>CM031862.1:20703530-20777111 GCA_018697195.1 Certhia americana
GGGTATCCCGGGATAAACCAGAGTATCCCGGGATAAACCAGAGTATCTCGGCTATCCCGGGGGGTCCCAGGGTATCCAGGGATAAACCAGAGTATTCCGGGCTATCCTGAGGGGTTCCAGAGTATTCCGAGCTATCCTGATGCGTCCCAGAGTATCCCGGGCTATCCTGACGGGTCCCAGAGTATCCCGGGGTGTCCCAGAGTATCCCAGACTAACCCGGGCTAAACCAGAGTATCCCAGGCTATCTCAGAACATCCCAGGCTATCCTGAGGGGTCCCAGAGTATCCTGGGCTATTCCAGGCTATCCCAGAGTATCCCAGGCTATCCCTGGCTGTCCCGCGGTATCCCGGTCCCGGAGGGTCACAGCCGGGCAGCTGCCACCATGTGCCTGCACTGTCCTGCAGGTTTGCCCACCGCCTGCTGCTCGGCTGCAGCCAAACACACGAGAGCAGTTAGTTTTATCCGTAAGATGTTCAAAATCTGACACGGATGAGATTTCCTTTGAGCTGTACTTTGTGTCCTTAGTAGTCTCTGAAATTTGACTCAAAGATTTTGAAGACCCAACCTGTTCAACCTTCTTCAAAAATATGCACTGACAGAAAAATTTCAAATCAATCAATGGGTTTATGCGGGCTGTGGGAATTGCCTTTGTTTGGATTTTCGGCTATTTGAACAGCAACTCCAGATTCCTGTAAATTTACAAGCAAAGCTCTGCCCCAGCTCAGCTCCAAGCACAGACTGTAGTGCAGGTGATAAAATTCAGAATTTACTCCCACTGTAAGGGCTGCTTTGGCTCTGAGGTGTATGAGGGAATGGCTGGGTGTGGTGCTTGCCCTCCTCGAAAAAAATCACACTCCTGCTGTCTAGTCCCTGCAATGCCCCAACAAGTAATCAGCAAATCCAATCAAAATCGGGAATCTCCTGCCAGACACTTAATTGTAAACCCAACAAGGAGAAATTGATCAAAGAGCGAAAGGATAATACATCATGAAACACCACACATTTCTGTGGCAACATCTAACTTAAAATTAACACAGACTCCGAGAGCTCATTATTCTTGAAAAATTATTTTCAAATACGGGCTCTGTTTGTGGCCTAAAGGCACCTCACAGGAGTTGTGACCAGAAAGAAAAGATCAATGCCATCAGACAATTTACATTTGCAAATATAGACCTGCAACCTCTCTTAATTTAAGTCGCTGGCTCCATAGTAGCCTCAGACAAGCCCTATGCTTTTTCCTTTTATCTCTTTATTTGCAAGATGTGATAGCAGTTATCTCTCCTATAAATCACAAACAGGGCTCTGACTGACAACTGGTATATAAAGAATGAAGGCTTGTTAACAGTCACTGAAGTTATGCCAACTAACAACCCCGCAAATTCATGCTGTTTGGCTGTGGGTGTATTCATTTAGCTAATGAATACCAGTGTGTGGGATTAACCAGATAAACCTGTAGCCAGTGAGAAATTAATACTATGTAGGGTGTGCATCTCTCTCAGAAATCCATGATTAATACTTGTTTCTACTAGAGTCTATGGGATACGCTTAGTTTATTTTTCCTAAACTTCAGAATAATGAGCCCCTGTTTGCTCAGGGAACTTAATTTTTCTAAATGTAATACTCTGGGAGGTTAGGGCTCCCCCAGGTGGCTTACAAAGGACACACAAAAATTTTGGAGAAAACCAGTTTTTGCAGTTAAACCTAAGTGTGCATCCCCATTGCAAACAGGAGGAGGGGCTGTTGTTTGCAGTTTAGAGTTCCCAGAGCTGTTTGCCATGGCCAAGGGAAATGTTTACTACAGCTGTAATCTGTTATGTGCTGTTGATTTTAATTGCTTTTCAAAATGTGAAGACAACTGTGATATTTGGAAGGGACTGGCAAGCTGCACTAATAAGCTCTGTTGTGCAGTAGATCTAGCTCATAATGTGCTCTGCAGGCTTCTCTGCAAAATTTTGTCAGTATCCTGGTGAGTGAGGAAGGAAAGGAAGGATCTTAGACATGCCCTACCCAGCCAAAGAAGTGAGCCTGACTGACTGCTTATCTTGGATCTGTACCCACAGAAGCCTAAGCCGTTCTTTAGAAGACCCTACAGAAAGCAGCCCGCTATAGCCATAGAGCTATGGCAATACTAATTAATTAATTCTTACTGTAAAAGCAACACCGAACATCAGATTTGACAGCAGTTATTTGGTCCAGTGAGAACTGTCTTGGAAATTAGTAACATAGTACTTGGGTTAGAAATGGGTAGCCAGCAAGGCACCTTGTTGAGGGCTCAGAGAGGCTCCTCAAATATTTGGGAACACTCCAGTTCCAGGCTAATGTCCATATGGAGGCTGTTCCCAAAAGATTACAGACCCTGGTCTCAGCTGGCGATGGATGAAGGAAATTCTTTGCTTCACTCCGCTAGGCAATTGGTATTCTGTGACACTGACTCACCTAGAAGTGGGTTGGAGGTGCAGTGTGGGTGCTGGTTACAGCTGGGAGCTCTTGTGTGATGGGAAACAGTGCAGTTTGCTTCATCCAGCCCCTTGGAATCCAAGAGCATGGGCTTCTTCCTGGGGCTTATGTAGAGTCTCAGCCCCAAGTGCAGAGTTCATTTTTCACTAGCAAGAGATGAGCCAAATGAGAATGACATGTTAGAGGGTTAAGGAGATTTGCCTCAGCAAACCTGTATTGTATAGATTCCACAGACAGCTTTTCTTTTGCAGCTGGGAGCTGGAAAAATCAGAAAATGAGGAAAAAAACAACAGCAAGGCAACTGGCAGATAAACTGACAGATTCAAACACAGTAATGGAGCAAAGCTACTGCTCTCATCCTGTCACACCCCGATACCCAGAAACTTTACAATGAATTTGGTTGTAAACATGATTTTCAACCATGGATCACAATTTCTAATCCTCCAGAAGAGCTAGGTGTGAATTCTCTGTATGCAAATCACGGCTCAAACTGCAGCACCAGAAGTTACCACGTCTATTTAGAAGTGGGTGAATATTATGAACTGATTTTCAGAAATGCTTGAGATCCTGGTAATTTCAAAGCAAGCTGTGGATAGCAAAGCAAAATGTTCAGTATCTATGGGGAAAAATAAAATTAAGAGACCCTTGGTAGTTTTCATGTGCCAAATATTAGTTCTTGGAAGACTGACCTCACACATGCTGGCTCACTTCATGTTTGACCTTACACTGTGACCTGTTCTTCTCCTCTGAGTTATATACAAAATAATGATATCTCTCCCTATAATTTGTCTGAATAATGCTATGCAAATAGTATATATGATTAATTGCTGTCCACCTCACACATCAGGCATATACAAATTGGTAATTTAACCTTTACTAAAGATTTTGGCTTTTGAACTGTTAATTTGACAAATAAGTGAAAACCCCAAACACTTGCACTTACACACCTTGTTAAAAACCAAAGCCAAAGCCATACCTTACTGATATGAACAACATCTGAAAATAAACAGGCACTTCGGATTTTCTTGCATAAACAACTGGAAACAGGTCTGAGCAAACCGAGGCAAGTCTGTACTTTCACCACCCAGTCCCTGGAGTCAGAACAACAGGGGACTGTGCAAATTCTACCTGCCAGAGCTCTGCCTGCCCCTCCCCTGCCCCAGGGTTTCTGTGTCTGTGCTCTAAATCTGTCCTGATAGTGCTCAACTGTAATCTGGATTCAGATTAGGAAACTGGGACCTGCCCTATTATTCCAGGCAACAGCTGAGGAGCTGTGCTGAAGTGAAGACCCTTAGCCTCAATCCTTGCCCAGGCTGTGTTGAGGGTGTAGACATGCCTGGGACCTGCCTGCCCTGCTGCCCTCTGGCCTGGCCTTGGCCGTGCCAGTCGGTGGCCACTGGGCTGGCTGGGGCTGGGTACAGCACTGCACCTGCCTGCCCACCGACTGTGCTCCAGCTGGGGCGAGCACCCACCCCTGACACCCCTCTCCCCTTCTCACAAAGAGATCAAAGGTGCAAAATAAAGATTTCCTCATTATATTTCTTTATACTGGATGAAAAATTATAATTTATTTGATTGCTTTGGGTCAGCAGAAGCCCCTTCGTACTTCTGTGCCTACGATGACCTAGCTTTACTATTCTTTGTGAATTGATAAAAAAATCTGTTTGGATGGAAAGCTTTCCTGGAAACTCTGTTCTTACAGGACAAGTGCCTAGCTGGGACTCACAAATAAACCAACCATATCTGGAAAATGCACCCCAAAACTTCTTATAATCTAAAATGGAAACTGAGTGCTTTCAGCACATGCACATATCTCCATCTCCTCGCCACACACACAGGCAGCTGCCACTCTGCAGAGGTCTATGGAGGTGCAGTGTGCACAACACTGACTCTCCCAGAAAGTCCAACTCTGTCTGAAATAAACCTGCCTTGCCTGTGATACTACCAGGGCTCAGGGTGATGAACACACCACCCTGGTATCTGGGCTGCATTGGCCTGCCTTTGCTGAGGGACATGGAGCAATGGTAGCAAACAGCAGCCACATTCACCTGGTGTCAACCCCAGTAATCACAGGTGGGGGAGAAAGCAAGCGTAGCTCAATGTTGTAGCCAATGCATTATACACTATCTAAAGAAAAGCCTCTTCACTAAAGAGATACTCGTTGTCACCATCCTGCACCGAGATGGTGCATCCCCAAGATTCAAAACAAATGTGCTACCAGCTGACCAATTAGACACAGGAACTTAGAATGTTACTCCACTTAGCCTGTACTTTTTAAGGTAAAGCATTGGGTCCTCTCCTTGTGTTTGTACAGTTCCTTACCATAATGGGGCTTTGATCTATAACTGATATTCCTATGGCCATTCAATAGCTGAGATATTTAAGGAATATCAGAAAACTACCCAGTACAATTGGCAGGTAGCCTAACTGGTTGTCACAGGACAAACTAAGTATAGGACAAAGAAAACAACTTTGAAAGAAAAGTAGAAACAAAATGGTAGGATAGTTTTGTGTTGTGGCTACACACTACATAATCTGAATGAAAAAAGAAAGCTTTTGAATAGTTGCTCTCTTTTAAAAAGCAGATATTAATTATCACCTTAATGTAAAGGGAGAATGATGCAGTCTGGAATTACTTTTTCCAAGCAGTTTAACGTTAAAGAAAGCTAGTCTTTCTTTTGGGCAAATATAGCAGTAAAGAATCAAAGTTTATCATATTAATGCTGTAACTCAAAGCAAAAAGCCCCATGTTATTTCAAGCCCATTTGTACCTCTAATACACTGGAAATTATCCTAGCCATTGCACGATGATAGTTTGCTGAGATTTTCCATATGATTAGTTTCACTCTGATTTACTAATTTTCTATATTTATTTTTTATAACACAATTTAGATTTTCTGAGGCCAAACTTTTTGTTTCCAGTGACTTCTCTAACTAGCAATAGTTGAATGATATGACCAATTAAAAGCAGATTACACTCCATGGTGTATTTCCACTGTCTTCAGCCTGTGCCAAATAGCACTGTTTTTCTTTCTACAAAATATTTTGGTTTCCTTGAAAAAGTCCAGTGACAGAGATGAAAACAAAGATTAAATTATGCAAACACAGATGCTCAAAAGCCAACATTAAGAACCTCAGTACAAGGATACTTAGAAAAGTAATGCTTTAATTTGCTAGAGAACAAATATTAAGAATATCAGATTAGGGGACATGCTGAGCCTTGGATTTTGAAGGAAGCCACTTCAAAACATCCTGTTTCTTAAAATGACTGATCTTATCTGTGAAACAGTAACATGTTTTTGCCTCATTTCATCATTTGGGAAGGTGCCCCAGACCAATAGTCTGATGGTCAGAGAATTTCAATTTCCAGCCTAAACATACTTACAACCAGTAGACAGAATCTGAACAGTCTGTTCCAGGGATTCCCCTAAGTGACACTTCTTTCATAAATAGCTTCTGTCACGTAAACGCCAATGGAGAACTACATCATTTTCACCCAGTCATCTCTGTGCCCTCAATAATTCTCCAAATCTCTTCTAACAGTATTATACCCTCCACTCCTTGGGTGCCCAGCTTCCTACAGGCTCACCTATATGTACCCATTGTTTACTGCTTTTTGTTTCCTTGGACCCTCTGGTCTCATGTCTGTATTTTTTAGGTTTTTGTCTGCGTTACATACAGTGTTAGTAGATTCATCAGACATGAGCAAGAGAAGGAAAGAAGCCTCCCTCCAGCCTTCACCAGTATGCTGTGCCTTCATCCTCATCTCCTAGAGGTGAAGCTGAAACTGGCTACTACAGTAAAGCAGCTTATGTGTATTTTCCAGGATGAGAGAAGAGACTGGAAATTGTGCTGCTCACCTAACTCTCAGTTAAGAGCCAGGTCAAGAGGCAGGATGCCAAATCGGATAGATCAAATAACTATCTATGATGACATTGCTAAAAGCACTGTAATACATGTACTGTATTAACAGATTCTGTAGTGGACTAGACATCTTGTTATCCAGGCAACTCAAGTAGGTGATGATTTATAATTATGTACGGTGAAGTTCCCAGTTGATCAAAAGCAATATTTTTATGAGTTCCTCAGCATTCCCTCAGTCTTGTCTTAGCTTGAAGAGTAGGAAAACCCCTCACTGATACATGACAGAGTAGGAAAGTAGACATAATAAAAAGCACAGCATTGCTTAATGAGTTGGGAAAGGAATGAGAATACTTGTCTTGTAGCTTTTTGCATACAAGGTCCTCCCCTCAGCACCATTTAGGAAGTGTGTACTTGCCTTGCTTTTCCGATTATCATGTAACAAGTGAGCAAGGAATAGATTCAAGCAGGAAGCTTGAAGAGTAATTTTTAATGTCCACTCTGAGGTTACCAATAGGACCTGTGTCCCTGTGTTTTGTCTAATTATAGGCTAAACTGCTACTTATAGGTATAAGGTAACTTTGTATAAATCAGATTTAAAGTGGCTTAATCCATTTACATTTGCAGCTGCAACAGCTTTATTCAACAGGTTCATCATTAAGGTAAACTAATTATACCTTTCTGATTACCACTGTTATCCAATACAGATACCCTGCAATAAAGTGAAGCACCATAAATTTAAAGGGATTGGATGCAGTGAACCTATTCTTCACATGCCCATGTTGTAAGGCATTTCTGCCTTAGGAAAAGAAAACAGAACTGAAAAATCCCTCACAATTCATTACACATTAAAGAATTTCAATTATTCACTTGTCAAATAAGTATGGATTCCTTCTCAAAGGCTGATATGGTATTAAAAGTTACCTGATCACACTAGAATGGCTTCTAAATGCAACTTCTTTACAGCAGCCTGTAACCTTTCATTAGTTCTATAGGAATGCACTAACCCTCACCACAAACACAAGGCCTGAAAACTAGTGTAAGGATAAATTAATTAAGTAAATAAAGCTTTAAGTAGCTGATCCACTGAGCACAGGGGATTGTGGTTTCTCTAGAATCACTTACCCAAGCCATTGTCAGTAACAAAACTGTAATGCAATATCACAGAGCATGTGATTCAGCACTTTCAAACGTGTTCACCTTTACACTGACAGTGGAGTACAAAGGTAGCCTGCAGCCAGAGCTTCTTAGTCTCTGCAGAAGAAAAGGAATCATTTATTACTTTTCTCATTAGAGATATCTGTCCCTTATTGCATTCAGGCTCAAGTTTCAATTTCAGACACGCTAAAGCACAGAGTGGGGATGTGTCTGAATTTCTCTATTGACAGTTTGCAGGAATAGAATCAATCATATGCCCCACCAGCATTCTTTCCAGCAGGTGGGAGTAGAACTGCTCTTCTAGTTGGTTTCCATCCACAGAACATAATGAGAACTCCAAAATATTCAGCATATTATGGTATACTGCTACTCTATATTCATGATGTCCTGAAAAGGAGTGTACTTCCCAATTTGTAAGAAACTAGCTCCTTGAAGGTTAAACATTATTCAAGGAAGGAAGGAGATAAGACATCTTATAAAGGATGTCTGTAATTAATAATAAATACAATGAATGAAAGTAAGATCATCCTGTTGGAAAGCAGTGTGAAAGGAAACAAGGAACCATTTCCTCCTAAAACCACATATTCACCATGCTGCTCATTCCCAGCTGCTGAGAGTGTCATTATCAGTCATGTTATAAGGTGAGACCAACTCCTACTGTTCCTTTGGGAACTCATGCAAAAACTTGATAGAAAACAAACTGAAGGCAAAGGTATTTGGAAAGTTGGAAGAGAGTTTCCAAAGATACATCTGCTTTTTGGTACTTCTTGTCTTAGCAGTACTCATGCCATAGACAACAGAAACCTATGCAAGCAAGGTAAGGCCACTTTACCAATTATTTCTGTAAGAGGATCGAGCAGGAAATGCAATGAGAACTTGCAGGCAGAAAAGCCATCTTCCTGTGCAGTGAGAGTGCTGCCTGACACAAACACTCCAAGAACCTCATGGCTGCAGAGATTAAAATGCCCCAGAGACAGAAGGACACTGAATAACTTAGGGTTTGGCAAATTCACCTCCTGAACGTTGTTGGTTGCCAAGAAAATTCATTCTGACTCACAAGAAACCATATGTATTGTTCCACAAAAGGATATGAACAAGTGTAGTATTGATGGCCCATAAAAACAGTTAAGAAAATCCAGCAGCTTTAATAGTTTTCTATTTGGTCTGAAGAATAATTCTGGTCTGCAGAGGAGACCTCCTTAGGCTCACTGAATGGCACTTGTCCAAAAAGACCTGGCGGGTGGCCTGCCTGGGAAAAAGAGAGCAAAAGGACGGAAGCGGAGGTGACCTGGTAATGTGTCAGCAAGGAGTGGCAGGCCTGAAAAAGACTTTATGGAGCCAAAATGGGATAGAAGCATATAATCAAAGCCTATTTTCCTACAACAGTTCTGCCCTGCAGAGCTCTTCTTCTTCTTTTTTTTTTTTTTTTTTTTTTTTTAATCCTGTGCAACAGGAACCCTGAGGAAACAGCACCTGACCTTCCCACGACTGATGCTTAGTAATTGATAGTGCTGTTTACACAAGTGTCAGGATATTTCATTACAAAATTTGGCCCCTTAATTGCTAGATTTAGTTCTGAATTATTTCAGAGAATGGCTGACTGAAGACCTGCATATTTGTCAAAAAGATTTACAAAGCAAGCAAAACCAAGCTATAGTACTGTGGATGTTCAGACTCTCATCCGAGAGTCTAATAATCTGATCTGTTAAGATCACTTTTGGCTTTGCATATCTGTAAGATCTATCTTGGACATCAGCATGCTTCTACATAGTCATTAGTCAAACTGCACAGCATGTCTAGGCAGTAACTATGGTTTATAGTCCACTAAATGGATATGTCAGTAAGGAACTGAAAAATTCTGACTCACCTAAAGCAACAAAAGAAGATGATAGCAAATAATTCAGATCTACATAAGAACATTTTTCTACTTTGTTTGATGCTATTCTTTTAGGTTAATTAGCAGAACTCTTCAACTCTGTTTCCAAAAATAACTCTTCATTCCACACCTGTAAGATCTTCCCATTCTACACTGACCAGGCTGGAAACAACAGGCTTTCTGGTACTAAAAAACGCTTCAAAAATTGTTTGCAAGTCACAAGTTTGTATGTCTCTCTACTAGTTTCAAGCTTGTAAAATCACATCCAGTGAGGATGCATCCTTTGCATCTAGTAACTTATCACTCCCTTAAGGTTCACATTCTAGATGTCTATCTAAAAGGACTAAGGCATGCTAACAGTGTTTGAAAGGGAGAAGAGAAGAAAGAAATCGACAAGACACACCATAAACAGCCAAGATAGACCAATAAAAAGCAGGGATAAAAGAGGTATCTGCATCCCTTCAAAAGCTGTAACAGAGAAAGGTTTAAGAGCCCTTTTTTCTTACTGGCATAGGGACCAAGGCAGGACTGCCCAGATTTGGAACCCAGAAACGATACTGTTCTCTGTAAGTAAAGGAGCTCAGTCTAATTTTTTGCTGAGAATTCACTATTTGTTTTAATAGTGAAAAAACTATTTGGCAGTAGCACAAAGGTTTCTTCAGACAGCTGTGGGATATTACTGAGCATTTCATGCTCCTAGCAATGCAGTAATTCCCTAACCACTGTATAATTAAGGGCTTTGTTGAGGTCTGGTGACATATTTGCGTACTTGCAGTGCTGCACCTTGTTTCATAGGTCAGACTGACATGCACCAAGAAAAAAGCCAAATTTCTAGCCAATATATTTTTCGGCAAAGATGGATTCTTCAACAGTCTTTCACAGCTGGTAGAAGTGTAGTCCATCCCCAGCCTACTCCACTTGCCCTCCCCTTAGAACATAATTCTCTGCATTTGCTTTTATTCACCATTAAAGTCCCAGTGCTCAGAGAACTGACTTGGCTTTCTCGAGGTCAGAGCAGCTAAACATTGAGCCTTTTGTTCTCATCACCCAATGAGAGGAGAACAAAATTCCTGAGTGGATGATTCTATCTTATTTGATCATAGTTTATAATTTCTTCCTTTGTTTCCTGTTATGGACTTCCCTGGGAAAGGAAAGAAGAAGCTTTCCCTGCCTAGTGTGTGATTTCCCTGCCCTTCTGCTGACAAGCCAGATGGCTGGTGCTGACTGGCGATAATATTACAGTCTATGCAAGAGGCAAAGGGGAAATGACCTGTCAGCAGTCAAATACTAAAACTTGCAACTGCCACATAGCTGGTGACTTGTATTTGTCTTTTTAGAGCCTTTTCCACCCTGCAAAATCCTAAAAAGATATGAAAACACATTGAGGCATTAAAGACTGATTCTAACAACCTTTCCATGCAGGTGCTTCATGAAAATCTGCTGTAAAATCATGTGGATGACTCATATAAATGTGTGCAGAAGCAAGCACGATTCTTCTATGTACATTTACTGAGAACAACATATCATTGACTGAAAGATGGGCAGTTACATCTCTTAAACAGGCATTCAGAACTGATAAAAGCTTTAAACAACTTGACTTGCAAACACGGGATCACCTTGCCTTTTTGTTTTAAGTGCCATTTTATATTTCATGTCCCAGCAACATAAAGATATGAGAACTAATTGAGATGCTATCAGACTTCTGCATTTTTCCAGTTCAACACTGTCTGTTCCTTTCATGTACAGATATTTCAGATTTAAGAAATTCTGGCCCAAGCTTTGATATATGTAGAGAGAAAGATAAAATGTTGTATCAAAAGATTTGACATGAGTTTCCAAAATCTCACACATAGGAAAAAAATTGTAATTAGAGATCAGTATGTTAAATAAAATTCAGAAGGCAGTATAATAGAGAAGAGATATTCTGGGCAAGTATGGGCATTCCAAGCTGCTGGTATAGTAGAAACTACAGACTGACTTTTCTACAGTGACTAAAACCCCTTAAGGCTTAATGTAATTTAACCTGCTTTTCTTAAGGAAGTACGTTCTATGTAGGTTTTGGCAACATTTTATTTTTCACACATGATGAAATTACCAGCAAAACATCCTGCCCTTTCTCACACAGATGAAATAAACTGTAAGATTTTCCATGAGAAGACTTAAAAAAAAAGAAAGAAAGAAAGAAAGAGAAAACAATGAAAACACAAAACTAGCCCAAATCTGATCTCTGTTAAAAACGTGATGTGTGTTGGTCGAATATTCATTTGTTAAGGAACTGACTGGGGGTTTGCATATCCATTTTATCTGCAATTTTGGATGGTTTTCATACCCATTAGCGCTCTCACTGAATAGGGTGACTTAAATACTTCAGTCACACACTATTCCATGTCTTTCTGGCACATAAAAGAGGTTGGTGAAGAAAGACAGTGCTGAAACTCAGGGCATTCCCAGAAAACACTCCTGATTCTCTCAGGGTAAGACATCAAGAAAATCAGTGTCAACCTGCTGCAAAATGTGAGTCCAGATTTGGTTTATGCATCACCTTTCTATCTATAGAAAAGGGACTTTTTAGAATAGAAAGTCTTGAGGGCTGGGAGGGTGACTGAGCAAGTACTTGTTAATTTTCTGGCAGGTTGGAAATCTGATTTCAGCACTGGCCTCCAGGCAAAACCTTAGCAGTAAAGCAAGAGAGAAACTTTGCTGCAACTTCCCTGTGAAGCACCTGGATGCTTTCAGTGATCATTATCTGACTGCCTTGTCTATTTAATGGCTAATGCATTGCTTGCAGAGGGCTAAGTATTACATCTAATGATGTTTCTTTTATGTACCTGGAAAAAGGTAAGGAATTTCACGTAACTGGCAGCAAAACAGTTGTCAAAGGTCTCACATATTTTCAATGGAACAGTGCTGCAGGATATGCAATTGTAAATAGAACTTTTGAGGATCTGTCAGAGTAGGAGAGGCAAGAGCTGAAATTTTGCTTCCTTGTGAGTTGTGGCACTAGTGTGTCTGCTTTAGTGCAAAGGAAGGTGCTAAGCACTTATTAGAGTAATTTGCATGCTGGCCTTTTATTATTTATGTCCTTCCTCTGTGCCTCTAGATGTATAAGCAATAAGTAAATTTTTCTGGGTCCTTGTAATAAAAAATTACTAACGAAAAATTACAGCTGTCTTCTAAACAAGTTATTTGGAAGTGGTCAGGCAGAATGAAGCTGGAAAAACAATGATGTCTGGAACTATAGGCTGAAAACATCTTTGAAGTATGCTTATACCCAGAACAGAAAGACTTGGGACTGTTACTCACAAAACGAGGTCTGAAGAGAAAGAAAAGATATGACTAGTCCTAAATAAGTTGTTCTAAACTATTTATTTCTATCATAGAAATATAGAAAAATTATAGAAGAGCTTAATTTTATCTTCTACATCTGCAATATTCTTTTAAGTCCTGAAGGATTAGGGAGAGTGTTTCTGGCATAAGATGGTATATATGAAATCTACTGGTGTTCTAGTTTAAAATAAATGTGCAATATTGTTTTAAATTACCTGTATATAAAGTCAGTCTTCACATTCTCTGCAATCCACCTTCAAAACAGATACAGCATTTCCTCTGAAGTACAAGGAATCAAGAACTGTTGAGTAGATAATGATCTAAACATGAATGTGCTTGTAGCAGCAAAACCAGTTTCCACAGGGAGATGGACATTCTGTGGGTGCTGCCATTGAATACAGTAATTTTCATAGGATTGCTAACTTGGGGAGTTTCCCCACCCTCTGGCTGCTTGCTGAAAATATATTTCACATGAAGCTTGAGACACCTAGTTGATTTCTTAATGATATCTCCCCTAATTCAAGTCTGGACCAAAAGATAATAAATCCCATGTTTTTCAGATTTTGGAAATCAGTATGCTTTAAATTCTACTATGATAGCTGCTTTCTGTGTGACTTTTTCATATAGCTCAGTTATCAGGTGTTAGAAACATGAGGCACAATTTAATTCTTACTCTCTTTTGGCAACAGTCCCACCTGCAATCTCCGATGGTCATGCCTTTTCTGGAGTCATTGAAAGAGCAAACCTTGCTATGTGACCCTTCACTGACAATGGGCTCGAACCCACACACACGCTCCTGTTTCTGTTTTTTCCCTTAAGATTTGGAAGTACTAATGAGAAGCTGAAGTGCTATGCCCTAAGAATATAAACCAGAAAGATTTCAGGTTCTAAGTAAGAAATAAAAAGTAAAGAAAGTAGTGGGTGAAAGGAGGTATTAGTGGCCTGATTTGATAGCTGAGAATCAGTTTGAGAAGACATTAAGTTTCAAGATGTACACATGCATGACAAGACCTACGAGGTAAGTAGTCTAGTTAAATTCTTGAACTATTTAGTGAGAGAGAGAGCTACCTGAGGGTAGAGTCATGTTCCAAAACACAGTCTTTCTACATCCATAACTGGAAGCCAGATCTGAGGCAGGTTAAAATCAGAACACATCTCTTATACCCGTGACAAAGAGAAGGTTAATGCAGTACCTGAGGTTGGAGACTGCTGTTTGATGCTGAGACTGGCTTACTCTGTACAGCAAATACTGGCTGGTTAACTCTGTCCAGCTGCATTAAGCATTCTCTTCCTGAAGAAGACACAGCATCTTTACTCCTTAAAGCTACAGTTTTGTTATTAGAAAACATTTGGGCCTATGTGTATTATGGCATAGTTGCTACAGGGTAACAAGTCAAATCAGTATGTAGTCAAAAAAAAAAGCAGCAGATATCTATTTTCCAGCTATTTTGATGTATGTTTAGTTTAGATGAGAATCTCCAGGTTCAAAAATGCAAAATCCTAGAATCTGGAATCCTTTGAAACTCTCAGTTTTTAACTATCTGTACTCCTTGTCCTACTAATTCTTGTCTCTTTTTATAATTTCTTCTTCCCTCCCTAATGTCCTAAAGGTACTGGGTATTATTAGCTCCAGCCACAGGTTTACAACTGTGAGTGAGTCTGACTGCCTTGACACCTTGCAGGAGGTCAGTGGGACAGTCTGTCTGCCCCTGAACAGCAGGCTCTGCTGTCTCTGTGCCACACACCCATGAGTTCTATTTCCCAGGGTGGCACCAACAGACTTGCCTTGTATTTAGCTACTACCAATCTCATGATGTATCAGAATGTCCTCAGGTAAACTTACTAACTCCTCTGTCAAACCCATGAGTCAAGCCAGACAACTTCTACTGTTATGCTACATATTTAACAAGAAGGCCAGTCCTCAACAGTTCTTCTTTTTGTTTAGAAAAGCCTGTGCATTAAATGCAAGAACTACACCCACCTTAACACATCTGCTTGTTTGGGGTTTTCTCAACCAGTCAATAAACCTCCAATAACCAAGGGAAAGAAACAAATCTTGTCCAAAGAGCTGCAATACTCTACACTACGAAGTGAAAGCAGATTATAATGCTTCTCCTTTAGCAAGATTTCAGAACAAGGCAGACAGCCAGAAAGTCAGAACTACCTTCTCTTTGCTGGGCTGCTGTCCACAGACAGTCAGAGCTGGAAGAAGAGCTACAATCCCAACAGGTTGCCAAGATGTTTCAGGAAAGGAGGTGAATTCTGTCCAGTTTCCATTATGTTGCCATTTTCTTCTTTCCCACAACCTTGTAATCTCAGTTCTTATCACAGAGGTACAGCTAAAGATAGTGAGTAACTTATATTAAAAAGTGCTGGCTTGGATGTTGACACTATCAAATATCAGCTTGGCCAAACAGACCGAGCAATGTGGACATCTGAGAGAGATCTGCTAAAAGGAAGCTGCAGCTGGAGAAGAGCTAACATTCAGTAGGCAGCAAAACCATTGAAAAGCAGGTGTAAAAGAGTAAGATATGACATAGAAATAGAGGAAGGTGAAATTCCTCTCTCTTGGCTGTGAATTCAAGCTCATTCATTGTTTTCCCTTCAGCCATACCTTGTCTGTTTGCATGATCCTTCCAAACAACTGAGAAGGACATGGGTGCTCCTGAAAGACAGAGTACATGAGGAACAATAAACTGGAGAAATGTATTGAAGTGTCTGTAGAACAAGACAGGATAAGACCATTTCCCTTTTTGATGGGTAATCCTAGCAGCTATGGGAGAGGCAACCCCTGTCTCTCCACATTCTCCTTAGGGGGCTGGCTGGTGTATTTATATCCAAAATTGCACAAGCAGCTTTCTGCAAACCTCTGTCCTATTTCACGTATGCAACACCAAACTCTGCTTCCATCACAGCCCATTTTCTTTCCAAAGATCTCCCAGTCCCTCCAGTCTTCATTGAAGACATGATCTACATTTTCCTCTGTTCATGCTCTCAGGATGTCTCCAGATTCCCAAACCTCTTCAGCCCCCACACAGAGCCTTTGAGTAGTCCTTCCTGGAAGCTCAAGCTGGCTTTTTGTTAACTCCTCTCACCTGGGTGCAGGGCATGTCTGCATTGGTATGTACTCATTATCTTACTGTTTGATTTCCTGTTTTGCTCATAGTTTTCAAAATGGTTTCTGAAAGATTGGCATCTCTATTCTATTATTAATGTGGATTTTGACTTGTGATGCTCAGACCTAGGCATGTTTTCCCATTTCCATTCTGCCTGCAGGGAGGGGGTGTTAGGAGACATCTCCACTACAGTGTATGCAAGTGTTCTTCAGGAGCAAATGACTCCCCAGCTTTCCTTAACATGTTAATATGGCTAATAAAACTGTCAAAGGGAAAAAAGCTCAACAGGAAAGGCAGACATGACCAGTTCCTTCCTTAGACACTTCCTTAGACAGTCTCATTGATTTCAGCTCTGCCACTCTGAGCCACAAAAGGCAATGGGGAAGGGAATTCCGGGGAACTAAAGTGGGGCAATGAGCTGCACAACACAAGCACAACTTACATGTTGCAGGACAAGACACAGGCCCAGTCAAGTCAGAGCATCACTCAGGCCTATGAACAACAACTGGGTGTTGCCAAAGTCCAAAAGCAGCTGCAGGCAAGTCTGTAGTGGTCATAGAATGGTAATTCAAATTTCTTAATGGCAAAGGAGGTGGGATTGAGTTAATGAGTCTGTGAAACATTGTGAGACTAAATCAAGAACACAGGACACTTTTAGAAAAAGAATACACAGTTGGTACATCATTGAAAAAATCTCTATAGTAAAGTGGTAGTCATTAAAAATTAATCCAGCATCTTGGGTTAAATGAAAATGTGGATTTTAGCCAAGGAAGAAAAATACATTTTAACCATTTGCCAAATACTTGTGGACTGGACTGTAAGACTTACTTAGGTGAAGACATCACTGGATACCTTTGGACAAAACTGATCTCTCAAGTAGTGCTCATATCATAGTAAGATATTTCAGGAGAATGTCTACATCATCTCTACTGATGTTGACATTCCCTTGCAAACTTATAAAAGGCATATAGAGAGAATTGCATTATTGCCCCAAGAAAAGTATTTGGCTTTTTTTACTCTGGCTGTAGAGGACCTAGCGCAGTATCAAGCACTTGAACACAGAGTTCTCTTTCTCTGAATTGATTGTCTGTTGGAGGATTTCTAAATCACAGATTCTATCTTTTACTATTATAGGGTTCTCCAAAGCCCTATTTTTAATTGGTCATTGTCTTACAGTTACAGGACAGCTGGTGTGTATTCATGAATTACTTGGTCCAGCCAAGTGCCCTCTAGCTTGCTAGCATCATGCCTCAGGACTCTAGAATCAGAATACCTGGTTTCAATCTTGCTTCCTTATTTAAAAGGGCACAAAAATGAATGAACAGGACTTCAGTGATATAGAAAGTGTTTCTTAACCACCTGGTGATGACCACCAGCAGTCCTGTTGATAGCTCAGAACCTTTGTTTCAAAGGACCTGAGCTTTACTGAATCAAAATATAGTCCTAAAGACTGTGGCTTTGATCTTGCTTTGACATATCCTATATGCAGTGCACCCCTAAAGGAGATAAATTTCCTTCTGAATTGCAAAGCCAGGACTAAGTACTCTGCATTGTTATTTGTAACTAATCCAGCCAAAGAAAAAATTTGCCTGAAGGAACAGGTCAGCAGTTAGCTGAACAAAGTCCTCTTGTGCTCCAGATGAATTTCTAGACTCTTTCTGATTAAATCCCAGATAAATACTCCATAGAGTAACTTCAGTTTGTGAAACATGCTCCGACTACAATCATTCATCAGTAATCCAATTGTTAGATTCCCAGTTCTATATAAGAGCTGAGAACATTCTGTATGCAATTGGACTTTCCTTTTCCATAAGTTTCATGTTTATTTAACCACAAAACGTTTGTCAAAGGTCATTTTCATAAGCATCATGAAAAAAATCCTTGAATCTCATATAACTCAGGCCAAAATTATAATGGCGATTTGCTGGTTTTGTTGCCATGTGACAAATGCCAATCCAGCTGCTTTGTTCTGCTCCCATTCCTCCAGTGCCACCAGGAGATGAGACATACAGAGGAGCTGAATATCATAGGAAAGAAGTCTGCTGTGAGCCAGATACTTTGGTCCCCCAGGTCTGCAGAGCACTGTGTGAATGAAAGGTATCCAGATACTGCCTTTGTATGACAACACAAAGTTGCAGAAGCGGCTCTGGCCTCTCCTGCACAATTCATTTCTGTATATAAAAAGAAACAGTGAATGAGTAGAAATAGAGAGAGAGAATATGGGAAAAGGGAAGTCATGTTTCAGACCAGGAAGAGAACGGGGATGGAAGCCAGCTCTGTAGACTGGAGCAGTTTGTCCAGCTGTCCCTGCCACACAGCTACATCCGCAGCACACACAGAAATGGTTTCCTGCAGCACACAGCTAAAAGCAAGAAAAGCACCTTGGAAGCATCAAGGTGAACAGTAGAATTACACCCTGAAACTGCTGTGGAAAGGAACAAATTCTTAATCTCAGCTTGTCAGTTATCCCAGCCTAGCTCATCCTTCTTTATTTAATGTTGCCTCAGGATTCTGGTAAGGAGGAAAAAAGCTCCACATTTTCCTGTACTAACTACAAGTATTCCAGAATATAAAAATCCCAGATATAACCTCTTGCACTTGATTCTGTATATAATAAAATGCATTTGTAAATGGCCAGATCTATTTTTACTCACTCTGTATGAACTTGGAAAAGAAATCTTTAAGTATTTGTTTTTCTGGGTTTTTCTGGGTTTTGTTTTTTTTTTTTTCTGTCATACATTCACACTAGCATATTATTGCAGAACAGCAGGCAAGTGTTGAGATGAGAACACTGGTTTGCCATTATCTGAATGGTCACAAAGTGCTGAGTTTTGCACAAAGTAACTTTTTACTTCAAAGTTTCTCAGAAGATCTGAGTTGTTTGCACAGGTTTGCTATTCTAGGGTTGCTCACAAGTGCTGAACTGTAGAAATGTTTGTTATTGCATTAAAGACACTAAGTGCTAGGTGGTTGTTTGCATTTTTTTCATTGGTTTTGGCTGGTTTATTCTTGGGGTCCTTTTTATAATACCAAGTATCAATTGTACCCAAAACCCCCAAACAATTAACCAAACTTCTAAAGCTAATGCCTTAATTATTTATCTGTTTCATTTCCCTACTTTCTTGTAGCCAACACAAAACTGTAAAACCAAGTTCTGAGATTTCCATTTAAAGTGCTAGGCAGGATAAAAGAGTGTAATTACAACAGTTATATGTGAATTCCTTAATGAAGAATTTCTTAAACTATCTACAATTAACAACATACAAATCTTAGAAGTGATAGCGCTCTCAAATATATATATACAAAATCTTAGAAGTGATAGTATTATTTTTCTGATGAAAAACATAAATGTCAAGGATGTCTCAGCTGTAGGTAAATTTTGCTCCCATTTGCACCATGTAAACGAAGTAGCTGTGCTTAATTAAATTGCTGTAGTATCCTGAGGACAATATTTTGCTAGTCGATTAAAAGACCTGAACATTACAGATCAGATGCAAATGACTGCCATATTACTTCATGGAAAGGCTCTCATCCTCAAAAAGGGAAGATCCAGCACTCTTCATGCACTGTTACACATATCAACAAGCACAATCTTTGCCTACCTAATTTTTAACATACCTCAAATAAAATGAAAAACACAACAGGAATATGCAGACAAGAAGCTTCACTTTGGATCTTTTGAACATTGATTTTATTAATAGAGGCACCAGTTTTTACAGGAACTGTGTGCTCTGGTCCTAAAGCATTTCAATGCAATTTGGGCATTTAAATCCTCAGCCAAAAATGTATATTAAAATATCACATTTAAATAAGAAAAAAGCAGCCTAAGAATGATTTAGCTCAAGGATAATTACATTATGCAGTAAAGTTAGAACTGACACAAAAGAAGCAAAGCACTCATATGGTAAAGTTTTTGGAAATACATTATAAAAGTATTTTGTGAAATATGATTTGAAATTATTGCTTCTTAATGGACAGATACATACCTGTGAAGAAGCCCTGCCTTACACACAGCCACCAGCTTTCAAAGGGATATTTTAGAATTATGGCTGCTGAGCAAGCCCTTTCTGAGAGATGCCAACACTACTAGCAAAGCCTATCTTAGAATCCAGAATTTTATTCTTTCCTTTTGCATTATCCAAAAGTATAAAACCTGAGACTTTTCTAACTAAAGATGATATTGTATCAATGTTGTCAACAAGAAATTGCTGTCTCTATGCTGTTTTCAATTACTGGACAGTTGGAATTTATTATTATGACATCTGGTTGGTCCAATCTGTGAGATTCACTGAGATCACTGTCTAGCAATTTGGTGGTCAAGTTGAGGGCAGCTGTTCTGTGAATGGGCACCACACCGTAACATTCACCCTTTGACTGGTTTTGCAACTAAGCCCTTTCTTTTCCACTGTCTCTTCTTTTCTGTAAGCCTCTTGCTACTGGCCAACCTCATCTCTTTTCATGGTCTCTCCCACACCAGAATGCTGTGCAGCTTCTGGTACATTGCCTGTGCAGTGCATACCTTCTCACTGTAAGTTTCCACATTGCTCTTTTTCATGGAGCATTTTCATGGAAAGATGCCTGAAGTGCTGTGACCTTTCAACAGTGTTTGTGAAATACATTTCACCCAGTTCCCAGTGGGAAATGAGCTTGGATATGAGCAAACAGAATGTAATCAACCCTTCATAACAAACTTCTGGTTTCCATCAAACTTCTACCAACACCAAACATATGCCTGCGACTGACAAAATGTTTGTCCATAATTTTAGAAATATTTGCAGGGGGAAGTGATAGGTATGGTAGAAAGTTGCTTATACAAAAGGGTAAGCCTGCCATTTCAATAGCTGACCTAGGGTGCTCTCTCCCTTACTGTATGGTAACACTAAGAAAAGCTCAGTAGATGGACAGCTGGTTGAACCACAACTATACAACCTGCATGGCAGTTCCCTCTGGCTGTGTTCATAACAATCCTTAACCTGGAAAACAACAGGACAACACAGTTGGTGGTAATAGATCACTGGGCAGTGTGCTCAGGGCTGGAAAGATTCTGTTGCTGCTGGTGGCAATCTCTAATTTATAAAGCTCATATGACATCTCATTTAACTTCAACCTGTGGAGAAACTTCTGAGGCTATGCTCTGTGTTCCTACTAGTACCCATCATCCAGGGCTACATCCTCACTTGGGCACAGTGCAGATGCCAGCCTGAGTGTACCCTCTCCGTGTGGCAGAGGGAAATCTGACACCATTTCCACAACCCCGTGCACTACAACTAGGTCAGTGACTCATACTGGTGACTCACTATGGTGCCTGCTGATTATAAACATTTCACTGGATGCCTGTTCTTTAAAAACCTTGCTGCAGAGGCCAGGACTTCACACAACATAGTTACATGAAGCTGGTGGTTTTGAACTTAAAATGGAATTTTCAAAAATTATCCAAAATCCATAGAAAAACAGATTCATCCCTGTCAACTCATTCTTTGGCTCTGCTGATCAGTGGTCAGGAGAGGAAGACAAGACACCAGCTCAAGCTTGCAATCTTCAGTTGGCAAGAGTTTGCATCATTACTTTATCACAACATGGCATTACCCAGCTGTAATATAGTGTATCACATACTGCATCAATTGGGAGCCTGATAATGACTGCAAGAAGAAAAACTATCACCTCAAATCCTTTAAAGAAAGATTTTGCTTCAATTAATGACATTTTCAAAATACAATATTTTGTGGGTCGTATGATTTCCTGTAGGAAACCCATGCTCCCGTGTTTAAATTCTTTTTTCCAATAATCAGGAAGGTTAAAAAAGGTAATTTACATTCTCCACTGCTTTGATACACCAAACAACCTTGAAGTATTAAAGCAACTCTAGGAAGTCTTGCCATGAAATTGTGAAATTTGGTAATACTGACAAATGAGGGTAGCTTGCAGCTCCCTTATAATTAGCTCATAGGAGCACCCAGCCAGGCGAAGGAACTGAGTTATTACACAGACTCCTTTGGGTCCACTTTGTGACATGGGCTCTATGTAACACCTCAAATGTTTCCATGACTTTATTAAATATGACCAGCATGAAATCAAAATTCTTGAATTTTTTTTGCTTTCTTCATTGAAACCTTCGTAATTTCTGAAAATAAATTTTTCTTCCTTGTAGTGTTCCCTGAATCTGTGATGCTGGGGTGGAGGTTCGGGTGCAACATTGCTGGGCTGCTAACTTTAGGAATTCTTCAAATTCCTTATATTCAGCCTCAGGAGAAAGGAGTGGCTTGCATGACTTGATTGTGGCTGATTTAATTTGTTTACTCCTTTACCTAGTGCCTTGTAAGTGGGTTTGGGTTCAGCACCTCTGACTTTCTTATGCAAGTAAAAATTATTACATGTTCAGAAGGTAAAGAGCAAAAACAAAACAAACTGAAGAAACAAAACAAACCCCAACAGCAAAAAAATAGGCATTCTCAGCAATGTGGTGAACTAAAAATCAAATCTTACAGAACAGCTCTGAACTGACAGCTGCAGTCCTGACAGCTGTCATCAAACTCTGCTAGTCAAATCCTTGGACTTTCAAACTTGTGACAGACACATCACTTCCCCCACAGACCACTTCCACTTATTAACTTATTTACACCAGGAAATGGTGTCTGAGAGAGACACATGCTTTGCTTGGAGTGCCCACTTGGGCAGACTGTGGGATGGAACACTTCCTCTTGACATCAGAGCTCTTCAATATCTTGCTCTGCCATGCTGGCTCTTCTCCATTTTGACCACTGCATCTGCTTTCCAGGCAAATTACCTGCACTAAGATAGGTCTATCACTGTAACATTCATTTCTGGAAAGAAAAAAACCTAAAGCCTCACAAACCATTGAAATGCAGCATGCTTTGGAGCTGCTCAGAGCTTGCCTGCATTAGTTGGTACCAGGTTGTTTGTCAGTTTGTGCTCCAGCACACTGTCACTGAGGGGTGAGGGCAGCATTCACACATCTCTGCACTGGGTCTGGCGCGACGACGTCTGCGGGACGTGGATTCCTCTCAGTGACAGTGATGTCAGAACTACCAATGATCAATAGTGCCTGCATCATGGTTTGGATGACAAAACTTAGGGCAAGCAAATTTGGCACATTCGCTGGGTGAATGTAACAGACTTGTACATGGGAGGACACGTGGTCTCTTAAGGGTCATGTTCTCTCAGCCTGATCCCTAAGCTCTTAACTAACAATGAAATAACAAAACAATTACTTAGAAGCACCACCTACAATACCACTCACAGCCTAATGTTACATCTGACAGCTGCATTGCTATTACAATGGCTTGTTCTTAATGACTGGGTTTTCTTGGCCAAGGTCTGATTCAACCCATAGGGAAAGGAAAAATTCTACAAACTCTGAAATGTTGCCAGCTCTTTCTGTAAAAATATGTCCTTGGGGAATGGGGAGTGGGTTCAAATGTGTTGTGATTTGATGCCTTCCTCCCCATTTCTGTGAAAAGAAATTACAGCCTGTGACTAAGGAGATCAAGAAATTGACAATGTCCACTGTGAAAAGGTGGTGGGGCAATATTTGGAAATAAGTCATTGATGATACAATGTCTGTTCTCAAAAGAAAGAGTGGCAGGAAAGCGAAAAGTGGGCTTTTAAAATGCGACCTATGAATAAAAAAAAACTTGAACATGAACATAAACCAGGAAAATCTTATCCATCCTTATGCTGTTTTATTGTCTCACGTCCTGCTTATGCTTAGCTGTCATGACTGTGAGAGGGAAATATGGAAGAAGGCAACACAAATTTCCCCAAATGCAAACCCTCTGTTCACGACATTGTAACCACTCTACAATAAATTACTTTCACCCCAAATGTCAGGCTGCCCTCCTGTCAGTGGCAGTTCTGGCACTTTTCCATCTGTTGCAGATTCAACTCCATGGTCTTTATGTTTAGAAGTTTTAACAACTTTATCCTCTAGATTTGCATGATTGTGTAGGCAAGTTGCTAAAAATAAAAAAATTCTTTCCAGTCTACCACAGTCAATTTGTGATAAAGCAAAAATTTGAGGAGAAGTTCTGAAAACTGCCAGGGTTACACAGTATCATGATGATGTATAAACACCAGAGATTTTTTTTTTTTCCTATTAAAATACTTCAAATGCATAAACTCTGGTTAAGAAATACATTTAAGCAGACTTTCCATTTTCAACACGTGACTTACAGACAGGTCTGAAAAGAAATGATTTCTTGAATCAAGACAATTTGCATTTTAATAACATAGTGCTCTCCTACCATACTGACCTGATCATAAAGAAGTTACATCAAGATGGCTACAAAAAAAGGCAAATCTCAACTTACTCTAAATTTACAGTTTTATTGTGGATTAGACAGTGCAGGTGAAAAGACAGTGCTTCTGAATGCTGGTGAAGAACCATATGTATTGCTTTGAAGACAAGGTAAACTGGACAAAGACCAGAGAAGGGCAACATGAATGCTGACTCAACTAAAAAGCATGGCCTAAAAGATAAAATTGAAAAAACTGGGATGACAGCATCTGGGAAAGACACAACCATGAAGAACCATGAGGAAAAAGCAAGGTCTAAGGTTTGTAAGATGAGAAAAAATGTTATTAAAAAAATGGCAATGCACTTTTCTCCAACTTAATCATAGGAAAAACAAGAAGTAAGTGTAATATGTGGAAGCTGAGGGTTAGTACAAACACTGCAGTACTAAGGAAAAAGCTCTTGAAGAGGTTAGCTGTGGAGGTTTTAAGTCCCATTCACCAGAGGTTTGAACACAAATATGTCTCAGGAATTTATAACTAATGATACCTCAGTGGGGAGGTTACATGACCTCTCAAACCTCCCTTTCATTTTCACATTTCTGGATCATTTTAGTCATATATGGAAAAAAAAAAAAGCACAGAAGTGTTAACTTCCCTAAACTGAGAGAGTCTAGAAAGAGCCAAGAGAGAACACAGAACACTGGATTTCAATTTCTCTCTATAAAAGAAATCCCTGCTATGCACACAGCACTGAGCAAATTGGTATGCATTCCCAAAACTGTCAGGGAAACTCCCAACTTCCTCCTCCTTTTTATCCCTCATATATTAAGTGTTGAGATTGGTAACTGCTGGAATTATATAATGTATTCATGAACAGGACAGGGACCACTGGAATGGCTGTCTTGAAACTTTTATTCCATTATAGTTATCAGTCTCATTTGACAAGACTATGCAAAGGAAATGGGAACAGCTTCAACCACTGCAGCAGCAGCCCCAGATTTCTTTGTTACAGTGTTTTCAACCATCTGCCAATTGCCAAAGCTTTGCAGGCAGTTGCTTTAGCCGATTACTAAAGGCTCATGTACACTTTCTTCTAACAATGCTTTCTTGTAATGGTCTGGAAAAATGGACAATACTTTATTATTAAGCATACATATTTCTAGTATCTTGCTTAGCATATTTTCTAGGCCTTACTTGATATTGCACATATCTCCATTATTTCCTGACCTTGCTTACTATAACTTACTTAAATTTCTGAGATTTGCCTTCCCACAGCTTTCTAAGAATTTTATGGCTTTTCAATTTCCCCACAGTAACTTAATGGTACTGAACATCAGACGAACTATAGTAACAATGCCTAATAGTGTCACTTCTTTTATAGGGATTATGGATAGAGAAAGTGAGACCACCTTTGTCTTATTCCTTTGTGGTGCCTATAGACTTGTGAAAGAATGCGTGACTCCTCTGTGTCAACCTTTGTAACTCAGTCAGCCCACTGTGAAGAGAAGGGCCATCACAGTGGCCATCTAGAGCCATACCCCAATTTCCTTTTGTGCAGGTAATGACTTAGGTTTTGGCTTTTGTATTTTTTAGATTCTGTGCTGTTTTAGTGGGCAGTTTGGGGTTTCATATTAAATGCTACTAAGCTCTCTTCATAGAGTAGATAGACAAAACAATTCCTTCTCTGGCTTGGTACCAAGGACAACTGATACAACTTTCAGGTCCAAGAACAAAAACAACCGTGAAGTGAGAAAAAAACACAAGGAGGACGAAGCTTCATAATCTGAAGCTATAATTGGACAATTTACTCCAATATGCTAATGAACCAGAACTTATAAAAGTGTGAGATCTTGTGATTGATCGTCCATTTTGTGACCATTTTAGGGTTCATCTTGGGTATGCTTGGCTCTTGTGCTGCCCAGATGAACCCATTGAGGCCTTTTAATAAATACTTAGTTTATTCTCATGCTCTGTCTAATCTCTGTTCCAGGTCAGCCTCCAGAAGGCATGACAGGGGGGGCAGCTCTTCACATTTCTTTTCTCGGTCACAGAGAGCACAGCCTCTGCCGGCTGGCCTGCACGATCAGCAAGTACCAGATTTCTTATCCTGGCACACCAAATGTTCTTCAGAGCAAACCAGAGAAACCTGCTCTTTTTTTTTTTTTTTTTTTTTTTTTTTTGTTTTGTTTTGTTTTGTTTTAATTACCATAGAGTTGATATGGGTACTGGGTGGGGTTTTAAAAACTAGTTTGCCTTTGATACAGAACTATTCAATGTTTTCAAAACAGCAAGAAGGGGAGAATAGAGATTATCATTATTCAACATGCAGGGCTCAAATACTGGTGAATATCAGGTTATAATTTTGGGAACTTTGGCAAACTAGAAAAACAATCTTTAAAAAATGCTTTAAAAAATTGGCAAATGTAAGAAAATGAGCTTCAATGAGAAGATGGCACTGGCTGGGATCCTACTATCCCAGCAGCAGGTCTGTGGGAACAGATCCCAGGGTTATAATCACTCACAGATGAGTCAACCACATCATGGTGTTGTGAAAACAGCAGGGATTGTACTGATTGTCTACATGGGAGTATGGCCTGAACAACACAGGAAATAATCCTATTTCACTGTCCACTTGGGCACATGTAAAGCCTCAGCTGAAATACTGAGTGTGCCTCTAAGTGCCAAGAAGGGCACACACCAGTAGGAGACAGAAGGAACCCAAATAACACATTCAGGGTGTCAGGAGATGTTGCCTGTGGGCAGAGATCAGACACCCTGCACCAGTCACAGGCACAGGCAAGAGGTGGGATGCCATACAAGTCTTACAGTACATGAGGAGTCCAGAAATAAAATGTTTAAATGCCCATGATAGACAGGACAACAACTAATGGATTTCAGTTGCAGTGCCTGTTTTCATCAGAATAAATTGATGAGAAACATATACAGCCTGTTTTCTAAAGCAGGTGAAACAATGTCACAGATAGAATGACCCTGCTTTTGGACAGAGGGATGAACCCAAGGTTCCTTTGAATATTGTTCTTTATAATTTAATGTAATTAATTTTTATCGTCTAATCACTTATTGCTGATGGATCATACTTGAACTTAAGACTATAAAAGAAAAATCTAATAATTTATGTACTCTCTGCCTCTCAGATGACGCCCTTCTCAGAAGACCATGTGGATGTGAATGTTACCAATTCCTGTTATGATATGTAGAAACAAAAATACTAACATGGGAAAAAAGAACCTCAAGGAAATCATTCTCTTCCTCTTTAACACAAGTTCCTTCTCTGTCCAACAATAAAAAAAATATCCTCTGGTTTATGCCTATTATGGAAGTGGTTAAGCCTTTGACACACTAACCTCAAATCTTTCTAACAAACATTATTCCTTCCATAAATTAATTCCTTGCTTAACATTATAACCCATTACACAGCCCAAAGCCTCAGTGAGACACACTGCCTTCAGAAACCTAGGAATTAGTTAAATTATTTAATTTGCTATGACTGCATGTTTATTTAATTTCCCTAAGCCTCAGTCCTTGTTTCCTGGGAATAGTGAAGCTTAATGAATATCATGAATGAATTCCATGAATGTCAAAGAGAAGTCACTAAACAGATACATTACAATATACTCAAAACATTACTTTCCTTGTCAATTTGTAAAAAAATAGGCACTAGGTTAAGTAGTATGTTGTCTAGAAAGCATGTAAGCTAATTACATGCAGCTTTTAAAATTAACAGTATTTGATCATTATTTTATTTTGGTATTATGTGGAAGATGCCTCTAGTAGCCATAAAATCTCAAAAAGATCCAAAGGTCAGGAAAAACACAATCCTCACTTCCTTTCATTTTAAAAAATGGCTTCTGTAATTGCTAAAAGATCTTCAACGATTTGCATAAGGTAAGAGATATTTAGATTCAATAAACACATTTTCTTCATGAGAACATCTGAAATTAAATATCCATTTTCACAGATGGGAGTATTGCTATAATGAAAATCCTTATGAGATAATTTTTATGCTGACTGCGGATTCAAAATAAGAGAAATAAAGTATACATAAATATCATCCATACTCAGGGTTCAGGATACTGGGATCAAGGGATTGAACCTCATTTGCTGATTACAATCCTGCAAAGAGCAGGCTACAGAAGAGTAAAAAAATAGACATTCTCACCATCTTCTAAGGAATTAGATTTACACAAGTACTACAAGCAGTAGGACAACTTGGATTCTGACAGGGAACATGGACATAATCCTGCAGTCAGGGAAGTGTTGGGTTCTTGGCTGGATAAGAGAGACAATGGGCACAGAACTTTTACTGCCTGTACAAATCTGTCTGAAAAGACAGTTATCCTTCATTCAATTTGATGAAGAGACTTGTAGGTCACAAAATACTGGTGTGGCAACATGATGGCTTTTGCTCACCTTTCTGCATCTGAAATAGCCACTCAGAATGAACTATCCTATCTGCCTCTACTGATCTGACAGAACTTGTTAACATACAAGAAACTTCAAAGATATGGTACGTTCCTAAAGGTAAACATATTAACAGACAAATTGTAAAACAGGAATGGTTTTCTAAACAAGGCGTCCAAAGTAATAAAACACAGAAACCCAGAGGTTACAGAGGATGGACCCAGCGACCGCAGCTCTGAAAAACGGGCCAAGAACCATAGCAGGGTCATTGACTCATGGAGAGCTCTTTAAAATCCTGAGCAAACTACTGCACATCTGCATTATACCCTGGAGAAAAGACAGTCCTGGAGATTTTATTGTCTCTTTTTATAAAACTCCTTCAAACGATTCTTGGGCAATCTCAGACAACAAGTAATCGAGTTTAGGAAATACAGAGCTCCACTGGTTAATGTGGTTGAACTAAGATGAAGACAGGCAACTTACAAGAATGTCAGCTTCATCCCAGCAGACCATTTGTGCCTCTTAAGATTCACTAAACCCAAGTTCATTTGACAAAGGCAAGGAAAAGTTACTTCACTTGCACATAAATTCAACTAGTAAAATTCAAATTCACCTCAGAGTTTTAAGAGCGTACCTTAGCTTTTGACAGAGTATTCCTGAATGCTCCTTTCAATGGAAAAGGTCTGAAACTTCTATTTTTCCAGTACATCACTGGTATCTGGGAACAAAAGATGTTACAAGGTGGCTTATCATAGTAACTTTATCAATGACTACCCCAAAAATCCCATGCTTTTGCGTACAACAAAAAGTCTGTTATACCCCATAAAGTAGAGACCGCACTGCAAATGGGTTTAGTTTTAACATTCACACTGCAGGCTTTTTTGGTTTGCAAACATTTTATGAGTCACTTCTGATTTCTTCATATCTAGTCACTGGGTCTTGTGAACATATCATAACATTTTCACAAGTACCTGAAAATTATTTGAAATATTGAAATCTCACAAACTACTGAGCTTCTATGTGTTACAGTATTTGCAATGGTGATTCACCAAACTCAATCTGTCCTTTCCAACACATTTTTTCTCTAGTATATTGTTATAATAATACATTAACATTGCCTAGTGCCAGAACTGCATTCAAGTTACTACAAACTATCACACTGTATCTAATATAAAAAAGAGAAAGTCCTGTTTGAGCAATACTATTGAGCTTCTAAAACTAGTCAAGAAAACAATGTGACAGCTTTCTCCATATACTCATAATCTATGGGAGGATTTTGTTATTGCCTAGGTTGGGCTAAATCTCTGAACATGTCCCTGAATTATGCAGCTTTGAAATGAATTCCATAAGCAATTAACAGAAAAACTAACAGCTGAAGCCAGATCTGAAAGACTATTTCCATTACAGAACAAACCACTATAACCATGGTTTAGCTCCACATCAATGCCATCAGAGTAGCCATGCCAATATGAGGGGAAAACATCAGAAGAGCCAAAAAGTTACTTATTTTATTCCATTCCAGTTTGGTTTTTTTTCTTACCACAAAGTTGTTCAACTTCTTTAGCATGTTAAAATCAAAATCCTAAACCGTAAAACTATATAATCTCATTCATATTCATTCCTCATTCTACTGACATGGTCAAATAAGAGAAGCAAGATTTACCCTTGCAAAACCTGTTTTCTTTCTTACTTTGAGAACATCATCTTCCAATGCTTTCTCTATCGGAACTATAGTTTCAAAAAACTGTTGGGAATAAAGATAAGGTTTTGTAGTATAAAATACTGAGTTAACATTGGAATATTTTTCAATACAAGAGCACTTATCTCTACCAGCAGCAATTTTGACTGAGGAGCAGCATCATTTTTAACATTCCTGTACTTCATGTTAAAGTTAATTCAGAAGTTCGAGATGCTGCTTACCTCCTAACAGCACTACTTTTTTTTAACTACTGGTCTGATCAGGCACCCCTCTTTTTAATATCTCTTGTTTTAATGTACATTACAAGGAGAAAGCACATCTAAGAGAGGTGCATCTCCAAAATGATTAGAGAAGATTGATACAGAAAGTTGGTCTGTAGTCACAGCAATTGTCTTCATTTCCTCATGTTTCCTAACATCTTGTGATTCTCTAGGCTAACCAAAGCAGTCCCTGGCTTCTCTTTCTCAATAAACCCAAGCAGGCACATGATTCTTTTCCTTGATTTTACAGCATTAACCCTTTTCTGAATTATTTGTAATATCTTATCTCTTAATCCCTGTAAAAATTTGTATTTCAGTTTACAGATTTCATCCAACAAAGACTTCTGTGTGCTTTAGTGGGTTTTCAAACCTCACCATGAAGCCAAAACAATTCCTTGGAACTGAATGGAGCAAAAGTTTTTTCAAACTTCTGTATTTTGCTCCAGTTCCTTTTAAGGAATTTAAATTAACTGAAATTGAGCACACATGGATACAGGATCAAACACGATCCACCATATCAATGCAATGACTCTTTGAAACAGCATTAAGTGCCAAATAATCAGGCTTCAATGTGGGGCACCAAAAGAGGCAGGCCAGAGGGAAAAAACCTGAAACAAAATCACAAAGTTCATATAGGAATGTGGATAGATCAGTCAAGACCCTAGATGTAAATTCAAAGGAAAGAAAAAATACCATTTGGCTGGTGGCTAATAGTCATTAACAAACTGCACATAACAGACCAAGAGAGGCCTCAATGCACAGAATGCAGTATCTGTGCAGAGGAAATGAATAAAGATGACCCTACAAGGCTGACAGTCTATTCAGTCTAAAAGGCTTCTTAAGTCACATCCTACTTGGTTAGGAAAGGCAGCCACAGTTATGTAAAGCAGGAGAGACTTAGCGTCAAGTCACGATTGCATAAACTTATTTACAATAGCGTAAATAAAGGAAGCAGCTGAAAAATATGTTGAAAACCTGACTGATGTTAGGCAGTCCTCCTCTTGCTCACGCTATTGCAATATATTGCTTTGGCTTCTGTGGGGATCAGCAAAGTCACAAAGGGGCAGATCTGTATAAAAATTATTCCTTGCCATCAGAAACACTGGACATGCAAAGAAAGATTAGCTGTATGTTGGATCTGAGGAATGAATCATATGGGTTGCAAGAGTGTGGCCTATTCTCCTGTGGCCTCAAGATCAGATAAGGTGACACCTGAAAAGCCATATGGTATAGCTTCTAAGGAAGAGCTCTAACATGCTTCAGGAGAGCCATGCTCTTTCCTATATATTTGAAATGTCAAGTAGGGGAACTTTATTTTTCAGACCCTGTGTTTGGTACAACTAAATATTTCATTCCTGTAAGACTCAGATTTTGAATTCTTTGATAACTGGATGGAAAACTCCATCAGTGCTTGCTCTGGCACCAGTACTTTCAAAAGAGGTACATCTTTATATGCCTTGGCTTTTATCATCACTCGGCCCACAAACATGGGGAAGGTTGCTTACCAAGCTGCACTTGCATGGTGTTGTATCATCATTTTCTTAATCAGATCAGGCATATCATGAAGTCTATTGCTTACATAGGCACTTTAAGATCTGATTTACATGTCTCTTGGCATCAATAGAAACACTGGTACTAAAAGATGATGCACAGCAGATCCTCACTATACATTTAGATGTCTATGAAACATCGAAAGAAATTAATGCAAAAAGTTCATCAGTTCATCTAAACACACTTCCTTCCCCAGCTGATATGACTGAATCTCAGAACTTAGTTCTGTATATTTTATGCATAATAAACTCAAATGTAGATTTTAATATATGTATTTAAGAAGAAAAATCTATCCCTTGAAAGATTTTGGGTGGGTAAGCATCACCCAGCTGTGTGACTGCAAGTGTCAGATTCTATTTGTGCATGTCAGGAACAACAAAATAATCCTATAGATTAGCTCCTGACAAGGACAGTAAAACACACAGGCTTTCAATATTGTTAAAGAGAAGAGACAGGTCTCTTGCATGGACAGAACATAAAGCTCCAAGCAATACAGGAATTCATTAGGCTCAAGTCTGTCAGTAAGAGCTTTCTGGGGCATCAAAAAAGTGGTTCAAGTTCAATTAGCATTGATTGTTCTCAGAAATAAAGAAGTTTTAACATACATAAATCCTATGTTCTTGATGAAGAAAAGCTATGAAGTATACAAGTAAAGAGCACCTTTCCATTACTCTTTCCTGAGAGCTGCAAGAGGATCAGTATTATATACAACCTAGGAAAACATCTGTAAGACTTAAAGATTTTAACTTTTCAGAATTTCAGATTAGAAGAAACTTTAAGATTTCATTAGAAAGATTTACCAATGACAAGGAAGTAGAAATTTTTATAATATTTCTATACTAGTATAAATCTTTGTGCTGGTATTATTGTGCTAGAACGGAAGAGGGCTAAGGATAGAATAGCAGACAGCAGAACACTGAGAGAAAAGGGAAAGGGGCATTCCACATGAGGCAGTGGGAGACCTGGCAATGAGCACTTGCAGCCCAGAAGACCAACCATGTCCTGGCTGCATCCAAAGCAGTGTGGGCAGGAAGTCAAGGGATGTGATTCCCCCCTCTGCTCTGCTGAGACCCTACCTGGAGTACTGCACCCGGCTCTGGAGTGCCCAGCACAGGAAGGACATGGACCTGTTGGAATATATCCAGAGCAGGCCACCAAGATAGTCAGAGGAATGGAGCAACTCTGCTGCAAGGAAAGACTGAGAGAATTGAGACTGTTCAGCCTGGAAAAGAGAAAACTTCAGGGTTACCTAGTTGTGGCCTTCCAGTACTTGAAGGGAGTCCACAAGAAAATGGAACAGAGACATTTTACAAGGGCATGTAGTGACAGAAAAACGGGGAAAGGCTTCAGAGTGAAAGGGAGTGGATTTAGATTAGATATTAGAAAGAAATTATTTACTGTGAGGATGGCGAGGCACTAGAAAAAGTTGGCCAGAGATGCTGTGGGTGCCCTATCCATGAAAGCATTCAAGGCCAGGTTAGATGGGGCTCTGAACAACCTGGTCTAGTGAAAAGTGTCTTGGCCCATGGCAGATGGGGTTGGAACAAGATGATCTTTAAGGTTCCTTTCAACCTATGATTCTATGATTCTGTGATTTAATGAGTGGTACCAAAGCAAGCAGTTCATTGTGGAAGAAGACCAAGAACACTTTTAACCAGTGAGAAAAACAGAGAGCATAATTTCAATTTATGTTTAACTTAATCCTGGCAAAATCATAAAGATTCTGGAAGTCAGTACTTAATCTCCATGGTCCAAAAGGTCTGAATATTCATCCAGAGTTTAGAATGATGCTGGTTTTTTTTAAATTAAGCCGCTTCCTCCCAGCAGGCCCCAAACTACTGTTTCTAACAGGCACTAGCATTGCTATTTTACCTCCTCTTGTCCAAGCAAGATGACATTTGCCTTTTCCAACATGCCCATCTTAATCTCCATTGACTTTGAGAAGTCTTTGTGTATGTAAAGCAGAGGAAAACTGTTCACTTTTTACCTCCACATTATTCTTCTATTACCCTTATTAAGTGCCTGGAGAAGTGTGTTTTCTTCTCAAAGAAAACATGTTGAAGTTCATTTAGTATTTCCTAGCAGTATCAAATTAGCTAAAGGGTAATCTTCAGTTATTCACAATTAGAGGGCAAGAGAAAGACAAGCAGATCCTTAGCCTTTTCTCCTTCCCTTCTAAGAAATATCAAAATGAAAAAAAGGGACTGATGGCAGAAGAATTATTGAAATTTATCCATCTCTTTGGATGTTTGTCACATGAGAGATCTTAGCTGAATTAAATTCATATAGGTTTAAGGGTGTATGATAGAAATTTATATGCAGGAAGAAGTTCTTTAACCATCTTTCCTGTTCAGGGGCAGGAATTTTACAGAAGTTCAGGGGTTTTTGCTACTGACTCACAACATAAAATTACAACACATGATCATAAACCAGCACATGAAAACATTTGTAATTTTCTTTTTTAAAAAAATGGGCCTTGGTTACTCTAACATCTGCATTCTGTGGCAATCGTTTTTCCAAATAGTTACAATTTCAGATTTGTTCACCATTTCACAGTGATTAGATTAAGACACTGCTACAATTACTGACGGACTCTGTCTTCCAAACAGCAAACTGTTTTTACTAACAGGGCTCTTCTTTTTGGACCCTTCAACTTAAATTGAACAACATTCATTAAACAGATTCTGCTTGAAAATTGCAGGATCTGTAAAATATCAGACTTAGGAAAGTGTAACATTATCAGTACTGACTGATGGTAGTTCAAAAAACAACACTCCAGATTTTCTTCTGGTGGAGAAACTAATTCCAGGAATTGACAGATAATGGCTGATAATAGTGCTAAAGCTGGGAAGAAGCAGATGAGACTGCTGCTGTTAAGTATGCATATATTGTTTTCAAAAGTCTGAAGTTTCACTTCTCAAGTGTTTTGTTCTGTAAAGAGCTAGCATATAAACACATTTTTGCCACCCAGTAAACATTCCAGCTAGAATGCCAATACCGTGTATCAGTGGAAAGTAAATAACTCTTGATTTAGTATGCCTCAAATGGCAGAACTCAATCAAACACAAACCACTAATCTCCACAAAAATTACCTCCACACCATACCATAGCAAAGACTGCCTGTGATAGACATGTCATCTTTAAGACCGAAGATCCCAATTTGTCAGTATTTGTCATACCTACTAGATAGGCATGTCTATGAGTTAAGAGGACAGAGATACACAGGAATTGACTTTGCCACTGATGAAAATTACTTGGGAAATCTTTATTTTAGTGTCATTGAATCCTTTTTCTATATTTCAATTTTATTACCTTGCTCGGCCAGGTGAACTTCCTGTAATTTAGTTTCTCATTTTCTTTCCTACCAAATAATGGTGTATTAGTTGAGTTGTGATTTTTTTTAGAGCATGACTTTCTATGCATCTATAAATGCTTAAAATCAGAAAAATCTTACTTTATTGTAGTCTTTTGAAGGACTAGTAAAGAAAATATGTATAGATTGCAAGAATTTAAAAAAAAATACCTGAAAAGTAAGTTTTGGGGTAATGAGCTTAAGATAGTTAAGTCAACATCAAATTTAAGTGCCAACTTCAAAAGAATTGTTAAAAAGATGGAGCTACATTTAAAAAACCCTCAGCACTTTAGTGTACTCAAGGTAATTCCATCCACATTATGGACGTGAATCCCCTGTCAGCATGGCACATGACTTATGCTAGGTTTTTAATTCTAAATATAGAATATACATATCAAGGTCCTTTATGTAATCTTAAAAACTACTCCACACCCAAACTAAACAAATGTACCACAAATGACCCAGAGCTCCTTTGACTCCATTAGAGTCAGCAGGCGTGTGAGCAAAGGCAATGTCCTGAGTGCTGGGGGAAGAACTGTATACTTTGGCTGACAGGCCACTTTATTTCAAATTCGATGAATAAACAAAGCTGTTCCAATTAGTAAGTACTAAGGATTCTTGTAATAGCTTGTATTTATAAACTGGAACACATTAAATGCTAAGAAAGAATGAGGACTATGCAACAACATAAAAATACAATTATTTATCATTTATTTAAAATTAGAAGGTTGAAATTTTCAAGCAAAGTTATATATAGAAGTCAGAGAAATACGGGCATCAGAAAAGGTTGTAATTTCAAAGGGGGTTCCTGTTATTAATTTTTTTTTTAATAACTACCTTGTGTTTTCTAGAACAGGAGGCTACCTTTCTTAATATTTTCTGACAGAAATAATAGTTGAGGGGATTTATCACTGTGGAGCCATTAAAAATGGAAATAATGAAACCAAAAACATCATGCACGGTCACACACATAGCCCTCAGGGCATTTCAATGCTCACATGATTTCACTGAAGATATCTAAATAGAGCCCTAGAATGGAACTCAAGACTTAAATTTGCACCCTGTTTTTCCACTGACCTATAAACCATGTAATTTAAACTTTTGGTGCCTCCTGCTACAGCTAAACCATTTATTTATGCATTCATGTATGCAGAATATCAGATGCAGTTTGCAGCTGGTTTTCCCCAGAAAGGTAATATGGTTATTAGGGTTTCTAGTCTAGATCATGTGCTATGGAAATTTAACTGTGAGACTATTCAGGAAACTTCGAAACTTTGCAAGGAGACCTTTGTCTTACATTTCTGAGTGGGATTGGTTTCGGTGCAGGTAAAGTGCTGGCAGATGCATAGAGCAGGTGATTTCCAGGGAACAGCTGGAAATGATTAATGACCAGAGCTGCAAGAAATCAAATGTGCTCCTGTGATTGCCTTTAAAGGAAGGATCAGGGTGTGGGAGATGACAGCTCCAGCTGGCAATCAGCGGCACACATACCCTTAGCTATAGCTGTCTGCCACAGCTTTCCTTCCACCTCTCACCTACACAGGAGAGCAGGAACAAACAGCAAGTTGGTCTCTCCTCCATTTTTAAACTATATATGCCAGTTTTATAGACATGGGTTTAATTTTGTCTTTTGTTCTGAAAAAGGGATGACCCACTAGCTAGGAAGCTTTAGTAAGAAAGGTAAATAAAACTCTACTTTTACTTCTATTTTTAGTAAGAATTTTTTAGTGGGAAAGCTGGCTTGAAAATTGGATGCACTTCTTCCCAGTTCATCTCAAGTGACTAAAAACAGTTGGCCCTCTTCCTTAACAAAAAGAAAAAAAAGGAAAAAAAAAAGAAAAAAAAAAAGAGCCCCTATTGACCAAAGCAACGAAGAGTATTTGCTTGCTATGACTATTAGTGCTACTTCCTCCTACTAAATGTACCAGAGCTCTCACTATTACAACTAACAATTCTTTAAAAGTAGCATACAACACCACCATCATTACATTTCCTAATTGCATCATTGAGAACAGTGAATACAAGAGTTTGAAGGTCACCCATCATGACGTCAGTGGCATTGTAAGGGTGTGGCTTGGGACATATTTTGACTCACTATTTGTAAATGATCAGTCTAATGACCAGTCCGAAACTGAGCTACTTCATCACAGTGTAAGATGTTTACCATTTTTCAGAATTTTTTCTAATTATTTAAGTAGTATTCGTACAATAGGAACAAAAATGCAAGGCTGCTTCCTTCCTATACGGATTGAAAAGTTTACGTTTAAAAAAGAGTGTGACAAGCACAATATCCAGTAGTACCACAGTACCTTGGCAAAAATTGCTGACCGTTGTCAAGACTGCACAGCCCTAGACTGTATCTTAGCCCATGGGAAACAATAAGAAGGAACTTGCAGATATAACAGCCTGAGTTCTTTTTGAAACACCTGTAAGTTTAAATGGCAAGCTGTTTATGTGCTTTTAATCTCAAGTATTGGTCTAGTCTATGAAAGAATTTGAGGGTGAGGACATTGTGACAGTTTCTTTAGTCCATCTGTGAATACTGATTTTTCACTGAAATCCTGTCTGGGGACTCAGTACTATGGTGTTCCTGAGTTTTCAGCCCAGTTGTTAATGTGAGCCATTTCTGAGTTCTACCTCCACCTTGGCAGTAAAAATCAGCAGCAAATGTTCTTATGATATGTATTTGACAGAGCTACACTGGTTATTGACTGTGGAGTTATCATCAGATAGAAATGTTCAGACACAGATGAAAACCAAGACAAATAGGAAGCCCTAACTTCCAAATTCTTTTGTAACTTTGAAGAAAATACCGGACTTAAAAAAACAGGCTGAAAGGTGTCTACTAGTCTTGCAATTTGTGATCCCCTCACTCTCGCAGTCTCTCTTTACTGTGAATAATTGGTGGGTCACATAGTCAAATCAACAGCATTTAATATACAGCTAGAAAATAAGTAAAGGATACCCTTCTTTTTTTCCCCATCTTTGTGGAGTTACACAACTTTCCAGTCACAACTCTACACAGTAGTCAGAACCAGAAAAACAACCTACTTCAATAAGCACATAACTGCCTCAAACAGCAAACAATCTGATGTGAGGAGGTAAGCAAAAACTGTCAGGGGTGGGAGGAGCTGATGGAAGGGAAGTTGGGTTAATGGTTTCTGCTGGACATGCCTCTGATGGTACAAAGGTAGCTTTGTGGGAGGATATTCTGGCCTGCTCAGGGAAGGACTGCCCATCATGAGATAGTTGGGGAAAATAGCTGAATGTGGTAAGATAGTGCACAGGATGGAGGTATGAGGAAAATGGACAAGTCATTGATACCTTTCACACAAATTTCTCAGAGTACCCTCATTTATTGTAGGAACACATCCTACTGTAAATATGATATTCTACAGTAAATATGACTAATTCATACTCCTCCATCAGTCAGCTACTTTGCTCATACTACCTTGCTTTTCCTCTCCTAGGTAAGTGATTCAATGAAGAGCTCCCTGCACTCCAAAATCAACAAGCGATTTTATGACAAACCCCCTCAGTACAGTACGTTTCACTCACCTCAGCAAACTGAATGGCAGAAGAACATTTCAGAACTGAGATACAAAAAATTATGTAGGACAAAGAAACACATACTTTAGGTGAGAACATAATTTATCCCACAGCCTTTATGCTGGAGGCTGGATCATCACTGAGGTGGCACTTGAGCAGGCTCTGGCACTGCTGAGAGGGTCTGTCAGTGAGCCTTGGCAAAAGAGAGTTGCACAAGAACTGGAGATCAATGAGATTTGCTCTATGGATATGAGACAGTGGTGAAATCCATAGAAAAGCAGCTTGGAAATGATTATGACTTGGCTGGATGTGAAGAAGAGATTTGAGTGGGCTTCACACTTTTGATCTGTCTACAGGGCAATCCAGTGGCAATACAACTTGTGTAAACATATCCTAAAAGCTTTAAGCACAAGTTCTTCACTGCTGACAGCATAGCTGGGGCATCTTGAGCTCTGCATGGCCAGAAGGGAGCCCAGGCCTAACACTGAAACCTCCATGCCCCTGCATCTCTACTAGATGGAGCTAAGCTGGCAAGTGTAAAACTGCCTCAGGAACACCTATACCAACTGTGCTCCCCATCTGGATTGCAGGAAGTTCCAGATACAGTTCCAGACTAGTTCTTTTTAGGTTGTGTCCTAAAATAGCTATGTTCCTTAATGTGTGTCAAATTCAGCAAGAACTGGAACATGATTTCTTCCAAAACCTGCTTGTTTTATTACTTTTCACAATAATAAAGAATTTACCTGCATCAATCTTCCTATGGCCTAAATGGTCACTTGGATTATTCAGGTACTAATAAAATAATTTTTAGAACTCTTCTGTTCACTACTATTTTATTACCAAAATATATATTAACAAGAAGCAAGCCCAAACCTTGTTCTTTCTTTCTTTACCCAAGAAGATATCTTCTAATTAATTTCAGCTGTGTTTACATACTTCTTGTCAGGATTATTTGTAGATTACAAGATAAACAAAAAATGACTTTGAACTCCATAAGGCATTCATTTCTATACACTGGACTATTCTTATCATACTTTAAAAATCTTGAAAAACTAAACAGAAATGTACAGCCCCCTCTTGTTTATCCCAAATGAGTTTAACTACAATGTGACCAAATGCCCATGCAATGTCACGCAGCAGGATGCACTGGTGAGTTCTGAGATGTAGCAGATGAGCAGTAAGAACACACAGGCATTGTATTGAGAAACTCATACTGCAAGCATTCCCTGAAACATACGTAGTTGCAAATTTTGGCTCATTTGGAAGAATGAAAATAAAAAGTTTCCATAACAGGACAGAAAATAATATGCAGTACACCTTGGTTTTTAATACAACATCAGGTAATTAAGCTCCTTGGTTTAGAGTTTGGCAATTTCTTTCATTCTGTTATCACAGACTACTTTTAAACATATTATAGAAACTCAGCTTTCTGCATATCTTTGGAGTAACACAGAATTTCTTGCTTGTGAGGACATAATGTCATTTCAACCCATTACTCTATCATGTCAGATAAATTCTAGAATTAATAAGGGAAAGATGGTCTTCTTTTATTTTTTACTGCTTGAGTGGCAATACCCAGCTACACCTTACTTTCAGGTGAGAACTGGTTTATTGATCTGTCTGGAACTCCAAGAAAAGATGCTTCCTCCCAAAAATATCCTACTGGCAATAGGTTTAGTTTCTATCCTACCATACCGGTGCAGTGGAAAGATGATCTCTAGCCTTCCTCCATGAAACTCTTTCTTTTTACATCTTTCCCAGGTGTGGCAGATACTTCTGATCTTCATGGAATAATACTTTGTGGAACATGCTGCTACTTTTTGAGGCAAACAGCTGCATTAAAAATATTTGTTTTTCTTAGAAGGCCTTAATGGAATTATTTCCATGAAAGGATTAATGATGTTTTAATTAAAGAAATCAAATTATTAATTGTGCAGTTGATAATTAATTTTACTGGTTGAGAGAATTGAAGCAGACTAATTTCACAATATAAAACTCATTCCTGTCTCATTCCCTCAAAAAGGTTTCAGGATGTATGGTATGTCCTAATTCTTGTAAGGTCAAAACTTTAAACATTTTGTTCTCGTATTTTGAAGCTGATGGTTCATAAGCATTTAAAAACACAAATTGGAAGCAGAACTCGATTCTGTCAAGTCAGAGAAAAAGAGTTAAACCTGGATTTTCATTTCCACCATTTTATTTTGAAACAAGAACAATGAAAAGGAACTCAATTTGTACAAAGTTCCATCAGAGACAACAAACTTCACTTTTAGTATCACCCATTCTAAGGTATTTGACTTTTTGTCCATGAAACAGACAAAAAAACTCTTCAGAAATATCCTGATCAAGTGAATCACACCTCAACAGGAATCTTGCCCTACATTATTTCTTTCATAGCTGCAAACATATGCCCACCTTTCTTTTACACTCACAACCTCCCTAGCAAGCCATGGAAACTCAAACAAGTAGCAGAGAAGTGCAGTCACTGGTATGAATAAATGGCTGCAATGCTAAAGATATGGTTATTTCCAGCACCAGTCTTTGCTATCTGTGGTACTCCTGAAAATTGCTGATGGGTACATTGACTACATTGACCCAGTGGGCCTGAAAATTACTTTACTTCTCCCTGGAAGGCTGGAGCAGAGATGGTTGAACTTATCTTTTTCTTTGACTGCTCTGTATGTTTTTACATTGCTAGGTGTCAAAAAGTTTAAGGTTTTTGGTTTGTTTTTTTTTTTTTTTGATCACTAGAAATACCAGCCAGGACGAAGGCTCGTTCTAAATAATAACCCAGCTCTCTTCAAGCAGCAGTTTGGAAAACCTCAGGCTTAAAATTCAAGCACTAGAATAATAGGCAGATCTCTTCAATCTGAATACTTGTGACCCTGTGAAAAATTTGCTTTACTTTCCCCCTGAATTTATAGGTAAGAAGTTAATATAAATGAAAATATGAGGCAGAGACAGGCAAGATGCTCCTATATGAGCATCTTCAGCTGACAAGTAATAGGCAGGTGTACTGAGGCCTGCATCTGACAGAGGTCTTCATCTGGAGGCTATTCCTTCACTTCACACTTCAGAAAGAAATCTCATGGCTAGAAAGGGATCCCTGAAAATGTAGTATCTTCCTGCACCTGGAAAACAACTTAATTAGCTGCTTTCAGGGAATGAACTGACAATTATTTGTCAGCAGGCTGAACCACTGGAGAAGAATCTGCTAGCAGAGCTCTTTTTACTACAGGAAAGAAAGAATTAAGAAAAGTACTTTCCCAGGAAGTGAAAAAACCAGAAATTTCCTGTGCCACTAAACATGGTGTTCTTGTTATGTTTCAGAAGGAAATGGGGAAGTTGCCCTGATACACCTAAAAAAAATCTGTGGGTAAGACACATGTTTCTCTTCAATATTTGACTTTCAGTCTCTTAATCTTCATTCCAGAGAGCTGGGTGTACCCTGGCTAATAAGCTTACAGTTAGGGGAGACAGCACCTAATTTTTTCCTGCAGATCAGACTGGATAAAGCAAAGAGGTCCAATGTAAACGAGTTATATAAGCACAATGTAAATACCACCGAGGAGTGGTGCCAGCTGTTCATCTTATATATTCTAACCATTTTATCTTCAACCTGCATTTCCAAGGAGAGGGTGAAATAATTCTGCCCTTTCAATTCTTAAGCAGATTACATTTTCCTGTTCACAATACCATGAGGCTCAGAAATATCAGAGTACAGGAAGGGGCAAAAAAATCCTATTCATGAACCTGGCCTAGTACAGGAAAGGACAATGCACTTTGTTCACTGATACACTATAAGATATTTTCACAGTTCCCCAAAGACAAGGAATCACAGAATGGTTTGAGTTGGAAAGGACCTTAAGGATCATCTTATTCACACCCCATCTGTCATGGGCTGGGACAGATCAGGTTGCTCAGAGCCCCACTAAATCACTAGATTATGTTGCTCAGAGCCCCATCCAACCTGGCCTTGAAAACTGTCAGAAATGGGACCTCCACAACTTCTCTGAGTAATCTGTTCCAGTGCCTCACCACCCTCCCAGCAAAGAATATCTTCCTGCTGTCTAATCTAAACCTACTCTCTTCCAGCTTGAAGCCATTTCCCCTTGTTCTGTCACTATGTGCCCTTGAAAAAGTGTCTTTACATATTTCTTATGAACTCCCTTTAGGTACTGGAAGGCCACAATTAAGTCATCCCAAAGCCTTGTCTTTTTGAGGCTAAACAATCCCAAACCTCTCATGCCTTGTCTCACAGACACTTCATCCTCTAATAACCTTGGTGTCCCTCCTCTGGACTTGCTCCAACAGAACCACAGGATCACTAGGTTGGAAGATACCTTCAAGATCATTGAGTCCAACCCATGCCCTAACACCTCAACTAGACCATGGCACCAAGTGCAACATCCAATCTTTTTTTAAACACATCCAGGGATGGTGGCTCCACCACTTCCCCAGGCAGATCATTTCAGTACTTGATCACTCCTTCTGTGTAAAACTTTTTCCCAATATCCAATCTATATATCCCTTAGCTTAAGACAGGTCCATGTCCTTCCTTTGCTGACCCCAGAGCTGGACACAGCACTCTAGGTGGAGTCTCCCCAGAGTGGACTAGAGGGGGGAATCACATCCCTTGACTTCCTGTCCATACTGCTTTTGATGCAACCCAGGTTATGAAAGAATATCTGAAAGGAAGCCCCAGATAGGAAAGAGGTAATCAAGTCACAAAATCTAAAACTGTTACTATTTTTTCAGTTCTTTTCTGCCAACCCTTAAAAGCAGAAGTTTTCAGGAAGCCTGTGTGCTTGCAAAGAGGCTCCACTGTCCGTGATCACACAGCTCTTGACAACTGACCCAACTCAACACCTGCAGCCTGTGAGCTTCCATGCTATGGCAATACAGGAGTAGGATACCAGCATTTCTGACTGAAGAACTTCAAAAAGTTTTTCATTTTCTGCACTATGCAAGTCTTTTCAGCATTATAAAATGGGAGCAATACACTTACAAAACCCCAGCATGCTCACAAGCGGCTTGCCTGGCTCCTATAGATGCTCACAGAACTAGGGAAGAAGTACTAGTTGAAGTAATACCTTAAAAACAACACTTAAGCCAAGCAAGATCTGAAAGAGAGGGAAAAAAACATAGGATGGGCTAACGTGAATTACATTAGTGCATATTAGCATAGCATAAATATTAACAATTATTTGGGTTTCTAACTAAACAGATACTAACAAACACATGCAAAGTACACCAATATGGTGACTGGATATGGCATGAGCAGTTTCTTGTGTTGTTGTGGGTTTTTTAAGCCTTAAAATGCAGTCAGCCTAAATCATCATATCTGAGAGAGAGAAGCAACAGGCAGGATATGACAGATGAAGGCATCAGCATGGATTCCAATAAAAATGGAGTTATGGTCAACCAGATTGTCATGTGGGTGGACTAGAGAGCGAAGCGGTACCAGGAGTTTCCATAAAAATCATCATTTCTGGTAGAATACATAGGGAGAATTGATATTCTAAATTCACATTGCTGGCCGTCAGTCTCTCACACGGCCCCAGGCCTTGAAATCGCCATTTTCTAATTACACATGATTTAAGTGTTTTGCATATATTATTCCCATTCCTCACTTCTAAAGAAATGTTTCCACATATTTCTCATCCAAAGCCCTGTATTTTGAACCTTATTTTTCAGTGAGCATTTCCTTCTCCTCCCCTTTGCTTGACTAAGTCGCCCAGCCCTTCCTCTGGCTTTCTCTCCTGAGGTGGCATCCAGGCTCCCTCACTTCCTTCATGACCAAGCGGAAACTTTTGTATTGAAGGGTGGAGGAAAGATAAAGGAAGGAGAAGGGGAGAGACCAGGATAGATTGGTGTGCTGTGCATAATCCTTGTGTTCTTCATATGACACTATGAGAACTTCTTGATATGTTTCAGAGTGAAATCTTGTCACTGTTTCTCATATTGAATAACCCTCTATTCCTCACTCCGATGGAATGAAGAGCAAAGAGGCTTAGACCTGCACGTCCAGATCTAGCAGAGGTGCTCAGAGGTAGTTCTGTTGAGTCCAGAGAAGTGAATTTTGCATCCATATGTCCCTTAGTGTGCTGTGGGAGCTACTGCATCACCTGCTGATGAGCCCCTTCTAGCCAAGATGATACGTGGAACACTTAAACACATTCCAACATTAATGGAGAAATTCACATGTCAACAAACTTATTACCCTGCTGAATGAGCTACCTAATATTTCATATGTTCCATAACCCTAGAAATCATTTAGCCATTACATACATATTACAGAGTCTAATTAATTGGTCTAAACCACATCTACCTGCTACAAAATTTGATCCATTTGTGTGTAGCTACCAATGACTCTAATCAAAATGTTAGCGGGTCCAAAACAAGTGTTACCAAAAGTCTTACTAATTTTTCTCTAAATTTAAGTCAAATGTAGGTAGATATTATTTCATAATTACAAAAAATTAAAATTAGGAAAAGGATAAAAGTATTTCTGTGAACAATTGACATGAAAAATGTTTACAATTCTAAGCATTATATCATCAACTACATGCGGGGTCACAGCCCTTAGACTGCCTGTTGGACAACTTCAGATTTGTGGTTGTGATTTTTCACAGCAACTTCTGGCATTATTTTGGAAATCTGGATGCCAAAATTTACTGCCACAAATCTTCATATAAATTAGTGTGTGGATGAATGACATTAAACATTTGTTTTGAAGACTTACTTTTATTAAATTATAAAGTATATATAACTGGATTAAAAAAAAAGGAAAGCACCAGAAAACCTAAAGAGTAGAGAACAATTCTGTATTTGACATGTGAAGGCCAGTTGGAAAGATCACATATGTGGAGCATCTTTGGTTAAAACTTAGCTGAGGTTTTCTCAATTCCTACCCATGAATTAAAACTTTGCTTAGAAAAGGCTGTTCTAAGTCACTGTGCACATCTAGTGGGTCGTGAGCCTGGAGAAGAAACCTACTGCAAATGCCTTAGCACATCCCTTCAGCTGCAAAATTGAACTAGCTGGAAAAGCTCAGGTAGGTTACAATGATGCTGTCCTTTGACATCTCCAAGTGGGATAAGTCATGGAATTGCAAAACTGCAGGAGCCACGCCTGGCATTTCCAGCATAGCCTACAGAAAGACAGACTGCACATCTGAGTTGCGGCACTCATCCTTCCAACATGCCTAGAGGATGGTGATTTGTTAAGTGCAGGAAAAAAGTACAAGGCTTAGATAAAATTAGAATTATTCTCCAAGTGAAGTAAGTGGGGGAAAGTGGTAATTATCCCTGTCTGGAATCTGGGATGTTGCGGTTAATATCCTTGTTCTCGTCAATAGTTCAGTGAATTTCCCAGTGGCTGCAGCAATCATGACTTCAGTTTTATATTCCACACTCTAAAAACGCATTTGGACCTTGGCTCAACACTGACTCAGTGGGCAAGGTGCCGCTGACTGAATCACAAATACCACTTCCTGCGGGACTCTTGCTGCCTGTAGTATTTCCAAGGATTGCTTGGCTGGTTAACTGAAAATCAGCCTCACAACTTAAGACAATAACATCTCAGAACACACATAGTTTGTGTAACACTTGTTCAAAATGCACTATTCCATCCCATAGTCTTTGAATATGGTTATTCAAATGCAGTAACAGTTCATAAGTGTTTTACAACATTTTTTCTTAGGAAGATAATAAAAGGGGGTTATTTCAAAAGAAAACTGAGAAAACATGTCTATCTTTATGTTTCTCTTGCTTTGTGTCCTTCTTCAGCAGCATGGAAAAGCATTTTGTTATGGATAGAATGAATAATAATTCATAAGAATGGATATCTTATAGATTAGGATAATTTTTCCATATCAGGAAGTCATGATAGCTCAAACTTTTTGAGAGTCTGTATCTTTAGCTGAACAACACTTCTAGAAAGAGACAACCAAAACAAGCAACTCTTAGGTCACTGTAATATTACAAATCTTTAAAACAAATAAATTACTGGTGGGGAAATTTCACATGGTATTATTATCAGAAATTAGAGAAATCAGCTCATAAACTCATTGCGAAGTCTCTGGTCAACAGTGCTGATAAACCTACTTGCCCTTATGATATGCAAAAGGAAGACAGGAGTCTCTTCCTCTTGGTGGTAGACTGCCAGCTGTAAGTAGCCAAATGATTAATTCCTAGTGAGGATCAGTGAGTTTATCATGAGATCATGCCTGCATGCCAGTCCAAACCACCTCAGCTGTACATGGGACAGCAGAGCTGTTTCTGCAACCCTGCCAAGCCTAGGCACTCTCCTACAATTTTGTGACTCTCCTGCTATGATTTCCACTTGCAAAGGTTTTGGCAAGTTGTGCTTAGATGTTTGTCAAATCCTAGGAATAGGCATGAAATCAGCCTGATTAAGTAAGTAATAGATAATTCTGTTTAGATTTATCATTATTAGCCCAGTTCTAAGTTCTCCTTTGAGAGCTTATTTAAAATATATCTGACTGCTTGCATGTCTGCCAAAGTAGACAATATTTCACATCTTTAATCAGCAGCAAGTCACTTTTCCTTCTGATATTGCTAGTCTTGTTTAAATCGTGTAGCTTCAATTAACTACTAGATTTCTGAAAGAGCTTGTCTGAAAGGAGAGTAATGGAATGAGAAGGCAACTGTATAAGCCTAACCATTGCTAAAACCTTCAAATTTCTCTGAGATTTAGTGTTTAAGGAACAAAGACATTATTTTTGCAAGTTGAGTAACAGCACTGACACCCTATCTCATACCTGAATGACGAAAGTAAGAACCACTGGCAAACTCAAAAATTCAAGTGAGAAATTCTCAGATGACCTAAGGTTGGCTGCATATGTGCCAGGCACTAAGAGTTGAACCAAATCTTTTGCATTTAATATAATTTTCTCTCATACAGGAAGCCCAAATAGGTCACAGCATTCCCAATATTCCTATACATCTAAAACTGTAGCTTGTAAGTATTTACTGTGGAATTTCCCATAGCCACAATCTAACATTGTGCTGCAAGTAATTGCCCTGCTGTGAAATACAGGCTTCAGTAGAGATGAGATAATAATCATACTTTAGAAGAACTCAAGAGTTCAGTGTTTCCTTCAGTCACTCATAAGATCTGCCATTCCTGGCCTTTAAAATAAGAGTTACAGATAAGGACACACTCCAATTGTTAAGCACCTGTTTAAAAGCAGTGCTTATAAATACTTTTTTTATCAAGATCTAAAAAGAAACCATGATGTTGACTTTCAGCTGCTCAGCTTTTTACCTCCTTCTTTTCCTACGAGGATTTCATACATTGTTTCAGAAGGCAATTCTCATGCCAGGATTCAGAGAACTACCTGTAAAATCAAAGGTTTCTCAGCACTCCTGATGAGTCACAGCTCCTGGATTCTGCTGGCTCTAATAGCATTGGTCCAGTGAACATCTGAAGAAATTGTCTCATAAATGAGTAGCACCAGATGTTTAGGCATCTACTCTTATTTTCACTTCATGAAATTGCTGTAAAATGTCCATGCCATTTCTTAACAACCAAAACATAGCTTATACTATTTCTCTTGCCTTTTGAATTGTCAGTATTACATATATATGTAGTAGAGCTTATACTTATATTCTAATAGTTCAATAGGGTTTTTTTGAGGATGCTAAAAGTAAAGTTGGCCATTGTCAAGTCTGAAGTTACTTACACAAATTGTTTCAGTTTTAGTACTTGATATATATGCTTGCACAGACTTGAATATCACATGCTCAGACTGCGGTTTTCTTATGTTCCTTAAATGATTGAGGTTTTCCTCTTTTGTATCTTTCTTTCTTTTTTTTTTTTTCTTTTTTTTCTAAAGAATCATTCTCTGCAGCTAGAGAGAAATTGTCATACATGCCTATAGAAGTCAATGCACAGGAACACAGAGGTCCGAGTGTGCTGCATTATCTTGCTCCAGAACTGAGAGCTGTGAAGCTGTAACTGGGCAGCACTCTGTGAGTTTAATGAACCTCACTTTGAGGAATGATCTCATGTTAATCGGGTGACATGCTTTGGGGGAAACACCTCTGCCTGGCACTGAATACTATTGTGGAATCACCTAATAAAATATCCCCATACTGTGAAAGACAAGATAAATCCCTTTTTCATTATGAATCACACCGGGGAAGAATGAAAGGCAGAGGAAAAGCAATTAATCACCTAAAACTATCTGAAGCAAGTGACCTAGTACTCTACATTGCCTTCATTGGAATTTAACTTGAAAATCATCACTCTTACCAGCTTAATTTCCATATGTATCTAACTTAGGCACAGAAGCATTGAAAAACAGTTTCTTGACCTGGTTCCGAATGCTTAAAGCAGGTATTTGATGTCCCTCTAAAAACATTACACAGGTCCTCTGGTATTTGTAGAATCATTGCATTCAGTGCCTGTAGCAGAACAACCTTCCTTCTCAAGGCATATGATGTTATACTCTAAGAGCAGGAGCTTGACAGAAGAGCCAGCATTAGCAGCACTCACTTTTTGCCATTACCCTGAAAGGAAAGATTTGGATTACAGGCTCTTGTCACTCTAAGGCACAAATTTTTAGCTTTTGTGAAAAGGGTGGTATAGGGCAGGAGCCAACCTCCACCTTTTTCTGATGAGACCCTGCAGAGAAAGAGATCTGAGGCCCAAGAGACAATTGAATAACCAGGTAATTTTCAGCAAAAGCTGTTCCATTGGAACATGTGTTCTACAATGGGCTTTTTCTGTACTTGGGTGGATACAAAAAAAAGCAATGAGTTATTACAGGTCAAATGCTGACCCCTGATAGAGTAGCATAAAGATGCTATGGAGCAATTGAGCTTATAAACATGCATTCCAGAAGAGAGTTCCCATCTCTGGTTTAGTAGGTATTTTGCATCTATTCCATTGAAATGAACAGAAAATGAGCATCCTCCTAAGCTATTTTTCCTTTAAATAATATTCAGTGCAGCACAAGGTGATTTTAAGTAATATTCAGTACAGCATAATACAGTAGCCTAGGATTTGTCCTGATGTTCCTTACACCCACTGAGTAATGCTTATTCATAGAAGTAGTTCCATATAATGAATTGTATTACACAGACTATGTTAGAAATTTCCATTTATCTCAGGGGAATTCATACGGGCTACAAAAGCTTTCCTATTGGATGGCAACATGAATGTTCATCACCAGGTGCCATGAGGGAAAATCCAGTTCTTTCCTACACTAAGTCTTACCTTAACAATATCCCACTGTACTCTTGCAACTCCTTCACATGGTGATGTCCTTAGAGCTTACCAAATAAAAACTTAAGAGTGGAGTTTCTCCTCCAACTCCAGTTTAGGCTTCCTCCAATCTGCTTTCCTTTGCATGGAATTCATACTATTCTCACAGAACTGCTCAGAGGCAGAGTTCTGTCCTTGTTTTTTTGGGCTTGGGAAGCTTCCTTTACACAGCACTGGCCACGTTCCACAATTCTCTTCTTCACTGAATCTCATGCCCAAGATGCTGAGCCTCACAGATTTATTAGCATGGAGTCTGCTCTCCACCTTGCCTGCATCTCCCCTGTAAATGACTGTCTCCCTCACTGCTTGGTCCATAAAAAGAAGCGAGCATACTCCTGACACCTTTGGGGGAATAATGGGAAGTCACACTCCAAAACCTCAAAAATTCCACATGATGGAGACTCTGCTGTATCTCAGTTTGAGATATTTTGGTCAAAAACACCAGAAGAAAGAAAACATTGTCATTTCCAGCTGTTCTGACCAAAATCACAGAATGGCATTAAGTAGTGAGTACGGCCAAGGAAAAGCCATGGAGACAGAGGGCAGAGACAGAAAGTAAGTATTTATGTTTTCTGGCAGGAATATGCCTGCTGGTACTGATGATAGGTCACTCTATGCCAGAACCTCCCTCTGGAAGACTTTGCACAAGGAAGAAAAAAGGCCTATTTTGCAAACAAAACGATTTTTAAAGTTTTGTTTTTCTGTTGGGCTTATGATATATGAGAAAGCTCTGCAATCTCCCTTTTCCTTTGTTTTTTGGTTTGGCTTTTTTTTGTCCACCACATTTGTCCATGAAATCTGCAACTGCTATAGACAGGATAAAGCAAGCACAGCTTTCTTTAGAGATGTATTTATTTAAAGGCTAAAAACTTGAAACAACAATCAGCAAACAAAGATTAGGGAAAATAGTACAGTGTCCATACTAGAAATAAATTACAGGAAGTGAACTAAAAAAAATGAAGAATGCAGCCAAAAAATCCAAAGGAGTTGTGTGTGGGGGGAAGATAAGTACTATTATTAGAGCACCCGATATACACACCATTATTACACAAGAGTACCCAAGTTTTCTGCTTCTCCTTTCTTCTCAGCACAGTTTCTTTATGAGCTTATTCAAGAAGAATGCAGTTATTCAACAGCACCCAGGAAGCAACTTATTTTTCCTCCTTAAAACTCTTTATTCCCTCAATTGTTTAACAGCTGCTCACTTGCAGATCTCTTGAGACTGCCTGACACACTGGGCAGTACTGCTTTATGGGCTCTTTACCATTTTACTGCATTTAGTAACCTTTTCCTTCAACCAGAAATTCACAGAGCTGCCTTTTTCTCTTCAGAGCTTTTTCAGTCCGTTACTAATGTCATTAATGTCAAGATTTAAGAGTTATTTCCTATATCTTGTGTTTATTTAGAGAATTAATGCTTCAGAGGGAATGGAATTCTAAATGATTTTCACAGAGATGAACAGTGCCAGTTTTCTCGCCTGGGCTGTATTGCACAGGGGTTTAGGGTATGCTGCTTCCTTGGATACATCATTACTGGGACACAGCTTGCAGAGATCAATCTCCAGAATTTGCTTACTTCCAAGATTTTAGTAGATCTTTTTCCTCCAGAAATATGCTAACTGGCAGGCTTTCAGTTTGTTGGGTTTCCTGTGGAATGTGAATCTGAATGACTGATGCATTGTAAAAATAATAGTCTAAAATCAGCTGTTTCTGTAAATTTCCAATGTTGGATTTCAATGTGCTATTCCAGACCAGTAAATGGTAGGGTAGAAAAAGGATTCCTTTGAAAAATATTCTACTTCAGGATTTAAGATCACCAAATGAAACATAACTGAATCCCTAAAAACTCTTGTTATTTGTTTTCTGCCTTCTACTTTCAGACTCGGAAATCTTTTTTGTGTTTCCCCCGGTGCTATCAGCACTTTGATTTCAACTAAGGACAGGCCTAGACCTAAACACAAATGTAATTTTCAAGTATTTATGATCTGGATGCAAGACCCGTGGCTCACCTAATCTTTAAATTTTAGGTATTAGCTGTCTCAAATGAACAATTTGATCAAATGTCAAAGAGATCGCTGATTTTCATAATCAATGAATTTTCATAAATGCTAAATGAGATACAAGGCATAGTCTAAAAGCAGGTGCACATCAAGCTGATGAAGAAACCCTCAGATGTGATCATCGCTGTTCTGAAAAATATCCGTATCCGGACAGCTCACTGAAACAACAAATCATTGTATACAAACCCAAGAATCCTCTCGGGTGGCAGCTGCTCTCTACGCATGAATGAAGAGGGGGATTTCACAGGCGCTCAAGGTGGCACTGGCTTAGCTCAGAGATAAAGCCTGGCTACTCCCACTGCCTGCAAAGCCACAAGCAGCGCCCACAGCCATCCCAAAGAGTCCCTCAAGGGAGAATGCCCTGCCACTTCTGTGCACACAGATAACAGAGATAAGAGGAAAAGCAGTAGGCAGCAAGGAAAAGGAAAAATAAAATTAAATAAAGAAACCTGAGTAGCTGAATTGTACCTAAAGGAAATGAGATCACCATTTGCTTCTGATTCCAACCACAAACAACTGACAAGTAATCAAGAGTCATTAAAGTACAAGAATTTTTATGAATCACATTCAACTTAAAATCAGCTACTCTGGAAATTCCTGGGACTCATACAAACAATAATTTGAGAAAATAAGATTAAAGAGTGAGCTTTATATTTTTAACTTTACGAATAGTGATAATGTAACATTTGAAATCTATTTGTTTACATTTCAAAATCTAATGGTTTATTCAGTAATTCCAGTTGTTATCTCAAGAGCTAGAAGTAAACTGATTAAAAAATTTAACTTGGATAACATCAGAGAGAGAGAGAATACAAAATATTTACTGTAAAAGTACCCATGCTTTTCAAGATAAAGACAAAATAATCTAAATCAACTTTATACAGGAAAATTTCCCTTAAACTTGTAACACACTTTCTGACTTACTTAAAATCCTTTCTAACTTAATCCCAAATTAACTATAACCAAATACAGTTCGAGTTTGAAGCTACATTCCAATACACAAAGCAATGGTAAATATAGCTATGCTTTTTACATTCTATACCCATAGCTGGGGCTACTTAATTCAATGACAAGCTAATTTTTTTAACAAAACTGACAACAAGCTATTATCATTATAGAGATGACAAGACATGTCAATCTTTTGACATGACTTCTAGGTGTTTTCTTAGCTTTTGTACTCTTAATCACTAAGCAAATAGTCAATGTGTGGTTTAACCCTGCTCTTTCATTTGAGATGACAGAGGTTTAAGCACACATTTGCCCATACGCAAATTTAAACTTCTCCATTCACCATGTACCAGGAGTAGAGAGGATGTGAAGTTCATGTTGGCAAACCACACATTCTACTGTCAAAGGACTAAAGTTACTTATACTGGATATAAACAAGAACATGCACCACCAGACTTCAGGCAATACAAAACCTCAGGCCTAAATTTTCCTTATAGAACAGTTCCAGTAGCAGTTCTTGCTACTAATATTTTCAGAATTAGCTAACTCCCTGGGAGTTCTAGCTTTATGGGGTTTACTGATGGACCACCAGAGTCAACGTATGGTCAATGGTATTCCTCTTGAGTTTTAATATTTTATCATCAGCTGTGAAAATGAATACTGTAACCAATAGTATCTCCACCCCAGCAACTTCTGCAGAACAATGCAAACCTCACAATCTCTTTCAGTGCACCACCATGAGATAAAACCCCTGTATTTCTCTGAGGGTCAGTGTTCTAATCTAGCTGGAATGGAATGTTATCTTTCCTAAATTTGCTAAGTCAGGCTGGCCGATTAGTCTGAAATATTCAAGTCACTTCAACAATAAATTAAAAGAATCAGCAAGATTTTTATTTGTAACTGAAAACTAAATAACCTAAGAACTGCCTGGCTGTGGGTCTTACTCATTGCTCTTCAGGGTTAGATCCACTGCATCTGACTTCTGTTTTAGAGAAATACTATATTACTGCAGACTGAAATCCCATTAGGAGCTCATAATAGGTATATAAATTTTCTTTACTCGGTGATATAATCAAGAAAAATTTATAAAGCCCTATTACTAGCAGCCCTGACTACAAAAATGAGTGAATACCCTGAGATTTTGTGAGTGGTATTTTCTCATGTAGATGCTGTACTCTTACTAAGCAGGTAAAGTGCCTTCTACAAGGTCTCTTTAGCACTTCCTTTACCACCTGTTTTTCTTCAGAAGTCTTTCCTCTTTCCATCCTGCCTACACCTCTGCCAAATTTTGGTAAGAGACCAAAGTGATGAAGCCACAGATATGTAAAAGAAAAAGGACATAAACTGTGGAAAGCACAACGTGGCTCTCAAAATACAAAACTTGTGCATGAGTCTGTAGAAGTGTTACTCTCTTAAGCTTCATGATTTTTCATAATCAGTATCTACTGGGCAAGTAAGGTCCACTTTCACTGAGAGTCTTGTAGTAGGCATTTAACTTTCTTCACTGTTCTTCCCAAACAACTTTGCTTTTGAGTTATAAAGACTTACTTTTCCTGCGTCCTATCACAATCTTATCCTGGAGAGAAGACATGGCCTGTAACCAGGCCCTTCTAAACTCTTGAGATATGCAATAGAGAACAAATGCTGACCCTGAAGCTACCGAAAATCCCTTGGTAGCAGAACCGGTCCTGTTTCATCCCTCCCACTCCTTGATCATGAGCATTTCCCATCTGTGCTGGCAGGTCCAGATTTAGGTCAGATGTAGGACATGGCAGAAGTGCCATGTTACAGATTTTCCAAGGTCTCTGCCTTAAAGCAGAGCACATAACAAGGTTCCAAGGATTTTTCTTACCTGAAACTTCACTTCAGCTCTTCTTGTGCCAGCTATCTGCCAGCTCAGTGAATCTAGGCACTGGAAATCATGCATTTCTGCTTCCCTAAGAATCATTTAAAGCTCATAGAGATAATGCAGCTGTGAGGTTACTTGGAACACTAAAACAAACTTATTTGCAGCTGGCTTGGATATCTTTCTACTAAATCACATTTTCAGTTCATACCAGTCCAGTGTCAACCATAACCCATTTACCCATCTAGGCAGTACAAATATTTAGAGCAAAGGAATTGATAGCTTTAAAGCAGCGCTGCAAACATGTCAGAATTTCTGATCCGTAGCTGTCACCAGTCTGATTAAAACAGAGTGACACTGCAGCCTAAGTCACTTCTCCTAGGGGGCCTTCTAGATGTCCTTAAGAAGTGCAGCATTTCAGTAAAACCTGAGTATATGACAAATGGTAGAAAAAGGGACATTTGAATCTTGCTGTTTTGTGTGTCAGAGTGAAGACAACGAAAGTTTTTGGTTCTTGGATCTGGAAAACAAGTATGAACTTGCAGGTTTTAGGGAGAAAATGAGGACAGGGGGCATCTGCACAGCTTGGTCAAAGGTTCAGAGAGAGGATAACTGATCATACTTCTCAGGAAACAAAAATATAAAAGAGGAAACACAGTTTCTCTAGGGTTTTTTCCCAGAAGGAGAGTTTGAGCAAGGCCTAGAGACTCTTCCTTAAGAGCATGGAGGAGGAAGGAGAGGTGCTGTCCAGGCCTGAGAAGCCCTCCTCTTCCTGCATCCAGGTTCTTCCCTGCCCTCCCTGCTGAATCAAACCATGACCTATTTTTTCATTTATTATGTGTAAGGTTGGTGTATTAAAATCAATTGAGTAAATGTTCCAGACTTCTTTTTAAATCTGGATTACTTCCCCCTCTGCAGAACTGATTTCTTAGGATAGGTTTAGTCAATAGCCAATCCTCTGAAATTAAGAGTGCCATGAGGATTCTACCCTGATACTTTCTGCCCTGTTTCTTAGAGGGTCTGACTACTTGTGATGTTGATATATTAAGGTCACCACAGAATGTTAGATTTCTCTCCTGAAATTCAGAAAGGCTAATTCCTTACCTATGTTTACTTATGGACTTCCAGCTTGAGCTGTTTCTCTTGACTCAGTTCCTGCCATTCAGTGAAGTGAACTCAGTGTGCTTTCTGCAAACATGAGATCTGTTCTAATGTGAGCCTGAAGATCTGAACAGAAAGGAATAGAGAATGTAAGCAAACAGTACCTAAATGAAAGTATGGTTATACCACAGACTTGACACAGATAGAAATTGGGGAGGGAAGAAGAAAGCTGAGCCATAGTCATACCAGTTGGTGCAGGGCAAACATAGAAAGGTAGTCTCCTTAAGCTCTGAATTGTCAAGCTGTGAAAACATTTCTCTTGAGAGAATTTCAGGTCAACTCCCTCTCTGACCTGACCTCTAAGGAAACTGCTCTTCATCAGCTACACAGCCTGTGGAGACCTACCCCACCTTAGTCACCTGTGCTACTGAAAGCTAAACTCTATGAATACACCCACAAATATTATGTACCAGTTTGCTGTTATTCACTGCATTGCTATAACATTGCAGCATAATGTGTACAAAGTCACATTTAACTGGGCCAGGAAAGACTTTCTATTGTGCTGGGTCTGCATTCTTAGACATCTGTCACTTCAAATCTCCATCTTCATCTCATGAAATGAGTTGCTTTGAATACTTCTTTGGGAGACAGAAATTATAAGAAAACCACGACCACTTTCTCACGAGCAGAAGATTGCTCAGGACCAAGGGAGCATAAGTGATTTGGAGGAGATGAGTTTAGCACCCGCTGTAAACCCATGTCCTAACAGATTCCAGCTGTCATGAGAACTGCACCCTACTCAGCCCTATGTCCCGTGTTTCAGCTGAAGGCAGCTCTCTGAAAACACACCCAGTGCTTCAAGCACACATTCTGACCCAACACTCCCTCCCAGCGGGCTGTGTTTAACCCACACCTGGAAGAATTTAATCCTCTATTAATTAAAAAAATCACTTGTGCTTTTCTCATTAGGGGCAGCACCGTATGAATAAAATACACCACGTTTGCTTGTATCTGCAGACATACGCCTGCATTTATTGTTAATACATATATATGTACATGTTATCATTGCTTTCATTCAGTCACGTCTCCAGGAATGTTTCTAGTCATTCCTATCATAGCTCTCACTCATATTTCTCTCTTTTTTTTTTTTTTTTTTTTTTTAAATAAATGTCCCTAAGGAATTGCTGGCTGCCGCGGGGAAGCCAAGGAACCCCTTCCAGAAATCTCATGCCGTACAAAGCTGTTTGCTCGCCCCTGAGCGTACTCCCCCGAAACTAAAGAGCAGCATAAAAGCTTTCCCCCTTGAGTCACGGCGCACTCCGCTGGTGGCAGGGCCGAGGGGGCGGTGGCAGCAGCAGCAGCCCCGCCCCGGGCCGCCCTTTATAGAGCCCGCACGGCAGCGGGCCCGGCAGCCGCTGCAGCGCCGCGCCCTCGGCACCGCCGACAGCACACGGTAAGTGCCGTGCCTTGGAAGCCCGCTCGGCAGCTAAAGGCACCGGTGCCGCGTCTAAAATCGATCGGGATGAAGCGATTGCTTTTGAAATTACATTGCAATTTAAAGGAAAAATAAGGAAAGCTACCGTGATGCAGTATCGCAGCAGTGGGGAAGGTCAGATCTACTTGCTGTAGCATGTCAGAATTTTTAAAGAAATCAGCAGTACTGCTGTTTGTGATGCAGAGGTTGGCCTGAGAAACTACTTAGGTAACAATAAATTACTTGCATTGCTGCCAAAAATGCTAAAAATAATTGCATAAATTATTGAATGAAGGAGAATGTATCTGCTGAAATCTCATCTGAATCTGAAACGCATACACTGCCAAGTACCTGAGGCATGATTTGCTTTCTTACACTATGGCACCTGCTTACAAGCAAAGGTTGCATCTGCATTAGCATTTTCATTTGTATAATACTCAATAATGTCTATTTTCCAAATGAATCTGATGATCTTCTCTATACCCCATGTTTTGATTCACAGCACTGAGTGTGTGAACGTAGCATGTTAGAAGTGTTCAGTAATGAGCTGTAGTGTAATTGCGTTCCATTTCTTCCAAATAAAGTCAGACTAGAAGGTGCAATCCACATATCAGCAGGCATTCAGTCTGCAGGACCAAACTGGAATTAGTCCAATGTAGAAACGTGAAGCAGGTACAGTGTGGTACAGTTCTTCAGTACCAGCTCAGTTCTATACATCCTCTTCTACTGCATTGCTTTTTTTTTTTTTTTTTTTTTTTGCTAATGTAAATATAACTGAGATTCCCATGGAATCTTTCAAAAATCGAATTTTAGGGGGGTTTTGGATTTTTTGGTTTTTTGGGTTTTTTTTGTTTTGTTTTTTTTTTTTTATGCTCCCATGACTTAGACTGCAATTTAAAAATGAGTAAAAGTTTTATGGGACTTTATTGTACCCCTGTTGTTATTACAAGATAATTATTTGCCATTGTAAGATTGCTATATATGCTTGGCTATAAGATCTGGCTGCATATAAGAAATCAAGACAGAATATGTTGTAAGCCTCTAATACTGTAAATAACTGAGGCAACATCACCAGCAGACTTTAAAAGAGTTGGCACTGGTCAGAGGCACTTGGTCAGGTGGCCAGGTTTACCTAAGTGCTGAGCATCAACAAGATGCAGCTGATAACTACAGAGGTCCTGAAAAAAAGGAGCTTTCTCTTTCATACCCTGAAGCTGCATGCTCAGTGCTTTCCTTGAAGGTACCAATGATCAGTTAAATAGGTACAAACAGTTGGGCAGCAACTAAATATATCTGCCAATTTCCAGCTTTTAGTCCATACTGCAAAAATGGAGTATGGATTTTTCCAGTTTTTCCTTCCCTGCTTCATTTGCACTCTCATTAAAAAAAAAAAAAAAAAAAGAAAAAAAAAAAACCAAACCAAAAAACCAATTGGTTGTATTGCTACCTGTACAGAAAAAAAACTTCAAAATATAACTTCCAACTTAATATATGGAAATAATAAGCAGATATCCCACTGCAAGTAAATGCTTAATTCTTCATCAGTTGTGTTGTAATTTATTCTGAAACCAGCTGAAGCCAATAGAAGCAAGAGAGCTGACACTGCAAGCTATAGCATGACACTAAACTTCTCTTTTATTTTCAGATTCAAATAATACAGATAGAAGAAGAACAAAGGGAGAAGTTAACTAACAACATGAAGTTACTCATCTTCCTCACAGTAACCTTGGGCGCACTTGTCACGGGACTAGAGTCTGTAAGTTTTAAGTATATCAAAAGCCTAATCTTATTTCATGGAGAAAGGCATACCCAGCCTGCAAAGCAGAGGGAGTACCTTGAAGTACAGAACTTTGAATAAATTTTCTGGCTTTTATTCTATGGCATAAATATAAAGCACCAAGGTCACCAAAATGACAGGGACAACTGATGAATGTTGCATCTTTGCTGCACTGCTTAGTGGAGAGGGAGAGGTTTCCTTCCTTGTTTTAGGGACAGTGACCATTAAAAGCTGCTTAGGTTCTTACAGCATAAATAATTGCAATGTTGACCTGATGCAGTGGCACAGTTCAGTGGGGCTTTTCTGAGCGTGGGGTTTTTTGTGGTTTTTGTTTGCAAGACATGTGATTGGTTTTCCTTTGCCATTCTGCTTTGCTTAATTAGAGTGCCACTTCTTGTTCATATCCAGATTCCACAGAGCAGGTTCAGCAGGTAGCTACATTAAAAAACCTAAACTGTTGAAGGTATGCAGTAGGGAACAGAGTAGGGAAAAGTTGATGAAACCACATAAAAGGAACTGCTCCTTAAAAATCCCTTTTTTTTCTTTTCCTGTAGATTTATAGCTGGAAGTACTATAAGCCATATAAACGCAGATCAGAACACAAGGGTAAGCATCTGCCTGTTCTATTTCAACTTAAAAAGAACTTATTATCCTGTACTTATACCTTCATACAAGAAGAAAGCCCCTTCACGATACTGAAACACCTAAAACTTAATTTTCCATTACATTTCACCTCTAGATTCAAGTGTTTTGCCTATAATTAGTGATGTCTTTTACTTCCAGAATGCCCTTGTTTGAATGGAGGAACATGCATTACCTATTACCTCTTTAGTGGAATTGGTCGTTGCATATGTCCAGATGGATACACTGGGATTCACTGTGAACTAGGTAGAGTATCTGTACTGCCTTAATGCTAACTAAGTTGATTGGAAAGGTCTAAAAGATAGTCAAAGAATTAACATGAAATGCCAAGTGAAAGTATTACTCACAAACGTGACTGGGTAGCCTTTAGCAGTTTATGCTAAGAGACTAAATGAGGAGAAGTAAGTAAATGTTTGTGCAAAATCAGAATCTCTAGATTTTTTGGCCCTGCCTCCTCACCAAGGTTGCTTACATCAACCTTACTTTTAGTTTGGGGTGGAAAAAATTTACTAGTTTGTGGGTGGTCAGAAACAGAAGAACTTACTAGATTGTGAAGTTCACTTAAACTGTTAAAGAATTAATATGCATGCTTTAAAGTGTAAGATACTTATGCTCAAAATCCATACAGAGCAAATTTAGTAACAATATCTTGTCAGTCTAGATTTTGCATCTGTTTTTGAGTGTAATGCAAGAACTTTTTTTCCTCATGAGAAAGATTTGTCTATGTCTGTCACAGAACAATTATAAACAAGAACATGCTGCTAAGAAATATATAATAAATAAATATATAAAAAATAAATAATAATATTTATTTTTTCAGACACTGACAGCACATGCTATACTGAAAATGGGGAGGACTACAGAGGGATGGCAACAGAAGATGAATGTCTGCCATGGAACTTGCCCTCATTAATCAGGAGGGGTCGTTACCATGCTTACTCAGAGAATGCTTTGCAGCTTGGGCTGGGCAAACACAGCTACTGCAGGTAAGAAAAGCACCACTGTTCTTGTGATAACTTGTATTATCACAGCCCCAGAGGTGCTTCACTGAGAAACGTTTTTTTTTTTTTTAAAAATGTTACAGAGCTGAATTATTGACTAAAAATAATTGAAGTGTGGCTTTCTGAAGCATTATTTTATTGTTTTATATCTTATAACAAAATATTTAAGCTTTTTCATAACACTTGGAATTTTAAGATATTATGACTTTTTAAAAGCTGTCTTTATGAAAAGAACACTCTTTTTATATTTTAGAAACCCAAATGGAAGGAACAGGCCCTGGTGTTACACCAAAAGGGGATCTACCATTCAAGAAACACCTTGCAACATACAGAAGTGTGGTAAGTAATATTACTTTCAACACAACTGAGGGTTTGTTTGTTTGTTTTTTAAATTTCACTTTTAATAGCACAAGTTTGGAGCTTTTGTCAGAACACGTGAACAAAATTTTTCTTTTCACAGGGCCTACGTGTGGTCAAAGGAGCTTCAGCAAGATCTTCAAGATTGTTGGTGGAAGGCAGGCAGAGGTTGAGTCTCAGCCTTGGATAGCTGGCATCTTCCAAACCATAAGGGGCATGGATCACTTCCTGTGTGGTGGCAGCCTCATCGACCCTTGCTGGGTGCTCACAGCAGCACACTGTTTCCATTCTCCGTAAGTTTCCAGTTCCATGGGCTTCTTATTTGCAACTTTCTTCTACAGATTTCCTGGTGCAATGCTCACTGAGCAACCCTTTGGACTGCACCACAGTAATAATGTTCCTTTGATAGAACAAAACAAGAGCAGCAAAAGGAACACTAAGCCTCTGGAAGCTCATATCTAGCAGAATAAACTAGCAAGATGTGGAGAGTTGGGTGGGATGCAATTTAAACAATTCAGTGTATATTTGTGCCAGGATTTCATTTTTACCTTAGCCATTCCCCAAGCTTCATAATCATGCTGCTGATGATGAGCTATGTAATGCATCTATGGGTGTTTTTTGTTGACTTTTATGTGGAAAGCTGATCTTTTTGGCATCCTGCAGAGGATTCTTAAGGCCAACACCTTGCATTAGTAGCAAGTAGTTAGGCATGTTTCAAAATGTCTGATTATCTATCTTAACCCCTTCAAATGGAAAATTAGGGTGCTTTCCTTCAGAATATTGGATCAACTTTCAAAGCAGACTAAATTTTACTTTTTCTTATCAGCATTAAAATACATATGAAACAGAACTGGGACTGGATCTCAGCTGTTGGCCTTACTCTCAGAAATCACTGGTCTTCATCAATCTCTCTACTCTCACTCAGGTCAAGAAGACCAATAAACAAATCTGTCTACAAAGTCTTTCTTGGAAAGTCCGTCCTGAATGTTACTGATGATAAAGAACAAGTATTCATGGTTGATGAGATCATCTCTCACCCTGACTTTACAGATGACACAGGTGGCAATGAGAATGATATTGGTAAGTGTCATCTTAATATAAGCCTTTAAAACACTGGGATAGGTGAAGGCGGCATAATTGTGGAATACATCTAAAAGAAGTAGAGCCCAAGATGAGAAGAAGGCTTGAAAATTAGGCCTGTACTGACAGTTTTTGCACTTGTATAAGTTTTGGTTGTGGTATGTATCAGATGATTACCTGACAGGCAGTCTCTGGACCTGTGGAAGACATGCCTTTTGTATAAGCACTGGTAGCAGCATTGCATTTTTGCCATTTTATTACTTGTCTAAAGATCAGACTGCATATATAGCAAGTGATAAAAATATGAATGCACAGTAGGCTTCATCATATAGCATGAGAAGGCCATATCAACCACCTCACTGGCTGAAGGTTGTCCTGAATTAATTCAGACTTCTATGAAAGTCTGGGTTTTACAATCCTATTCCTAAAGCAACCACATCAGAGGTGGGTTTTTGCAACTTGAACAGAACAGACTTGCCACTCTTGCACTTATTTAGAACACTACCACCCCTTCCAGATTGCTACTGCAGCTAAAGTAAAGAAAATCCAAGAATGCCTTCGTAAGCCATTCAGGATAGTGGGTGTGACCTTCTACAGCCAGTCAGAAAGTTGATGTTTTAAAATATCTAAAGATACACTTGCAGAAGATTCTTGTGTGAACTATGAGCCGCATTGAGGAAGAAGGTTTAAGTTGGAACATTTGTCAATTTTAGTCTTGGGAAACTAATGTTGTTATTAAGTAATGACTCATTCCAAAAGCAGTGAGGGGAGCCATGTGTAACCAGAACTAAAGATAATTGCAACTATTCTCATTAACTGTACCAAATAGTTCTATTGTCAGAACTTGGGTGGAAAAACTTGCTTTACAAATCTAACTATGTCTTTTCTGATTTGGTTCATAGCTTTGATAAGGATAAAGACAACTTCTGGACAGTGTGCAGTAGAATCCAAGTATGTCAGAACAGTCTGCTTGCCAGAGAGGAACCTTTACTTAAAAGAGAATACCCACTGTGAAATAGCTGGCTATGGAAAACAAGATTTTTGTAAGTGAATGACTCCTCTTCCCAAAGCTGGCTTTCCATAATGGTGGGAGTGTAATGATTTTTACACCGTGATCTGTGAAGTATTAAAGATTACATTCTCTTGTATATGTTCTGTGTGCATCTCTTGAAGACGACCTTTGCTATCATCTTCTCTAGTTGTCTATGGCATTTCCTATCTGATGCCTCTCTTGCTTGTTAACCATAGAAAGTAAGCCAAGATGTAAACCACAATTTTTATCATTCCTGATGTGATGATGAGCAGAAAAATATTCAAGCTGTGGGGGAGGATTAGCAAAGGATTGCATTTGTGGAGAATTTCCATCAAAAAAATATTAAACCCATTCTCTAAGAACTAAACTTTCGATTTTGTATTTGGACTTGTTTTTCTCTTTGAACACTTATTAACAGTAAAAGCAAACCAATACTGCATAAGGTGGAAGTAAGAAGCTCAGTAGAGATTGGAATGGTTATGCTAATTTAAGTGAAGAAATTATGTTATGGGGATTTCCTACCTCTTTTTGTCTTGGAGGGTGAAAATAATGGAACGTTCTTTTTTTCACAGATGACATCTTCTATGCTCAAAGACTGATGTCAGCCACTGTGAACTTAATATCACAGAGAAAATGCAAATATGAATACTATGACAATATTAGAGTTACAGACAACATGGTCTGTGCTGGGGATCCTACATGGCAGATTGATGCCTGCAAGGTAAAATTGGTTTGGTTTATTTTCTAAAGAATTTCAAGTGCATGTGTACTACTGTATGGATCAGTTAGCAGCATCTTGTGATTCTACTAGTCACAAGAGCCTCTGATGGAACTGGAAATTCCTATGGCAAGTGGAGTTGACCTGTAGTGTGGCCAAACATCTGGAATAAAGTTGGAGCCCAGAGTCAGGTTTTTACCCCATCCAGGCCTTCCTTTGGAGGTGCAAGAAGTGCAGTATCTTAGTCCCTGTTTTTCCTCAAGGCCTTATTTTCAATCTGTTTGAGCCAATACCTGATAGATATCTGTCAGAGCTATATAGCAACTGCTCTAATCTCAGCTTGCATGTTAACTATAGCTTTGCAAGGGTAGCTTACAGGGGACACTGAACTCATCCAGGTTCCTCAAAACTAGATTTGTTTCCCTGCACCTTGCTGGGCAGAGTGGCTATAGGAGCCACTGAAAAGAACAAGCGTCCTCAAGTATAAAAGTATCTTATGCATAGAGAGAAAGGTGATTCTGTGATGAAGAATTGGGCATGTTGGCCTTGACTTTGTATCACTAGTCTAATAGCTGTGCTTATAAACTTAGGAGGGGGGATGGAGGGTTGTTTTCCAAGGTAATTATTCTCCTGGTATCCTGACAGAGGGAACTAGAGAACTCCTCAGCTTTAGAGACTGTTCAAGTCACAGCAGATGCCAAACCTTCTGTTCCATGTAAGGGATGTTCTCAAAGATCAAAACTTTAGCTCACAGGTCCTCACTAGCTTGCTTAACTCTAGAAATAAACAATCACAGGCTCCATCTGCACAAAATGACCTAATATGTTCTCTTTCTGTTGTCAGGGAGATTCCGGTGGCCCCATGGTCTGTGAGCACAATGGCAGGATGATGGTTTATGGGATTGTCAGCTGGGGAGATGGCTGTGCAAAGGAAAACAAGCCTGGTGTTTACACCAGAGTTACTCAATACCTTAACTGGATTGACTCCAGCATGAATGGGTTAGTTGCCAAGAGTCGTTTTCTTCCTGAACCAAAGTGACCTTTTTACTACAGCTGGACAGAAATGAACAAAATTCAGCCTATACTGACACCAGGACAGTGAAGACCTGAATGTCATAAGAGGCTTTCACTTTGGATGCTTGTGTGGTCGGTCACTCACATCAGTGTTCCTGAGGCATGAGGCAGAGAGATGGTTGATATATTATCTTACTACTCTGAATTACCTGGAAACTACTCAGTGGGAAGCTAAAATATTTAACATTTAAATAAGTATTCCCATGCATGATACTATGCATAGCAAGTTAGTTGTCTACTTCATTTATGAACCAGCATTTGCTCTGGAAATACTGATACAGTTCAACTTAGTTAACCCAAGTATTCATTTTATACATGACCTGAGTCTAAAATCTCCCCTCATTGTACTGAATAATATCGAGTCTCAAGTTCCACAAACTTAGCCTATTAAGAACAGTACTGAGAGAGTGATCAGACTCAGCATTAACAAGCGGGGGAAAAAAAAAGTAGCCAAATCAGCATTACAAATTCTTAATGTATTTCACTTAAGAACTGTGCTGCAAGAAGGTAAATTGGAAACTTGCTAGACTTCCAGGTCACATGTGAAGGTGTCTGGGTCCCCTGGAAAGCCTGATTATGCAACCTCTCTACATGTACCTATGCACCTAGAGAAGATTTAAGGACTTGGCATTTGTTGAATGCTGCAGGCATCAAAAGTCAGAAATTTATTTCCATTCACTTAACTGATATTATATGAAAGTGATTTTTTTTTTTTTTTTGGGTCTTCAAAACTTATTCTGGGTTTATTTTTAGACTTGTCTTGGTTTTGTAGATCTGAATTATTTGTATGAGGGCTGGAACCTCAAGCTTTATTTAATTATTTTTACTGTGTTTAACTTATTGTTTGTATTATGGATGTTAAATATCATTAAAAAGACTTTCTTCTTATGTGTTTGTTTCTCCTCTCTGGAAAATAGAAAGGTAGGACTCAAAAGAGAATTGTCATTAGTAAGTTCTAATCTGACTATAATTTTCCTTAGTAAAATGTAAATGTTTTAACTTCCTGAATAATGAAGTATTTGATATGCATATGCTAAATTTTTTTTTCCAAAAAGCACATGGGTGTTTGTGAAGAGGATAGTATAGCTGTAGCTTTGTGGGTCCATGAACCTTGCACACTGGTGATGGAATGAGAGGAAGAACCATGATTAAGTCTGGTCTCTGAGACTCAAGACTGAGCTTGACATCCATACTCTGCAGCACTGTTGTTAAGTCACATGTGCTTATACTTCAGTCTCTTTTCTATAAAATGGGTGGGACAATGTTTCCCTTTTCCCACAGCCCTGCCTGGCTCTGAGCTGTCAGGAGTGAGAGTTGACAACCGTGTGCCTGTACTGTGACTAATGTCCTTACAGCCCAGTGGTGGACAGGGATACCAAGCACTACTGAAACATGAAATGACAACTGATGGTGCTGGATTGCAAACTGTTAGGTGATGCAATTTGTGGTTGGGATCTGCAAATAAATTTATTAGCAGAGTTAACCATGCTGTGTGAGGTAGAGTTATCTGGGGCAAGTTTGTGCAAGGAGCTGGTTACAATTGCATTGTTTCTGGAGAATGAGTTAGAGATCCCACATGAGGGATGGGGAGACTGGAGAGTGTGAGAAGGAAAGCACCTCCTCACTGCTTCTTTTAACAACTACCATGAGTGCTTGACCAGTGCTGACAGAGAACACTTCATGCCCAAAGTAAGCAATGGTAATACAGTTTTAGACAAAAATACACTAGCTTCTAACCATATCTTTTCGCATGCTACAAATTTCTTACTTCAATATTCTGCTTTAATACTTACCAAAATACTTTTAAATCAGTTAATCTCCAACAGGTGGAGAGTATAAATACTTCCACGGCCATTGCATGACTTGCCATCTTCTCTAGGCTTTTTCTTTACAGATGAAATTTAAATTTCAACTTAGTTCCATCATTATGAATATTAAAAAACAAAAGTGATGAAACTTGCATTTGAAGTCTAGGAAACTAGGCAAAGTAGAAATAAAGACAGGATCTTGAAAACATTTACGTACAGCATTTAGTTTGGGTGTACAATCTGATTTTTTCTTTTGTGTATATTGGATAAGTTATTCCAACAAAAATTAAATCTTTGGACAAACATACACCTCTACTCTAGCTGCCATACCATTTTATATAGTCTCTTTCAATGTTCTCTGCACGATTTTTGGCCCCAGAGCTACAGTATCACTGCCTGACTAGTTATCAGAGCCTGGAAAAATGAAGGGTAAAAGTGAGAGCACAATTTTGCAAAACTTTCTCTTCCTGCAACAGAATGCATAGGAAATACTCTCTTTCCATGTTACAGAGAGTCATTAGGTGTTGATCTAGGTTGAAGTGCTGGTGAAGAGGGAGAGAAACAGCCTAGAGAACTGTGCATGGAGGCTAGCAAACACCCCTGCAGAATAACAAGAGTATGACCAGAGAGAGAATGGTTTTGGAAGATATTAGATATCTGCTGGGTACAAACACCCATGCAAGATAAAATTTGGTATTGTAAAGCTTCTCTTAATTATATGGTTCATTGATTTCAGGTATTTGCTGGCAATAGAGAGGAGCAGAATAGGAGACCAACAAGTATTTAGAAACAGCTCAGAGGTGGGCAGCAGCCCAAGTGAAGCCTTAGAAGAATGACTAACATGATCTCAAGTTCCTACTTATTATCAATAAATATATCAAATAAAGAGGACAAAGCAGTATCCAATGTGTCCAGAGCACAGAGGAAGCTTGTTTAACCTGTCAGCTCTTAGAAGGAAGTGATGCATCCTGAATGAACAGACCACTTGACCTTATATAGCTGGAGCTTTCTTTATGGAAGTGAAACTAAAATGTGACTCAAAGTACTTAAAAATAAAATCTGTTTAAAATAAACTAAGGAATGAGGAAATAATAAATCATTGCCTATTTGTTACACCACTTCCATGTGTAATTGTATGCATGAGAGGATTTTGTTTGTGCATATTGAAATCTGAACTAAAACCCAACGTGACTATTTGGTCACTAAGCCTTTGGCTCACTTCTGAAACCTAACTACAGTTCTTGTTTTAGGCCTAATGAGTACAGAACTTATCCACAAAAAGAGAATCAAATCTTTCTGCATCTATCAGTCTTGTAATTTCAAGTTTCAGGTATCTCCATCTTAAGTTGAAGTAAAAAAAGTGACATATTTGAAACACTACATACTCACTGAACAAAAATTCTTGGTTCAAACTTGGTCTGGCATAACCCTTCCAAATCCATCGCATCTCATGCAGTGTACAAGTGGACAATCTAAACAGAATTTGGGTTGTGCTACTTAACCTTTTGGCAAGTGAATGAAATGGAACTGTGAGAAGTGAAAATGCATGAATTTGAAGGGACAAGGACTATGTACTTAATGAACAGCAAAACGAGATGCAGACCCACATGAATAGTATGCTCAGTTCCTGTTTGCAGTTCCATAGCTAAAGCCAACAAGTTGACTCATTCAGATTTAGGAAGCATCTGCCTGGTAGGATACACCAGTGATCTTGGAAGTTGGAAAGAGCTGTGAGCAGCATCCAAACAGAACCCAGAGTGAATGCAGCAATCCAGAGTCATTGAAAATTAACAAAATAATGAAGATGAACAGGAATAGCCAAACATACTGAAGCAGATGAGTGATGACTGGCATTAAAAGAGCTCCAGAAGGCCTTGCATACCATAGGCTGGATTTAAGTCAACATTATTGAATAAAAAACTATAAACATACTGACACATACTTAGGAGCACAGTTTGTAAACCTCAGGACAAGGCAAACACTCAGCTGTGTTTTGCTTTGAGTGTCATTCAGCAATAGTAATCAGTGGTCCAGAACATGACGAGGAGAAAAGACTGAAAACATTTAGCATATTTTATCCAGACAAGCAAAATCTACAAGGGACATTTTCTTCAAAAGGGAAAAAGGTGAAGCAGAGAAGGGAATATACTCTTCTCTGCGTCTTCCAGAGATGGAATACTTTTGCAGGAAGGGAAACTGAACTGAAATATTATGAAACTACTCTACTGGTAAGAGTAATGAAGCATGAAATAAATGGAATTGAGTGGTGCTGAGCCTCATATGCTGGAATTTTTCCAGAAAAATTTAAACAGAAATTAAATAGTTGGTTTGGGCCCTTGCAATGCAACTGAAAGATATTTTGAGAAATCATCTAACCTCAGGTTCCCTGCTTTATTATGAAATCAATGAACATGCTCAGTGACTGAGATGACTACATGAAAATACTGACATTGCAGGGAAATTTAGAAATAATATTACACAATTTACCCATCTTTTTAAAAAGTTACTTTAAGGAATGGGTTCTATGAGTGAAAATAATCTGGGTTTCTGAATTAACAATTAAAGGCAAACCTCATAATGGTAGACTGTAACTATAAAGAGTTTTGAGCAAGCCTTTCAGTGACTCTCAACAAAATAATATTCTAGAGAGGACTAGAATCAAATTGTTTCCATGTCCCACTGGACAAAATCATGTCAATGAATAACATGGGCAACTGGCAATAGAGTAAAATTATTATCCCCCATTGGATAGTGGAAATGTTATTTTTTTCTACTGAGTAACTGAAAAGTGGCTTGTATGTAATGCTATGACTTGGCATCATACACATGAATTACCTCAGTGTGCTTTGAGCTAGAGGCCTCTGGGTGTGTGAGGAAATCTCCCAAAAGCTCAGTATTATTATCAGAGGCAATCACAGAAGAATATGAAAATTACAGGCAACTACAGGATTTTGCCAGTCACAGACTTATGCATTTTGGAATTTGGTGCCTGCCTGTTTGGTGACAGTATAATTCCACAAAACACTTACACATCCACAGGGAGTTTCATATTTATTAGAAATGAACCAAAGTATCTCTGCTAGTCATAGCTGGGATGTTCCAAGTGCAGTAAATTCATAACAACAACAGTAGAAGTTAAGAATTACTTACCACTAATTCTTCCCTAAATTGTCCTGTACAAAACTTTAGCCTAAGTTAAAACAAAGCATCCCCAAGTGACATAAACCAGAACATCACTACAGCTGTTGAAATTGCAGCTGTTCCATTATGATCACAGCATGTACTTGGCATTACTACAGCATGTTAGCACCCATGACAAAAAAATCTTCACTAATGTTCCAATTCCTTCATCTTCAAATGCACCTGCAAAGTCTGACACATTGCAAATTTGTGTGGTTGGATAATATTTTTTTTTTTAAACATGCTTATATGCTATGTTAACAGCAGCCCCAGCCACATGAAGGACTGCCTTCAACAGTTGCCTGTGACCATCTCAGTCCAATTTTGCTCTAGAACTTGCTAGGCTGTACCTGAGCCAACACTGCAGGACAGCAAGGGGGTTTAAGTAGCTGCCATTCAAAATCGAATTATCTCCAAAATTATCTTCCTTAGGCACCTTGTATTTGGGATCAGGTATATTTGATTAAAGACATATTTTATGTATCCTCTTAAAGAACAAGCAATTGCTAATTTAATTTCAAATTAGACATACACGGATAAATTAAAAATATTTTCCCAGAACAACCCAGTTCCATCTAAAATAACTGCAATTAGCTTTATCTTACATATTAAATCTTTTGCCCTCTAAGAACACTCTGTCTTACATTAACTGTATCCTCTGTTTACAATGGGCTTGTTTTAATACACACAGCATCAAGAGATCTTTTGTTTATTACCTGGAGAGACAAATGAGAGATTGTTTTTACATTCTGTAGCTGAAACCAGGATACAGAAATTTTTTCTGATGGTCAGCTTTACTCAGCCTTCAAACTACATTATAGGGATTTTAAAGCTCTCAGAGGTAAAATTCTGTCAGCCACTAGCTTTGCTCTTAAAATTTCGGAACAGTCTTTATTTTTACAATCCTATTCAAGACATAAAATACACATATGTCCTCCTCAAGCATGAAAACAATCATATGGCCAGGAAAAATACTGACTGTTCAGAGGCAACAGAGCTGTCAAACATATAAGATGACAAGTGGTGGAAGAAGATACAGAAACAGTGGATTTCAGCCTCCCAAGGCTAGTTCATGAATGCTTTGAACTGCAAAACTTAAAACCAAAGTTTGTCACCTGACTGTGATCTGCATCAGCAGTCTTTTATATCAACAAACCTGCAATAATGATAAAAAGATGCATTATTAATACATTGAAAATGCCAGGAGGCAGCAATGTTTAAAGAACTGTGTGGAACCAGATACAGAATCTCAGTGAAAAAACACCAGACTGCAGGGCCAGGCTATACATACCTGTGCTGGCACTTACACTGATAGACTTTAGACAATATAAACAAAGAGACAAGTATACAGGTATAATGAAATATTATAGTTTTCACTACATTAGTTTAAATAACTTAATCTTTGCCCGATGGGACAATTTTACAGCTGCAAAGACTGTGGTAATAAGGTTCGAATTTCACAAATACCAGATATTTACTGCTATGCTTTTTCCTACTAAACACTCACGTCAAGGGCTGAAGTTTTTATATATATGTAATGTATGTGACTGACTTAATCCCTAAGAATCCTACCGATCTCCAGCATCTGAGCTCCTGCATTCAACTTGAATGAGAAAATAGCTGTATCTGCTAATTTATTCTAGTTTCTATAGGGACAATCAAGATTAAATGCTATTTAATTATTGGGCTTTCTTTGTCTGGCATCTGTTAAACTTGCCTGGACATGACAATTAACATTACAGTTTCCAGGCTCTTCCAATTGCAAAGAGCATTTCTGTCAGAGCTTTCTCTCATAGAAGATTACCAGTAACCCAGCCATGTTGGGTTGGGTATAGTAATGTTGGGTATCACTGCACAGGAGCTAATGGCTAATTTTTAGTAATAACAAACTCACTGCCAAACAGACATTTCAGTCTTGTACTTTCAGTAACAGAATCTTGGTATGGAAACAAAGATGCATTAAGAGAGGGTTTATACATTAAACTTTACAGAAGAGAAATGTGAAAGTCTTATGCTCAAAGATATAGGTAATCAGATCAGTTTGGAGAGTTGTGAGCTATTAGAGAAATAATGTTTTAAAGGGAGAAGAATGTAAACATAGCACTGACAACCACACCTTTAGTACTGAATGATCTGCAAGAGTGATTGAATTATCTCCAGATTTAGTACTAAGTGTTTGGGCCAGCCTCATCTCTCATTTTACATGAAATAATCCCACACACACAAAGCACCCAGCAGACGAGGCAGTTTCCCTGATTTACATCCCAATCTTCTCTATTAAATATTTTATGAACATCTGCAGAAAAATTAAATACGTTATTTATTGATTGGTCTAGATAGACTCCAACTTTGATGGACCGCACTTGCTGTTGTTCAAATCCACGAGTAAGTTCTGAGCCTAAGGCGGGCAGCGAGCGCGAACATCTCCATCCCTCTCCCGGCAGCCAAGGCACACATCTGCCGCTAGATGGGGGAGCAGCCTCGGAAAAGGAGACGCTGTCGCTCGCAGCCAATGCACAGGCAATTCATTGAGCACGTAAATCACAGTGAAGTGGCTTTATTTATAGAATAACCTTTGCCCCCCTTCCACCCCAGTACTTATAAAAAGGTAAGCATGGGACAAACAGAGTTACTCAGCCATTTACGTATATATCCCGGCACTTCTCACTGCGATCCTGACAGACAAGTCTGTGACTCCTCACTGACATTTATAATCCTGCATTTTTCTGATCTGTCTAGACTGCAGGTAATGCTAGCACGCTTTACAGAAGCAGAATGGCCAGAACGCTGTCCTTATGAGAACCCCTTGCCACAACATTTGCTTCATGAACAAAACATAAGCATAAACGAAAAAAGTAACCAAACAAAAAATCCCAACAACCAAAACCAAACAAGAGCAAGTTATTTCATGTCACGTTCACGGGAAGTCGTGGAAGGCATGGAAACAGCGGGAAAAGTGTTTAAGAAGAACCTGCAAAAGCGTACTAGACCACATAACCATTTTCCACCAACAAAGCACGAGTTCGACTGAAATAGCACAAGCAAAGATAATCTGGCACACAAAGCACAAGCAAACGCGGCAATACTAAATCTTACCTAAGAAGAGTAGCAGCTATAATTGTGTTAAGTGGGAGCGCTGACAGTGATCCTCCCTGAGCCGCTCTAAAGCGCTGGATCATTAAAACGTGCCCGCCAAGCGCTGCCGCTTGACAGCGTTTGCAGCGAGCATCCCCCGGAGCGTCCGCGCTGCCGGATCCGCTGGGGGCGCCCGCACCGCACGGGGACGGGAACGGGACCGGCGGGATGGG
>CM031862.1:20779682-20901453 GCA_018697195.1 Certhia americana
GAAGAAGAAGAAGAAGAAGAAGAAGAAGAAGAAGAAGAAGAAGAAGAAGATGATGATGATGATGATGATGATGATGCAGGAGCTGCTGTTTCTTTGCTCAGGACACAGCCAAAAACTTTAGCACGGACTTTTAGCTTTCTGAACTCTTACCTTCCAGACTGATGTATTCACACAATAAACAACTTAACAGCAACCAACACTGCTCTCATCTCTTTTGAAGACCCAGACCCATAAAAACTTGTTACTGCAACCAGTTAGTGAACACATTAGTGAAGTTAAACTGCAGGTAAGCAAACAGCCCTCAAGGAGGAAGACAAGTGTCTATTGCTTATTTAGCAACCGGTTCAAATGTGTCCATATGCCAGTCTGGCACACAGTTCAAGAAGTAAAGAAATTAAGTAGGAACAGTGTCACCTCCCAGACCTGAGGTACTGGAGTCCCTTGTAAAATAACTGGACAGGGAAAGTAAGAAAATGGAGGGGGGACTCAAGAGGCACCAATTAGGATAGAGCTACACTTTGCCATAAACCTTTCAAGAATGGGTGGAAAATTTGCTCTGCCAAGGAGTTATAAAACAACGGTGTGCTCTAAATATCTTGTCTTGTGTGATGGGCAAATCTGGAATTCTGACCAAAATTTTTACAGAGAAACTCTTTAATTTATGGCTATTGTCGATAATTTTTAAATATAGGAAGGAATCCATAACCACTCTGCAGAAGTAGAGTACAGGGCAAGGATGACTTTCCAAAAGTTTTTTTAGGATGTCTAAATGGTTGGGTAGCTGAAGAATGTTGGGACTCTACTTCTAAAAGAGGTATAAACCAACACAAACTTTTAGAAACCAACCTCTACTTCTATAACGTATTTCAGTATTTATTAGCCAGACTGTCTTGGTTAGCTAAGGAAGAAAATTATTTTAGGGACAGAAATTAATATCCTGAGCTTGAGGTAATATGCTCACCAATACAGGACATGGCAGAATATTCACAATGCATGTGCCCAGTTCACTAAAGATTCACATGTATTCATTGAAGGAAGAGCTTTTCCATTTGCAACAAAAAAAGGAAAATCAGTGCATTCACAGTTTAATAAAAGGAAAGGAGGTAATTCTTTGGTTGTATTATACTTTTTGATGCAAATTACTCCTACTGTTCCAACAAAGTGTATATGTGTGTCTAAACAAAGTATTTACTACTTATATGACATTTTCTGATTAGGTCCATAAATATTATACAACTATATCCGTGGAAAAAGTATTTGAATTTTGTCATGAAATATGTCACAGCTTTATTATAGCTGTTGTAAAAGGGTTAAACTCTGCTAAAGAGGAAAGCAGTGCTTCAGCAAACGAATCCAATTTTCTTCCCTAACTATACAAACTGTTGCATATATTTTCCCCTCTAGCAATCTCATTTTCATTGTTTCACACTACCACCCTGAATAGTAATTTGGCTTTGAATAATTCCTCTCATCATAATGCAGATGTCAACACCAAACGATAGGGGCACATGCTACAGCATATGCAGCAGCTCTAGACTAAAATGCAGACTCTTGTATGCAGAGCCAGTAGAGCATGTGGTTTTTATTTTTCAGCTGTTTCCATCAGATTGAAAATTCCACAGACTACGGAGTTTTGAATAATTTAGAATGTTGCATGGAATACCTTTTAGCTAAAAAAATATATAAAGAGAGGGGGGAAATGACTTAATTTTAGTTTGCTGGATATATTTGATTCCTAAATAATAGTGTCTTCCTAAGGAGGAGAGATTAAGTACTTAAAATGTACCAGTTCAGGAGAACATATTGACTCAATATATTAATGAGACTCCAGAGCAATTTTGTCTTTGAACAAGCCCAGCAGCAGGGCTATTTCTCTGCCTCTGTGACAGGAAAGGAATAAAAACTAAGCTGTCGACTTGCTTGAGTACTCAGAACTGACAAGACTCAGGTCGGTGTAGAATAAATTAGCCTGCAATTGCTTTAACAGCAGTGTTGGGGAACCAAACACCATGGCAGCTGTTAGTTGCAAAGAAATGGCTAAACATATTTATTCAAATGCATTGGTGATTTAATTCAAGTGCTTAAAAAATGTGAGTTAAATGTTTTAAAAATTCTATTACTTACGGGTATCTCTTGAGTTAAAGAGCATGAACCCAGCAAGGGAGTAGGTTGAGGTCAGATTCCTCATGCAGCTTTTTCCATCTCCTCTGCATGTGTCTTCCTCAGCTGGAGTCAAATTCAGGAATGGTATTTATGTTGCACATCATTTTTCAAACAACTATTTTACCAAATATAAAATATATCCTAAAGAATGTCACATGAAATAAAAAATAAAATCCTCTGCAAATCCTGTTTGTCTAGATTATGTCCCAATGAATAAAACAGCAGGACTTAAAATTGCTTTTCATTATCAAGCCCAAATATTTAGCCCTCACCTCAATGCCAGCAGCTCCCACAGAATCCAGTTTGCTGTGAATTAGAAATATACTGCAGCAAAATCAAACTCCTGCAAAGGCAACATTCAGTCAAGAGATTCAGAACTACAAAATGCCCAAGTCAGAATTTCTTATGCAGTTTATATTTGCAAACGTTTGCACAGTTTCAAGGCTAAGCTGCAGCTCTAGCAAGAGGCTGACAAGGAACTGAACTGTGGTAGCAATAGTGTTCTTTCCCTGAAGAGCTCCTCTGGGCCTTTCCTCACTTAGACCTGTCAAGTCTCATTGCTCTGAGTGATGACTCACTCAATCAGACCTCAGCTTATGCACTTTCACACTTCTGCCTCAGTCTGCGTTCCATGTATTTGCAATGCTGGGATTCTCCTCTGGATCTTTGCTGTGCCTTGTTGGTGATGTTTCAGAAGGAGCAGACGTGGCAGCAGTGAACATTTTCCAGGCAGCTGCCTGCAGGTCTGTGCTTTCCCACAAACACATGAACCCATGACATGACCTTGAGCACACCAGATGCACATCTTTCTCCCTCAGCAGCTGGAGCCCCATGAGTCAGCATCAGTATCTGCTGAAAGATTCCTGCTCAGAGCATTGACCGAGTGAGCAAAGGGAGTATAATTCAACAAATCTCCTCATGTCTAATTAGACAGTGCTTGCACTCAAGAGGAATCTACCAGAAGCAAATAGTCAATGTTGCCAGATTCATGGGGACTGGTAACAAGTCACCAACTGGACTGCAACTTTCCTCTGCTCCAAGCAACAAATAGAGCTGAATCACTGACTGAGGCAGGAATGTCTGTGATTCCAGCTTTACTGCTGAGACTGACTGAGACTGGAAGCCCTGCACATCATGAAAAGTCAGATCACTCATCTCCTATGTTTTTCAAAGCCATGACTGAATCAAAGGGCTACACCTTGTGTAGGTTCTCATCTGTATCCCCATTTGGACTAGACTCATCTCAAGGCATAGTGGAAGACTATTCAGCAATAACTAATTATACTTTTAAATCACACCTTTTACTGGCTGTAATTACACAACTTAAGCATTAACTTTCTGCACTGGACTTTCATGCTGTATGTTACTTCATTTTGTGATACATTCCTAGGACAAATGGAAATACAAAATAAAGAAAGCTGAAAACCATAAATTCAGAGAAGCCACATTAATTATGCATCTATCTGGTAGGTCCTGCTATTGTTTCTCACACAGTACTTAGCAGACAACAGTAATTTTCTATGGTTCAAACCACTTCATCATTTTATTAGCACTTATACTGATTAATTAAAATGTCATGTCAAAAAGCATGAAAGCATAAATTCTGTTGAACAGGGAATTTATTATCATGATCACAGCCTAAAATTGATGCCTTGATTGAATTTTCTGCAAAAGCTGCACTGCTAATCGAAGTGAACAACATTACAATATCATGTATTCTGTACCTAGCTGGTTGCTTATATGTTCAGAAGGAAACTAAGCTTAGTGATGTATGAAGACAGAAAATTCACTAAAACAGGTAATACTAGCACAAAGGGAATGTACAGGAAGATGAGTCTTCATTTGGAGTCTGTAAGGGCAGTTAATGCATTAAAAATGGCATATTGGTTGTGAAGATAGATAGTAATATAAAGATATTCTGACACTCATGGTTAGCCATAAGTAGCACTTTTTAAATTAAAAACCAGCAAAACTAAGAATTTATACCAACAATCAAAGCAAACTCTGGGTGTGAAAGCTGTCTTCACTTTCCTTCAGTAGACATTGATTTCAGTGGACTTAGCATAACAACAGCTTTGGGAAGCAGCTATGATGCAAACCTGCATGATGACAGGAAGGCAAATGTTCATGCCAGAAGATGATGTGCAGCAGACGTGTTATTTCTTTTTCTATTCTCTGTGCACAAAGAGGTAAAAGGGTGCTTCTGCATCCCTGACCCCAACAAAGGAAACCTTAGAGTCTTTCCTAACATAACTTTGTGAGGGTGTCACCAAGCTACTAAATGCTTATTATCACACAGGGAAAGATCATGACACAGCAATTAAATCAACTGAATTGTGTTTCTCACCTGCTGCTTGTGTGTCAAATATAGAAAATAAAATTAGGTCCCCATTTTGAACCTGCAATATTCTTGTCTTCCTCCACCTCAGCATCTCTTTTATGACCAGAGATAAGACTTGATTTAAAACAAGCAGACTAATCAACAAGAATCTTGTACTGCAGAACAAGCTAAATAGGCTTTTTGTGAATTACCAACGGTATTTAACGGTGTCTTTAATTAGAAATAATAATTCATCCAAAGTGGAATAAGAAAAGCTATGAGAACTTGTAATGATAATTATTGTTTAGCTCAGAGCCAAGAGTCAAAGGATTTAAGCTTTCACTCACAAGAAAAATTGTATTCCTCGTGGTTGGAGAGAAAAAGTAAAATCATGACTCAGGTGTTTCCTTAAACAACACAAAGAAATAAGTGAAAAAAACCCCATGGATTACACAAGTGAAAAAAGCCCATGATTTTACAGGATGGTGGGGAAGGGGAGAGGAAGGATTTGCACACAGTAGTACCATCCTGTATAACTGTATAATAAATCCTGTATAACTGTATTTGTGATGCAATGTATTTTACAGATCATCCACAGGGAAGTCTAAGCAAACAGAAGACAAATCTGAGTAGCTCTAAGATTGCTAACATTTGCATTTCACTTTCACATGCTGACCAAAAAACAAAAAAACCCCACAGAACTAGACCAGCATATTTAATTCTGCCTTGCAGAATCCTTCAAGCTCCCAAAATTAGTGTTGTTTTCCCTCTGCAATGAAAACAGGAAAATAATTTCCATGCTTCTGTAACAATGCAAAGGTTCAGGACAATCTAAATTCCTGCTCCATTATTTGAATATCGATTATGAATATTTACTGTGAATATTCATCCTACATGATTCTAAATATGGCAGAGCATGGTTTTAAATGGGCTTTTTCACACACCATGTCTGTAGCCCTACTTTTCAAGCTGTAGTCAACCAGCAGACTATAATTCAGTCTTTAAATATCTCCTGCTATTTCTAAGAATTTTCACATTAACCAATAAATGTACTAAAGAACTAATTTCCACAAACTACATCCACATATTATCCAGCAATATTACCGCTGTCTCTTATAAATCTTTTTTCTTCATGTAGAAGCAAGTTTTAAGTTTTAGAAGATATTTTCTAGGCTTGTATGTAGCAAGGAGGATGTAGTAGACTTCCACATCAGTGATTTCTTCTTCATTGAAAAGCCATTGGAAGCATTGGAAGGACCCAATACCTAATCACCAGAATCTAATAGGATAACACATGAAAATATGAAAGAGTAATGCACTTTCTTTCCTCTTGTTGGCTAGGCAGCATTTCACTGGACTGACATTCTATTCAGATTGACCAGGCCCAACAGAAAGCTGAGAATTTTATCCAGGGTGAACACACACACACACACACACACACACACACACACACACACACACACACACACACACACACACACACTCCTATAACTGCACTGCTTCCAGCAGCCAAGCTAAATTGCCCAGGTTTAGCAGGGCACCTCCATGCAGCAAGGCACAGGCTTTGATGTGCATTGATTGAGTACCAGTTTAGAGAGAAAAAAAACTACTTTGACAAATCTTCCTCTTACAACAACCTCACTTGCTCATGAGAGTGGCTGAAATAGCCTTTGCAGTCAGATGGGGCAGGATGAACGTCTTTGGTGGCTTTGGGCACACAGTCAAAGTATTCTGAAAATGTAGCAAACATGAAAGGTTACCTTGAAAGCAAACAGCAGCAGTCAGTCCGCTACTAAGCCACAAAAGTACATCCATTAAGAGTCCTGTAATGTCTTATTTTGGAAAGCTGGTAAGTGCCAAATCAATGAAGATATAATTTTAGATCACTGAGTAAGAATGCAGCAAAAATATTCTAGTCATTTTTGAAAAAAAATGGCCAATTCTTAGAACTAGGAAAAAAGTACTGTCTGCTGGTTTATACCGAGATGACACTTTTTGAGTAATTTATATACAGCATCAGGTCACAGAGGATTTCACAATTCTACAATGTAGATGAAGTAGAAGCTACAAACATAGAAATTAAATGCAACTGCATCTCACAGCATGAAAGCAATGTGCATGAGGGGTATTTCCTCCTTTCATGGCCCTGAAGAAGAAAACAAGAACACGCGACATCATTAGCCTCCAAAAACCTCTCCCAGAGATGAGAATCCAAACGGATTCCACAGAACCATCATCTGTTTGTGCTCTATTCTTCCAACCGTAAAACTGCTCCTTGCCAAGACAAAACAGATCAAGTCCTCTGGCACAACTGCAACAACTAAGTCAGATTTTTTGTCATTTCCTGACCTCAGTCCTGATTTTCCCCTCATCAGATAGCACAGTTCTAGGGTTACTCTGACTGGCATTATGTGAGGAAGCCCCAGATGATTTTTACAGCTTTCAGAAAAGCACTTTGCCTTATCCTGGCACAGCCATTGTGCCAGTATCTGAGAAAGCTGTGATGTAAAGCTGACTGTTGTTTTTGCAGCAATAACATTTGCCAATATTTACTGAAGAAAAAGGAGTGGCAGATGGTTACAAATGAGTCATTGGTAAATAATGCAAGAACATTTTTTAGCTCACCCTGAAGTAAACCCTTGGGATTGCTGAAGGTTCCTAGGAGAGAGCTAACATCAATTCCATGGACATAGATTTAAGGAGAGTCTTAGCAAATTCAGAGGTAGGATCTTGATTAGGAGTAAATTTTATACTGCTTCTTTGTCTCATCACCATCTATGTTTCCAAATAATTTTTATTAACTACATTTGCAAGTGTTTAGACTTTGAAGTCAGTGTTCCGGAAAGCTCAAATCAGGCTCCATAGTATCACTACCTCATAAATAATTTTCTACACATAAGTGAGTGTAATGCATTTTTTTCCCCCCTAAATTAGACATTGCAACACATGAACACTCAAAATCAGACATAATAGCAGCTGAACCACTGAGATGAGCAAGTAATTTTGTCAACGAGGTGCAAATGAAACCTAAAATAAGAAAATTCTTATAGGGCCAGTATTCTTTTCTATTGAAGTGCATTCATTTTCTCTCCTCCACCGCCATGGTGTAGCTATTGCTTATGGATTCAGACTTAAGGCAGCAGAAGCAAAAAGTCAGAAGGCCTAAAATAAAGCTACATGAGTCAACAGTTAAGGAGTGGATTTTACTGGGAGCCTCCATTCATTGTGACAGAAAGATTTCAAAATGAAGGCAAGTGAAGGCAAGGCTAGACAAATAAAATGTCAATTATGATTCCTTTTTAGAAACACAGTATATCTCATGAACATGCCTTCATTCTACTTCCTTCAGTAGATTGCCACATATTGCCCTTGACTTTAAGCCCCAGACACAATGGGCTCAGCTGTGTGCTGCATTTCCGTAAATTCCCATACACCCTGTACCATCTCTAGCCACAGAAATCAACCAGCCACCATATGGCTTAGTCATTTCCTTACAAGCTTGTGACTTACCAACAGGATAGATCCACATAACACTAGCACTTGCAGCAATTTTCAGAACCAACAGAAAAGCAAGTTTATCTAATTGGTCATTGAAGGAGGCAGTAAAGCTTCTCAAAAACGGAAACATTCCCTCTTTCAGACTTCTACTCCTCACTTGTGCTTCAGTCAGAAGAGCTTTAGATCTGAAATTTGGTCCTGCTGCTGCCCAGCAGCATGTACACAAGATGGCAACAAAAAGGAGTTCTGCTGGTGCCTAGAAAGCCCAGCCCAGCATAAAGTCATTGTGAACTTAGCTAGATGAGCTAGCATTGCTCATCAATCATCCAGAATTAGCATTGCACTGCTGAGTGGCTGAAAAACACAATGGCCCATTACCAAACAAAATATAAAATCAGAGCTAACTAACAGAACTATGAATTTTTCCTACAACCAGAATTGAAACATTATATTCTAATGGTCATAAGGTGCATCAATATTATAAGAGCACCTAACAACTAAAGAGCTATATCAACTCTATTCTTTTTTGCCAGGACTAACACCTCACGCAGCAAGAAATCTTTACCATTGGGGAGCAATGAAAATCATGAAGAAAAAACAACAAACTGCAGCTCTGTTTCAATGCTAGGTATTTTTAACAACCTTTACTGATCTTATCTATGTACTTTAATCTGACTTCTGTGTAAAGGCACATCTCTCATGTGCAAGTGCCACACACACTTATTTGCTGTCTGATGCTTGCCTTCCTGTATGAAATAGAACTCCTTCTATTTCAAGCACCATAAAAATAAATAATATTAGAGGCTATATATATGTATTATATAAATACAAGACTCTAATCAGACAATAACCACATCACAACTTGATTCTGAGGATCTGGAAGACCATGTCACTTCTTAGAGTTATCGTGCTCTCTCATCAATGGGATAAACAATACTTCCTAATCAAGAAAAAATTTAATTCCCAAACTATGAACATTATTTTGAAATTTTTTCAGCTTACAATGTCCAAGTACTCTCAGATTTCTCCCCTCAGAACCATTCTCTCTATTGGTAGTTGTATCTTTCTCCAGATAAATAAGAAATTACAGCTTACTGGGTGCTAAACAAATTACTATACAGATAGGGCCCTGGTTGGAGACACAGAATAGTGATGCATTTGCCTTGGAGTTGCCTAGCACTTGCCATTGACCACCATAACATGGTGATTAGTGTACAACACGATTCATCAACCAGATGTTCCAGGCTGGAATTCGGTGCCTTGTAATCTGTGCTCTAAAAATGCTGTATTTAATTGCTGTTGTTACCTGCTAGATAGTAGCAAACTTTCAATACTCTGAAATTTTGAAGTGCAGAAAATACCTAAATCATCAAGAGCAAGCAAAGACTTTATCATTAATTAAAAAATATGTCTATTTAAACATAAATTCCTACAGAGCAAAATGTAGTCAGTTAGGTTGCTAAAAAGTGGTAGATATTAATGATCACAAAGTCACATGTGTTACATCTGGTTGAGACTCTAGCAGATGCTCTTTGCAAAGTGCCCCTGACAACCCAGCAGCATTACCAGTACAATTTGCAAAGGTGTTGTGTTAGAAAAAGCTACAATAAATGGCAACCAAGTACAACAGAATGATGCCAGTTCCCCATCACCACAGTAAACCCACCTAATTTCAGCAGGGCTTGTCACAATAAGGATTCTAAATACGACTCTGAATAGAAACCTAAGAAATTTAGGCTAGTCTGTATCCTGCCAATTCTCCTTTTACTTCTGTTCAGTTGGTTGTGAGATGGAAACAAGAAGCAGCTCTGTGGCCTGCATTAGTAACTAACACAAGAGTTGCACTTCTGATGCAAACGATTTTATAGTAAAATGAAACACTATGCAAAGAGAAATTGTACTAGTGAAAAAGGTTAGGAAAATTATACAGTCAGAGTTGTATAAAGAACATAATAGTTCAAGAAAAACCAAAACAATAATTAAAAAAAGGATGTTGTTTTACAGTGTGGTCATTAGGAACAACATTTGAGAAGCAGAAGTGAGAAAGACCAATAAATCAAACCTTTTGCTCTGCTACAATTGATTTCTAAAGATTTCTCTTGCTCTGGCATAACAGATAGGCTCTTCATTTGAAGTTTTTAAGCTAAATATGTATTTCAAAGCTGTTCATCACTATGGCATTTGGATGACTTTTGAGAAATACACCATTCAAGCAAAATCATCACTCTGGCCACTTTCTTCCTGGTGTATTCAAAACTGCCCCAGTCATCAGCAGAGAACAGCCAAGGCCTAAAAATGTGTTAAAAAGACACACCTGAACAGACTGCACATAATGTCACACAGACAACCCCTTGCAATCTGGGGCCTGTTATCTCCAGGGCAGAAGAAAGTTAATGGAAGACAAAACATTTACAGTAACAATTAATAAATCAGAATTAGTCATAATTAAGTGGCTGACACTTTAATAGATCTGCAGTTCAATACACTGCAGATATATTTTGATAGTGCAGCTAAAACATGGAAGAATTTTAATTCTGAGATTTTAACAGTGGGAAAATGCAAGACTCACATTCCTGGGTGGGCCAGATGACTGAAAATTAAAATATGTGGTAATTCAACTGAAACAGTACTACTGGGTACTGATGGGGTAAAAAAGTTCTGGAAAAGCCATTTCTTGATGAGAAGAGACAGAAAAAAAACATTTCAGTGTAGCACTGACCACAGAAACTACTACTTTCCTGCCATCCTTCCCCTGGCTGCATTCTGTTTTCTAAGAATTACAAAGATTTAAAAAAAGGAAGAGGAACCTGAACAACTAAAACCAAGTTAGTGGTTGGTTGCTACTTAAAATACCAGCATGTCTAGATCCATTAATGCAGAATGACCTCAAACTTAACATAGTGGTTCTTGTTTCTGTAATTCATGTTTACAAAGCACTCCCAGTTGCATTGCAACTTTTTCTAGGCAGGGTTACACCAAAACTCCTCTGATTCTTGACTCTGAAACTGCATCATAATAAAGCATCTCATTGGTTGTTCACAAAACTGTGTTTTCAGGTTTTTGCACTAACTGGAGTTTGGAATAAAGTAAACAAGATATGAAAAATATTTCTGTGCATTTATGGGCTTGGGTCAGGAGAGCAAACAACTGAACTTGTATATCTTTGCAATGTGAGCTGGAGACTGCTGCACTGGACACCAGGAGTGAGGGTGCACTCTCTAATGCTGATGCATGTTTGCTCGCTGCATTCAGAGCATTTTAGTGACTTCCCCAGAGTTCAGTCTCCTATTTGAGACACTGAAAAAATCACCCTCTCCTTTCCTTGGAGAGAGTGACTACAAAGTGTACCTCAACATTTTTCCACTTCTCTCCATGCCTTGTACAAATATCCTGGTTTTCTACACAGGATAAGGATTGTGCCTGCTCTGCCATAATGCCTGTCTGAAGGCAAGAGGAAGCACTGGCATTGGCAGGGCATCCCTAATCAGCTCAAACCTTCTGCTTCTTGCTTCCAAGCCACCAGCCCTTCTATTTCTGTACAAGTGTCATGACCTCTGATGGCATAATGTAGCTGTGCTGCCTTGCTTGGGTCTCCAGATGTTTCATATTTGTGGTCTGTCTGTTACACTGGCTAACAGCCCATTTCCTCATACCTTACAGTGACTTGATGAAAATGCACATATTTGGGGATATATGCAGTTGCATTGTGTGCCCACATTAGGATTTGCACTCCTGTGAGATCTCAAATTTTAAAAAACATTTTATTTTGCCTGAGTATATATCATAAACTCACCAGTTGGATAGGTACTTCTCATTTGCAAAATGAAATATGTAGTACTGTATATAGAATTAAATATATAATAATAACTAAAAGCAATGTAAAGCTCAAACTCTGTCATGAGTATTACTGACACTCAGCAACAGTATGGAAGTTTAAAAAGCAATATTATTCATAGAACATCACTGCAGAGGCATTAAACACACCGGAAATGGAAAAAGCAGTAGGTTACAATATTCTCCCACAGGCAATCACAAGAAGTGGAGAAAAACACTTACAAACATCCTTGTTTAGAACTTAAAGCATCCTTCAAGTACTATCACAGAAGTCTCTATTATCCCATGTGTGCTACAGGTGGTTATTCTTGAGCACCAAAGACAAGACTTATTTTCCTCTGCTGTTACAGTGGGCATCCAAACCCACCCACCCCCAGAGCACCTTGCATACACTGCTCTCCCTTTCACAGAAAATGAATTTTTGTGTCTGCTTTAGTCATGACACATAGAAAACGACAAATAAATTTCTGCTTGGGAGTCCCTGATAAAAACTGCCTACATTCATATGACACTGTACTTGTACAGTAGTCACCTGCTTTTAGGACATGCCAGAATTACTGTGCATGCATAGCTGTTTCACTCAACATTTTCCAGAATGCCTGGGACAGCATGCCCAGGGTTTCTGGAAGTGCAAACCTAAATCAGAGCTGTTGGCCACTGTTGGGCAAAAATAGAATTACCATTTTTATCTATATATTTCATCCATCCACCAAGGGGCTCAGGGTTTTACTGTACACAGTCAGACCCATTGCATACAGATGATACTATTCTCAGTGCTGAAATATTCATTTACATATAGATCTGCTTGTTTACATTAGTTTAAAATCAACTGGAAAAAAGTGCAAATTAACAGAATATAGAGAAAAGTATAAGTAAAAGAAAACAAAGAGAAACTTCTCCAGGGCACATAGCAAGACAGTGTCAATGCTGGAGTGCTAAGACAGTGTTTCTTTCATTTGGAGCTCCCAGCTCAAGGAGAATACGCTTTTATCTCTCAGCTCAAAAAATTGTAGACTCAATTCAAAATAATTCATACTATCCTCTACTGATTATCAGGTTTTCCACTGTACGAGTTGTTCAAAGCTTTGGAATAACCTAGCTGTCTTAGCAGTGATTCACAAAAGCAACAAGAAAAATCATAAATAGTAACAATTATGGTTGATATCATTTGGCACTGATGCCACGAGGAGGCTGCCTGCCAAGGGGAACATTCCTTGCAAGTTAGTCCTACAATGTGCTGGCAGCCAGCAGTGCCTGGAATGAATCCGATGTTCTGCTTTGTCGGGCTGCTCCCAGGGCACCAGAGAGACAGGGCAACGCTGGGGTGTTTCAGGGAGCCCCTCAGGGTGCATGGAAACGAGGGCATTCCCTCTTCATCTGGACAAAGGAGGCTTTGTGGTAAGTGGAAGCATTTTCTCAAAGTTTGTGGAGTAAGACACAGGAAGAAAAAGTCACACTAGAGAGGTCAGGCTCTGCTTCTCAGGAATTTGTTCGCATCTGTTAGCAAACCTTAAACGGAACTATTCTCTTTAATTCAAAACACTATGTTTCACAGAGAGGAAAGTGCCATCCATCTCCATGATAGAGCCGACAGCAAGCACAGAGGATTGTTTCAGGATGTAAAGGGTATTGTAGCTTTTGAACCTGTAAACATCATTGTGTACTGCAGGAGGAGGGGCTGCTGTCAGACAAGGGATTTAAAGCTAAAGCAAGTCCATCTTCAGCGCAGTTCTTTCTAGAATCCAAAAGGCCACGGGTAATTTCTTTGTACCCTTGTCTTCCACCACAGAAAAATGCAGACTTACTCTGTTGAAGGCTGGACTGCCTCTCTATTTTTGATACTTCCTAATATATTTTTAATATCTGGTAAGGCATAAGAATGTGTTTAGCTAGTAATTTAGGAGCAGATTAAGACAGTAGATGCTACCACCATGCCACCTTACCAGAGTACAGCACCTGTATGAGTGCTTTAAAACACTTCATGAAGTTTAGAAAAAAATTAAGTAGCTTGCATCTCCTACTGTTCATGGCAGCCGTGAATACTTTTATTTCACACTAAACAAGCGTAGAGTCCCTTATGCTGACAAGTTCAGGCAATTTCAGATTCTCTCAGATACCATGTCCAGAATAAATGATTACTTCTGGCTCTCCACGACCTTCAAACAGTATTCTCAAGTTCCATGAGTAGCTGAAAGTTGTAATTGTTCAGTAAAAGACAGCAACTTCAGCTGTTGAGAACTTAATGAAAACATATATTATGTTCTGTGATGCTCTTGAATTTAACTAAACCCAAGAAAAACAAAGGAAGAAAATAATCCCTTTCATGTCACTATCTATTTTCCTTAAAATTCAGCTGAGTCAATGATCACCATCTTGATTCAACAAGCTTTAAGATAAAGATGTGGATACTTGTCAGAACATATTCAGTATCACTGAAACTCTGTAGAACTTCCCAGATTTAATAACTATACTTATATTTTCTTTATACTTCTTTTGGCTGTTGAAATCATCAAAGATCTTGGTTTCAAGCGGAAACAAAATACGAACTGAAAATAGGAAAAAAGCCAATCATAAACAGAGAAGTAATTTTTGAGAAGTTTAGATACTTTAGAGTTTGAAGTAGCTTGGTTCAGGGAACTCTCACTTCTCTGCAGTGTGATAGTACAGAAATGGTGACACCCTTCAAATGCCCAGGTCTGGAAGGAAAACTGCAGTGCCAAAGTCTGCTGAACATTTGAGAATCCATGGCACAAAACTTTCTTCTCCCCATCTAAAAGCCTGTTTATATGAAGCACTGGCTATTCTGAAGTCAGGTACATTATTCTATTTCATTTCTACTGTCCTGTATTCCAGTCTCCAGTTATACAACCTTGAAAATCATTAAATCATTTCTCCTTTTTTGAAAGGACATTCTGCAAGTTCATGTTCGGTCCATGTTTTATTGGTGGAGAATTTTTTTTAAGCAAGACATCAGATAACCAGATAACATACTTCGTGTCTTTTTCTAGAAAAGAAGATTTTAATTGTGCAAGCAATATTCTTTAGTCATTATTCACATCTATACCTGAATAAAAATATTATTGTATGCTGGCTGATGTTGCAAAATCTTTGTTTTAAAATTTTTCTTTGCAGTTATCAGTATCATCTTAAATACAGGAAGAGCCTTGAAATGATTTTTAAGTCCTGAAAACAGAATATTGAAAGTGTCTGGATAGAGATGCAACCCTTTTAAGCCTAAAAAGACAAGGATTTAAAGACTGAACAGCTCAAAGGATTAGCAATGAAAGACAGACACTTTCACATATAAACGTATCTGGGTTCATCCAAATACAACAGTAACTGAGGTCATAAAATTAAAAGAAGGTTTGGTGGTTCATTGGAAGCAAGTATGTGGCTCTCAGCCCAGTTTCTAAAGAAAAGATACTCATCAAAAACATGCCTCTATTTGGCATTTTGGCAAACTGGATGTTTCAGAAAAGACCAAGAAATGAAAATACTCAGAGCAGTTCTCTTACAATAAGAGGTATTAGTGGCCTAGCTAGAGGCATGTGGGGGGCACAACCTCCCTTTTTTCAATTGTGGATATGCAATGCATCCATAATCCAATAAAAGCAGATTTTTATAATATTACTAATGCAGAATTTTCTAGAAACTTATAATGTATTCAGTAAGTGGCAAGGAGAGTTTATGTGATTCACCACTGAATTCTTCATTTCTAAACCTAAACTCTGCTTACACCACAATGGGACTTACCATTTTCCACTGCTGCTGTAGGCTTTCTTTTCTACAGTCCTTCCCCACAGAGCTGGACCTGAGCAAAGCTGGACTCCTTTCTCTCAGGAGCACACTGGGAATGCAATATGCTTTTATAAGACACTGCTATCCCACACTCACAGGAGACACTGATGTGCCTCAAGTACTTCAGCAGACAGTCTTGTCAAAGGCACTGAAGTCACTGTGATGAGTCTTGACCAGAGCTACCAAGCCAGGGGGAGAATGCAGGTCACTGCCCATCCATGTGGGCTGAGGCAGGGGGAATTCCACAACTAAACAAGTCTCTTCTTCCTCAGCTAAGCAGCCACCAGACTTTTGCACTCAGTTACCAGCTCAAATTTCTTCATAAAGCTTCTCAGTTTCGTGGGCATGCGTTTCTTCAAGTGTTAAAAAACAAAGCTAGATGCTGGGGAAAAAGCAAAATTCTCTGAGAAGTTACAAATTAGTAATCTTTCCACTAGCAGAAAATGAATGATGGGAGAAAAATACCCTTTTTTTCTTAGACAACTTCTTATATATATGCATATGAAATTCTAGACATGTTCACATGGCTGCAAAGTTACTGTGATAGTAACCTCACAAAGATAAGCTGCATTTTCATGAAAAATATTTTTGCACACAGTTTTTCATCAAAGCACCTATTCATAACCCAGTTCTCTGGCTAAGTGATCAAATTAATTCTGTGCCTAGAAATCAAATCATGTCCTCATGTAGGTGTTATGAATGCACAAATACATACATATTATCAGACTGCTTGCCTCTTCTGCTTTAAAAATGCAAAGGGACATGGCACTCCAGAACATTCCAGCTATAAATGCTTTCTGTATATCATTGCATGGTACACTTGCACTCACCAAACTCAGGCTGGTGGTAAAAATAACCCTCTCTTGAAGAGCAGACATTAAGTTATCTACTAGGGTTTCCACCTGTTAACATTTTTCAGAGAGGGGCCCTGTCTGGAAATAACTTTGTATTTCATGATGAACTCTATGTGCTTTACTGAACGGAACCAAGATGTGACTCATTGCTCTGAGCTGTGTAAATGCTAAACCTGTTTCAGCCATGGAGGCTCAGATTTGTCTGAAAATAGACATCAGAGGTGGAGCAGAAAAGAGACAACAAAAAGACAATAAAAACTCTGGGGTTTTATTTTACCTGAAAGAAATGTTAGTGTTCTCTGGGTAATCTCAAGAAATATGTCACTATAAAAAAGACATCACAGAGTAGAAGCAGCAGACTCTGCTTTCTAGAAGATAAGAAAATGTCTGTGTAGGTCTCTGTTTAAGCCATGCTTCTCCTTCCTGCTGGTCACAAGATCATATCAGTGAGAACTGGGACAGTCACATTTGCTGATGACTCCCTTAAAGTGAAATGAAATAACACATTTTAAATTTGCATGGGAAATTCTCAAATTTCTTCAGTGTTATGTCATGAGATTCTAGAATTCCTTGAGTCAATTATCTGAATTTAAACATTATTTGGTTCCTGGGGTCATAAAATTATGGCATTTATATATCAGAAAAATACAAACAATAGTAATTCTGTTTAATGCAGAGGTTCTGTTTAATGAGAGATAAGACACAGTAATTGCAATATTTTGGATAACTGTGCACACTAGTGTTGGTTCTACAAGAATCAGAAAAAAGGTGCAGTACAGAGAAAGATAATGTGATGAGTCTTTGCTCCTGTCCTGATACTACTGCAGGCAAGTTAAATGTATGTATACATATAAAAAGCCACAGCAGTATATAACTATCCATTTATGAGATCTGCTGTGAAAATGTTTTGAGTTTGACATAAAAGATTCCCTGCCGAGGAAGATACAGTAGGGCTGGATAGAGAGAAGAAGGATTTATTTACCTCAGGAATGTGGCAGCTCAAGAAAATATCTTAGCAGTGTAGAACTGCTAGAATCAAGAAAATCACTAGGGAGAGCATAGTTTAGCTGCATGCAATTCAGAGAGGAAGACAGAAAACTGGTGGAGGGCAGTTTTGACTGTTAACAATTCAGAAGCTGCACCATGATGAATTGGAGACTGCACTAATACACAGGCTTAACCCTACTCCTCATACTCAGACTGTTCCCTACAGTTACTGTCAGTATGATGTCCCCAGCACCCCCTCAGCCTGATGTCCAGCAGGGGTGTGGCAGATCCCTCACTCACTGCAAGCTCAGCACCATCTCAGACCTGTGGCCCAGTGAGGCATTGTGTGGTGCTGAGCCTTGTGAGTTACAGCCAGATCCTGAGTGGTCTTCAAGGGCTCTGATCTCTGTACCAACCAAGAAATAATTTTCTAGGAATTTTAACAGACGCCCCATTTTCCCACCTTCTGTTTTCTCCCCCGAAGAGATAACCTGTAACCACTGTGACACACAGGGGCTGTAACTGATAGGCAACAATTCACTTTCCCATATGAAAGACACTAGAGCTCCAGCATATAACATTCTGGTGAGGGTACTGGCAGCAAGACAGCATTGCTTTCCAAAAGGAACTACAGGCTACTCTGCCTCTTCTATTTGATGTGCATTCCTGACCCCGAATTAGTCTTCAACATTGCAGGGAAAAATATAGCAACTAAAACTACAAAAATAACTCAGTTCTGATATATGTACTTTTTCACAGGGGCAGAGCATGTCAGTGTAACAAAAAACCCTGGTGAAATTTTCTTAATAGATTAGTCTGAAAGAGATACAGGCATCATATTTCTGTCAAAAGAAAAGGAAAACAGGAAAACCCCAGAATTTTAATATCTCTAGCAGCTATTGCCTCAAGGCTTTTCTCAGAGACAGGAGACCACTTGTGCATTGGCCAGTTACACAGCCAGTTAGAGCTGAGTGAAACAGGGCAAGGAAAAGGAATTCTTCTCTATGTAGCTGTCACACTGAAGAATTTTCTTCTTGTATGACTTACATTGACAGAACAACTGAAACCAAGGTCTTTCCAAATAAACAATGCAAAAAGCCTGTCTCAAGGAACTCTGAATCTGCATTTGGGTTCCCACAGAAATACAGTTTCTTTATTCTTCCAGTCTGCATGTCTTATTTTAGATCACAGAAAGTATTTTCACAGATCACTTAGTGGAATGAAAAGCTAGGGTTTGATGCTACCAGATTCCAAATCTCTTTATTCCACTAAAACAGAAAACAGCTGATGGTAAAAACCTTGTGGGTTTATTTGCTGTTAAACTGGATTTGATGTGGTTTTTTAGCAATCTTCAACCTTATTATTTTTGAATCCTTCTCCTATTTTGTGTATGACAGCAAGTATAGATGTCCAGATTTCAGAAATACAGAACATTTCTGACAACTATATTGAGTTGTTATCACAGTTGGTGTTGATGAGGAGAAAGCTTGCAAAAAGCATGCACTACCCTTGTGAGATATCTGAAGGAAATATTTGCTCAGTTGTGTACACATGTTGCTAGAACCAATGGTTGTTCAAAAGATTGTAGTAACCTAGGGATTCTGTATAATAACTCAGTGTCCCACAAAATTTAAAATCCAACAGCCTCCTAATTTTTGGTGTTCTATTTCAAATAGCTTCAAGTCAAAGCCTGGGTTAAGGTTGTATTTGAATCCACTACAGCCACTATCCCAAGCAAAAGACACCTGTTTCTTTCTATACTAGGAGTTTCTATATTTCTGAAAGTTCCAGCTAAAACCCAAGCACATCTGCTTGGAGTGTGTGTGTGTGTGTGTGTGTGTGTGTGTGTGTGTGTGTGTTTTTTGGAGGAAGTGTGGGGGGTGTTGGTTGGTTGGTTTGGTTTGGTTTTTAAGAACTATTCCTAACCAGACCTCTGAACACTGGCGAGAAAAGTTGGAATCTTCTGCTTTTATTCCTATAGTACCTGCACATCATATGCCACTCTGAGAATGTGCGTTCTGGCTCCTGACTGAACACCACAGCTGCAAACAGTCTTTACAAGGGTTCTCCACGTTGCATCTTTCCTAATCTGAGTTCCTAACTTGAGTTCTTTACTGCAAGGAATTAATGAGCAAGAAGAAAATCTTTCTTGGCTTTCACTCTCCAATCAAAATATGTAGGAGTAGCTGTCAAAAATAGCATTTTATTTATAAGCAGGTAAGATTTGAGATAGGTACCAATGTGCAAATGCAGAGCATTCCAAAGCCACTTCATAATTCCTTCTGAGACTTGAACTGCACTGTAAAACAGTCCTTTAAAAAGCATGAACTCTCTTCAACCATCAAATGGCCTGACACTTCAAAGAAATATTTCCAAAAACCATTATAAAGATGATTGATGTATTTTATACAAGTTTCTCTATTAAGCCATCACACAGCTTTAAATTGGAGAAGGAAATACAGCTTCCCTGACAGTATCTGTTAAGGGAAGCACTATAGGACCTTGAAGGCCCCAGTGAAAACCAGGAACTTCTGCAGAAGTAGACATCATATTTATGAACTCCAGCATTCTGCACTGAAAATCTCATTTCCCAAGCTGTAATAAGATATGTTTTATCTCACCATCTGTGAGATTATTAAATCTCAGAAGGCACTGGAGTACCAGTAACTTTATTTGCAATAGATTTATAGACATTATCCACAGTACAAAAATATTTGACATTAAATAGAAGAAATTCTGAATCCCTTTCTGAACTGGCCACTAATAAAGATAAGCCCAATGCAAAGTAAATATGTTAATGAACTATCACATTTAATGGGGACAACAGAAAGTAAGTTGGATCCTGAAAAGTAATGTAGTATTTTAATTAAGAGTAGTGTTTTAATTAAGGGGTGTGACTTGAATTGCTGTCTGGGATTTTAGAATTAGAATGCCTCATTTATGAGCTTTTCTCCTCAAAGGAGATACAGGAATTAGGCATATTAATTTAAGAGTTTTTATGACATTAAATAATTAGAAAACTCAATAACTAGTGTTCAATTAGTAGTAATATAAATACTAAGACAAAAACTGAAATTGTAGTCAGAAAAACTGAAACTTATGTTAGCTGAGATTAGAAAATTACCTAAACTGATGTAATGAAAGCAGATTTTTTCATCAGATAATAAGTAGACAAAATTGTGCCTCTCAAAAGAAAAGCCTGACAACAACACTCCAGCCATCAAACAAAAACAGCTACTGAGTATCTGAAAACAATGCAGTCACAGGGGAATTCCTTTTAAGCTTATCTGGCTGACCCCGGAGTTCGTGGGTGTGAAGAGTTGCCTGCATTAGTATTCAGTTTTAATGCCTCTTTCGCACCGCCATAGTCAGGTCCAGGAGAAAGCTACAGCCTAAGCAATACAGATGTGGGGGATAAATTTGTTTCAGACTGTGAGCTATTAACAAGTAGATTAGTCAATGGGCAAGATGGGAGGGATGATACACAGGGCGTGAAGGGAGCCTGTCACTGAGTCTGCAGAAAGAGTTATGAACTGTATTTCTGAGCAGATTAAAGGTGATCTATTTTAAAGGGGATTTAAAACTAGCTTTTATACACATGAATTATTTTTACTTCTTTTTAAAAATCTTTACTTCATATAAATACTTTGAACTGAAAACTTTTGTCTCATTCACAATGAATTGCACACCCTAGGGTGCTGCTTTTCAGAAACTTGACCTTGTCACAGCTCACATTGCTGCAACACTGCAGATCATTTGAAATACAGGGGATTGTTTGGTCTGTAAACCACAATTACAATTTCTGGTGTTCCTGCACAAGGTAAACTCACAAGAAACAAGGACAATAAAGAGTGTGACCAGAGATGTCTCCAGGATCGAGAAAAGCACCTGTTTGCTCTCTGTCTTACAGAAATGGAAGTCGTACTGTTTCCTCCACCTCAGTGTCTGCAGGCCTAATTCCAAACAAAGGCAAAGCCTTTGTATCTTTACAGATGACAACACATAAATAAAATATTAGTTTACACCATCTTACTGACTTTTTTCATAGTAACTCTATACAATTTCCACTGCAAGAATATCTGTGTTTCTGCTGGCCTTCTGTGTGCTACTTGGTATGTCCAGTTCTTCAGCAAATAGAAAATTAATATTGTCCCACATGAAGTGGGCAGACTATTCCTAGAACTACCATGGGAGATGGCAAAAACACTCTGCCAGGAGAAGTTTACTGCTCTAGTCTGGATGTTGTAACAACTGTTAGCGAATGGGCTGCATTGCCCTCAACTGCTGTTGAGGTGCTTCTTATCAGGGATAAAAACATAACTAAGGGGATATATTCACCTCCCAGGAGAATGCTAACAACAGTTTTCTAACATTAATAGACTATTGTAATCAAATATGTAACCAATATTGTAACCAAAAGCATGTTGGAATGTCACAGACTATATAAATTCTGTCTGAGAGTCCTATATGAGCTGCTTGTCATCTCCCAGAAAGTCGGAAAGCTTTGCAGACCCTGGGAGATATTCTGGAAGATGCTAAAACTCATCAGCAACACTCATGACTGAATGGATATATCCCAACTTCCATCCACAGTTGTAAAGCCTCCTATACATTACTTATTCCTTTATGGCTCTTCACAAAGGAACCTTGGACACCCCAAGCTGTGTGCAGTTTTCTAACCAGCACAGACTGTGCACTCTGTTTACCACAGCACTATTTGTTGTGGTCAGACACTGCTGACCTTATCTATTGCTGAGCTGCTACCTGCAACATCTACAGAAGAAAAAGAAATTTATTTGATACAAGAAGTTGGAATTAGTTTTAACCAGACTAAGTAACTTTCAAAGTGTTTATGGACACAGTCCAAGCTGTGTCCACAACAAAATCCAAAGCTCCTGCTTTGCTTCACAGCTCCCTTTGCAATATCCAGGAGCACCTCTGGACTGTCAAGAGTGTTTAAGTCCAGACTGAATGTGTTTGGAAATAATGTGCACATACCTAAAATATAATTCTGTTGAATTAGTCCTGGTAATGCTTAAACAGGGAAATAATCTCCAGATTTTTTATCCAAGTGCTTAGGACTTGGATAAAATTTTGCAGAGTTGGGTTAAGTACTTAGGAAATCTGGGTCAAATAACGGTTTATGCAGAAATTACAGAAGATAGAAGTATAAGCTCCACCTTTTTTTTTTTTCCTTGTTTATATATAAAACTAGTAGCTTGTATTAAATACTCTTCCACATGTTCAAATGTTCATATAAACATCTGAAAGATATGCAGAAGTCTTACAACAGTATAATTCACACAGAGTAAATAAATCACCCCCATGTAAGAAAGCCTTAACTATGCCAAACATTTCAAGAATGGGAGCTCAGAGAAAAAGACACAGCCAAGACATAAGTAGTATCACATCATCTCTATCTGAAATCTAACACCTATAGTTAAGAATTGAAGAGAATGGATTCTCAGCCATGTGTATTACTGGAGCTAGAGAGGTGAAAAGAATTAGCTTAGAATACCCAGAACTGGCAAAATAGAATTAACAGTGTTGAACACCTTGGGGTGTTGCAACTAGGGTGCTTATTCACAGATGTATCCAAGACCATTGGCTAAAATCCACAATAGAATTGGACTGCAAAACATTCTGAGACCACTTCTTGACGCCTCTGAGTCTGATGTGAAATTACTCTGTTCTTGTCAAATTAATTAAAATAAAAGCACATAGAGACAGTACTCTCAAATATTTCAAAAACAGGCAGTTACGACTAAGCCTAAAAATATGACTTAGGAATTTCAGGCACTACTAAAGAAGGAAAGATTGTTTATTTTTAAAAAGTCTCAGTTCCTTCTTTTCTAAAATAAGACTTCTCCCATGCCTCAGAATAGAGTACTACACATTAGCTAATATCTAAACCATCCTTTGAAAAATAGTGATGAATGAACTTGCAAGGCGTACCAATAGATATAAGTAATAATATTACTTGCAGAGAAAACAGATAATCCACAAACATGGAGATCAATCTACCAGCAGATATTATTACTGCTGAACAATACTTCCAGTTTCTTAATGACTGTAAATTTTGGCAGCAAAAAAATAGGAATGTCATTTACTGTTCATGATCTCAAATCACTATGTTGTATCTGTATTTCTCGCAGATTACAATGGGAGTTTTGTAAACTGATCAGTTTTTTTAAATCCAAATACTTTTGAATGTCGTTTTGCCAGTATGTGAATCATGCAGGCTGTGAAATCTCACCCTAATGGGATTTTCATGTGTAGGGGAATGAATGCATCTAAATTCTGACCCAGCACTATTTCATGTCCCAAAGGAGTTTGCTATATCTTCAGGTTACAACAAAAGTAACAGGAAGAATTCACTGCCACATTATTGCAGTGAAAAGAACACCCACAGTCTCCTACCGTGGATGGAAATTCCTAAGTGGGGTTTCTTAAACCTTTCTCTGAAAGTGTCAGGACTGACCAGAGTCTGATTGAACCTGGAGGGGTTATGACAACTGAGCTATGACAACTGCTACCTTCCTGTGGAAAGCCTGTGTAAGTACTTGTGCTCCTAGGAAAATGTACAGAGTGAGTACTTTCTACTTCTTATCTTAAATGAAAGTATCTTTCTGTGCTTTTGGAATACTAAAAAGTCTGAACTCGGTGTGGCTGTAGGATGCTAGCTGGGAAAGACAAAAAAGAAAAGAGAAACAGCCTGGAGATTTTCATGAAGCTCTGGAGCATCCTGTACATACAGAAACATTTGCAGTAGCACTAGCAATAGTGCCAAATTACCTCTTCTCACCATAAAAGCCATCTTCTGGCCATGACACCTCCGAGAGAATGCATTTCAAAGGTGTTCAGTTGCCACCTGTTTGATTTTGCAGGCCAAGGGGGCAGTGACATCCTATTTCCCATGTACTGACTTGCTTGAAATTCAGTCTACAGAGAGCAGAATGTGAAAGACAGTAAAGCAGAAAGAAACAATACTCCTTTGAATTTGGGTGACATGGGACAGCCACACACTGGATATGGAGCAAAGAAGCACACTTCTCCATTCTGTAGTTTTTATTAGCTGCATGGTTAATTCTCTGGGATGGTCTTGCAGTGTCTGTACATTCAAATATACTCAAAGTAAGCCAAAATTTAAGAGTATTTAACAGTTCATAGCAGACTCAAAGCTCATTGGAGGCAATTATCTCCACTTTGAATATAACTCAGTTTATGTTTGCATGCACTTTAGAGTTGTTTTGTCATCAGCAAAACCCCCAAATTATTTTATCATAATGGCTGCTCCTCTCTTTAGGTCTCCTTTTTGGTCTCAGCTTGTGCCAGAGTTGAATCTTTCCTAAATGACTCTTTCCACATGAATGCCATCATTATCATTTTTGTCTTCTTTTCTTTTTATTTTTTTTCACCTTTAATTTGCTTTTATTTTTTCTCATCTTTTCTTGCTTTATCTTTTTCTTTTCCTTTTTCTTTTTTCTCCCTAATACATATTAGCAGTTTTAGATGTTATCACAGAACCATCAAGCCTGGGACACTACAGACAGGTGCTGGGCAAGATTCTTTACATAGCTCTTCTGGGACAAGGCACCTCAACCCTTGGCCTCTGGCAGCTGTTGTTCTTCTAGTCCTGCACTTACTAAGGATTTCTCTCTCTGCTCTCTGCATGCCCACACTCCCTCTTCTTCTACTCCTGAACCTCTCAAATTTTTGCTTTTATGCACCTCCTGCAGTTCCAACCCTGGTCCGGAGAGACCCTGAGTAGAATCTAAGCTATGCACATTCAGCCTATTGGGCTGTTTGTGGGTCAGATGGACTTTTCCTTTTTTGTTTGCTTATGTGCTGGGTTTGGTGGGGGTTTTTTTAAGTTGTGTTTGGGAGTTTTTTGGGGGGAGTATATATTTTTATTTTATTTATTTGCTCTTTTCTTAATGTTTTCTTAATGTTCTCTTAGAGACACAGGCCTGAGTTGCAACTCTACTCCTTCCTATTTTGTGGGTGGAGAGAGCAGAATGACAGCAGCCAGGATGCAGTGTTTACACTTCCTCCTTCTCTGTGGTGTTGCATGGTTCCTTATGGCCAGCTGGATTTCAGTGCAAAGGTCATAGTCCCCCACTCACACAGCATCTCTATGTTCATCTAATGTTCTCTATGTTCAAAGCCACTAGAGGCTTTGTGAAAAAAGGACGTCTCTCACGATGATAAAATCAGCATATCTACTTTGGATTTTTGCATCTGTGACATTATTGTTTCTTAAAAAATATATTCATGTCCTTTTTGCACTCACTTTTTTTTTATTTTTAAGAAGACTAATGACATTTATTTGCTAGAGTGAAATAGAACTTAAATTTTCTTATAGCCTAACCACAAATGCACAAATTCAATGACCTTGTTATCTGTTGTGTAACCCTGATCAATATCATGGACATAATAATCTCTTTCCTATTCCTTGTAGGACAGACCTCATGCAATGACATCTGCTCTTTCATTGGCAGGTTTATTTTCTATCATGACATATGGCAATTTATATTAATATCTCATCTTGGCATTGTACATTTGACATGCAATCAAAGGGTTCCCAGGAGTATTGGAGCCCTTTCTATAGCCACTTGAAGGGCACTCGCTCTTAGGCTTCAAGCCTCACAAGTCCACGAAGTATGATTCCCTTTGTACTTCAACTGTTTAACTAACACTCCTGTATTTTGCAACGAGACAGTTAAAAGGAGAACCAGAGTTCAGTGTCCAGTGGTGAAAGTTGCTATGTTCACCCCAGGATTGTCTCAGCTGCAAGACTTGGAAAGCAGCTGTGCCACAGTGATACACTTCACAAGCACTGAGGACCACAATTAGTCCTCAGAAACTCACTGCCCCTACAGAGCTTTCCTGACAACAGTTAGTGCAGCAAATGGCCTTCCCTGCTCAAACTCACATTTGGAAATACACTTAGCGATATTATTTTAAACTCTTCCTGAAAGTTATAAAAGTACTGGTTTCCTACAGCAGCAGAAGGAAGTTGACATCCCAAGGGGTTTCTGTTGTGGACACGTGAACTGTATGTACTCAGATGTCTGTGTGTGTTCACGTGTGTAATTTCTTAAAATGTTCTCCCTCAGTTTTGACCCATGTTTTTCCTCTCCTTTAACTTTAATTTGAAATTAAAATATAGAAAACATGTTTCCTGTGTTCACTGTCATTTCATGGATGAAATAAAATCTCCTTTCATGAAATCTCTCAGCTACTCAAAGCAGTCCTGTCAGTAGAATGCCTAAATGATGTTCCTAAAATAAATTTTCTCCCTGTCTCAGTCCTGTGTTCAGAATCTGTTTTCTTTACCTCATTTTCAGATTTAATTTTCCCAGGGTTTCTATTGCATTATATTCTTTCTGCCTTTGCTCCCAGTCTCCAAGAGAAATGCAAACCTAATTAAAGACACATGGCATTTTTAGCCTGTATTAGTTTTACATTTTGATTGAAAATAGGCTTTCATGAAGCCATGGGGAGTTGTTTCCAGACTTCTTTTTTGGGAGAGAGATGCCACAAGCTTACTCCCAACTTACATAAATGAGATGCAAGGAAAATATTGCACAGAGAGTGCCATAAATACTGTCACCAGTACAGGCTGGGGGCTGATCTGCTGGAAAGCAACTCTGCAGGGAAGGATCTCAGGGGTTGTGGCAGACAACAAGCTGTTCATGAGCCAGCAGTGTGCCTTCATGGACAAGAAAACCAAGGGTATCATGGGGTGCCTTGGGAAGAGCATTGCCAGCAGGCTGAGGGATGTGATCCTGCTCCTCTACTCAGTCCTAATGAGGGGCACCTGAAGCATTGTGCCCTGTTCTGGGCTCCCCAGGACACAAGACACATACAGCTCCTGGTGCAGGTCCAGCAGATGGTGACTAGGTTGATTAAGGGACTGGATCACATCTCTTATGAGGAAAGGCTGAGGGAGCTGGGTCTGTTCAACCTCGAGAAGAGACCACTGAGAGGGGAACTCATCCATGTCTGTAAGTGTCTGAATGGAGGGTGTTAAAAGGATGGATCCAGACTCTGCTCAGTGGTGCTGGGCAACAGGTAGAAATTGATACACAGGAAGTTCCACGTGACCATAAGGAAGAGCTTCTTTACTGTGCAAGTGACCAAGCACTGGATCAGATTGCCCAGAGAGGCTGTGGAGTCTCCCTCACTGGAAATATTCAAGAACTACGTGGATACAATCCTGGGCAATGTGCTCTGTGAAGACCCTGCTTGAGCAGAGAGGTTGAACCAGATGACCTCAGCTGTGATCCCTTCCCAACCTTACCTATTTTGTGATAAGCGTGTCAATCAGGTGCATGGGAGTACATGCATTAATATAGATATTTATGTACTTATATTTAATATATAATGTGCATATATTTAATATATGTACAATTCTTTTCTTACAGCTCATGTTTTGTATCATAAAAGGATGCATGACATTTAAAAGTTTGTTCAGCAAACAATCCCTGCCTTATGACTAGATGCAAGCCCACTCCATGACCTGATCCACAGCTATGCTTCTCAGATCACTGTGTCCATGGTTGTGATGACCCATAGTGCCAGGATGTGATGACACAGCACATGTCATTATATCTCACATTATCACTAATAATCAAATGGGAACACTACTGTGTTTATACAATATGTATCTCTGTTGTGACAGAGATAAGTCAATTCTAGGAGAGGAAAAGCTCTGTCACAGAAAGAGGATGTAACAAGAACAGCAGATAGCAAGTTATTTTCATAATACACATTATAACCCTGAAGTTTCTTATTACTCTGACACAAATTCTGGTCCTTCTCTCATGAACAGAGGTGCTAGAGTAGAACCATTTCACAGGAACAACATGAAGATGACCACTCAGGCCTTGCATCATCTAGCACAGTATCCTGACTTTGATGGTGGTGAACAGCAAATGTCTATGAAAGAGTACAAAGGGGGGCAAGAATAAAATATCGATTTCCAAGCTATATATGTTCAGCTGAAAAATCTAAAGCTGGGGATTTGAACTAGAAATACTGCATCTATGCATTTAATAGACCCCAATGGGGCTATCTGTGAATTGGTACAAGTGGTTTTTGAATTTTTTTCCATAAGCTTTTGGAATCAATAACTTCTTTGATGATGATATAGTGAAAATATAGCTCTACTGAAGTTATAAGCACCTGGCATTCAGAACCCCTAATTTTGTAATTTACAGCTATATGCAGCATTTGTTTATTTATTTATTTTTAAATTCTTCAGCTAAAGTCTGAATAGTTTCGCCATGTACTGGGAGGAGGAATCTTTTACATTGCAAATTAATTTTTGGACTCCATGATCATGTTCAGGAATGGAGGCTGAAAAGCAGAACCAAATCAGGCATTAGAGGCATAAAATACATCTGCCAAACAGCAGCCACACCAATGTCTTCTTACAGAATAATGTCCAAAATCTCTTCAGTTAGGCAGAAACAACTTTATCCAAGTTGCCTCATTTCCTATTTTGAACAGCTCTGACAGATAAGGGTATCATTTAGTAGCACTCCTGCTAAATCTTTCACTGATGGCACAGTAGCAGAATCACTATCACTCAACTTTAACATACAATCCTAATTTGAGAGACTTGTGACTTGATATTTAGGAGTCCTTTCCACTATAACTTGCACTTTTCATCAACCTAAAAGTTGATGCTTTTACCTAATGACATATAAATAATATACTCTTATATGGACCACCATATGACCTTAAAGAAACTTAGACAGTAGAGTCAGTTGAAGAAGTTTGAAATACATTGAAATCAATTATCATTTGCTGACAGAACACCACCTTTATCTCCTCTAAGGAGTTTAAAAAAAAAAAAAATTCTATTGCTCCCACCTTCACCTTGATAGTGTCCCAGAACAACAAGCACCCTGTCTCTTTCACAACCATTCCTGCCTGAGCTATTCTAGAAAACTCATAGTTCTTTCACAATTTAGTAGGAAAAATAGCCTAAAAATTATTTTCCTTCATAAGAAGCCCACATTCATAAGAGGAAGGCTTTTATAATGGCATTTCAGTTTGTAAGAATTTGGCTAAATTTTCCTTGTTTGTTTCTAAAAGCCAGATTTATCCTCATGCTAACAAAAGGTCCTAAGCTTTGTCTATAATGCAATGAACAAGGGTATCACAGAGAATTCTCTAAACAGTGGCCCACTAGAAATGTGAACCACATAGCACTCTCCTGCTCCGTCAGCTGCCCTTGCTACTTTGGCTCTGTACTCTTTTGGTCTGTAGGCCATTGCTTCTCTATGTGCCTAGATGATGTGCAGCTAGTGCTGCTCAGAAATCAGAAGCCTCAAAAATCTACAACAGCTAAATACAAGTGATTCTACCAGCAAACACAATCTGCTGAGCTACATTTTTGGGGCTATATGTATAATAAAAGCTCTTCTCAAGCCTTTGAATCAGAATTTGCAGAATGTGGGGTCTAAATATTGGTGAGCTTATTTCTATTGAAAGAAAATGTTCTGGTAGAATTTCAACCAGATCTGGCATTGAGCCACACTGATTTCCTCACAAATGTTTTTCTTATGGGTTTTCCTGATTAAACTGTGATCCTAACAGATTGATATTGGCAGAGTTTAGATACACATTTGGATCTAAGTGCACTATTACATACTTAAAAATAGAATTGAAAAAATAGCTGCACTTCTGTTGTTCAGGCCCTAGACAGTTAACATAAACCATGCTTCTTTCTGCAATCACAGAATTTGTATTTCATTCCATCACTCTGACTAAAACATGACAGCAGTTACCTTTCTGAACAAATTCCAAAAAGCTCATATACTTCCAACTATTTTGTCCCTTGCTATGCTCAGGATGTCTTCCCAGGCTACTACGGCTGCTTCTCTTCTCCCATATTTGGAATTGGCCTTCAGCATGGAGATCCCTTGTGGGTTTCTGTTTAAATTCCAGAGTCACTGTTTCACATTACCATTTCCTTCAGCTGATGTAAATCAAATACAGTATGAGTGAAAAATGTGAGCCTAAGCTTGGCTAACTTCTTTGCAAGGGGAACTGTGATGAAGGCAGAAAGTTTGTCTCTGGAGGCAATGTTTCACAAGCACAGCGTGCTTTGCACAGTGGGACACTGCTGAGGCTGTTGCCCCTCTTTCAGCACCAGTTTGCACACACTTTACCACTGAGTTGGCAGTAATGACACAGCATGCAACAGTGGATAAATCACATGGAAAATATCGTTGCCTGGCATCAGGGACATTTTTCTATACACAGAACCCAAAACTGAAACAGGAATTTCATTTCACACCTGGCATTTTAGGGCATTTGCAGCAAATTTAATAGCCCGTAACTTCTGCTTTTCATCATCCAGCAGCTTCAAGACAGCTGAACCCAAATAGCTCCTAATTTCAAAAAACATTAAAATTTTTAATAATCAACTGTTGACTTATGTAAGTACACCAAATATAACATACTGTATAGCACATAATGCCTTAAATAGAAACTATTATGAAAATTTTTAACAGAACTAATAGTTTATAGCCAAGCTCCTTTAGGACAGGACTTATGAACCTCTCACTCCTATCTCTGAATACTGACATGGCAATGTCACCTGTGGAATGGGGCAAAATGCCACTAATGCTTGACACCTACAGAAAAGCAAGGCAAAGCACAGGGATCTTCTCTATGAATAAGAGAATCACAGTTTGATTTTTCATAGCTAGAAATCTAGCTATAGGGGAGACTAAGAGAAAGATGATCATATTTTTGGTATACTAGAAGAGATTCTAAAACAAATCTTATGGATATAACATGCCATGACAACAGGTTTTTCAGGCCCAGTAATGTAGCATGAATCAATGTCATTCTGGATTCTTCCCTTTGCAGCAGGATAAAACTCTCACTTCAGTCCTAATGATCTTTAAAATCATGAGTGCCAATGTTGAATACACATTGTCCTTTCTGTAAAGCCACTGCATTTTATGTGGAACAGAGAACAAAAAGGTTCACAAAGCAATCTTACAATAAGTCCTACTCAACTTTCCCCAAGTACAAGGTCCAATTATACGAAAATAACTGCAAGTTCAGGATCTGGGGGCAGGAAGAAGGAAGTATTTTTGCATTAGATTAATTGTCTTTCTCTATTGTAATTACTTTAGACTCCTCTGAGACACTTGAAGAGTTTTAGTCAAGACATGTTAGTGAATACAACACAGATAAGAAACTGAAAAGTACGTCAAAAAAGTGTATTTATTCACCGGATTTATATCTCCACTATATATGGAAGGAGTTTATAAATCCATACAGAAATTGTTATCTTGCATTTTCTCTTTGAAGTGTAATTTGGCCATTTAGTATTTGCTGATATCAGTAAACTCCTGTATCTACTAATATATAACTACAAATCTTTAGCTTGCATACTAAATCAGATAATTATATAAGCCATAAAGAATCTAAGAAAATGTTAAAGATCTCAATAATTATGCAGTTAAATCCCAATCACAGACAGGCATATACAGAAAGAGTTCATTATTACTCCATACAGTAGTTAACTTCAGCCAGTGGCTTTTTAAGAAGCATTGGCCAGTCTAAAGGCTTTGACTTGACTTCATGGTGAATTTGAACATACACAGCATTGCAGAACCTCCTGAGCCTGCCCATCCTGCAGTAGGGAAATAAATAACTTATGAGACTCCAAACCAGCAGAATACTTAAAATTTCAGACGAAATTCACACTTCCCAACATACACATGCTTTAATACTTGAGTAAATCAAATCTAATACAAAGAACCACTAGGAAAGGTGATATATACAAGTACCTACTATCAAAAGTCAGGAAAAAAGGCCTGCAGAGGCGCTGATGAACATGTACCCCGGCCCCTAAGAAATCAAGCATTGCTTAGATCATCTTGGAGGCTAATTTGGATACAGAGGTCCTTGAAATGAAATCGAACATACCTGCATGGAAAAATACTTAAGGACTGAATATCAAGATGTGTTCTTAAAAGGCAAATAAAAAATATGAGAACTTACTGTAGGCATCTCACCTGAAAGATCTGCCCATTTGAGTGCAAAGTAAAATGGGGAAGCTCAAACTAATCAACAGGAGTAATGTAAAACAGCCTTTTCTTGTTAAGGAAATACACCAAGACCATACAAGAAGTTAGTTGCCACATCTTAGCTGGTAGATGCAGCTGCTCTGTAAACTGCTTGATTACAAAAGCCTTACTGCTCTCACAAAGCATGTTCTTGGAAAGGAATCACGGAGCATCAAAGGCCAAATGACAACATCCACATGAGCTTTAATATTATGAACTTAAACACATTTAACATCTTTATTTGCCTCAATTTCCTTATGTCCGTCTGTAGAAATGACCATAAATATTAGCTGAAATCTCTAATTGCAAAATAAATGTTCAGACTATTAAAATGGTCGCCTACTAAAAAAAAAAACCTTGTATTTTTTTTAACCAGGTAGTCAATTATATGACAAGTTCTGAGCCAGTACACAGGTCAAGCTCCTGAAAACCACCTGTTGCTCTATGAAACACCAAAGTCTACTGTATGTTAATAGTAATGCTAGCACAAGAGTAGAAGGACTTCTTGTTTTCATTCACTGTGAATAGACTGTATAATTTTAACTGCACATACACTATCATATGTGCTTTATATGTACATGATAACGTATTTGCCCCTGCAGTTTTTTAGAAGAAAAGTTGAAAAATTCTTTTTTGAACCTCATCCCTAGTTAGCAATTTCTAGAATAAAAATACAAAAAAATGTATTTACTATGCTTGCCTTCCTTTTCTACATGTTTCACGCTTTTAAAAACGTTCCTTGAATTTTGTTGCTACAATTGTTGTGATACTTACTCCACAATAAACCACTTCAGAATGTAATGTAGTTAAAAAATAGTTTTGAGTTCAGTGCAGTTGACACAGTAGCTGTGAAGATGAAAAATAAAAAGAACTACATTTGCTCTCTTGGTTTCCCAGCAGAACTTCTAGCAAGAAACTCCTTGCAGGAGACAGGGATTTGGTAGCAGCCTTCTCTGCTGACCTAAGCCCTGCTATGTCTGCACAGCAACAGAACACAGCTATAGAAGGGCAGCTGGGAACCAAGCGATGGTGTGCAATGGAACAAAGTTTGTATTCAGGAGCTGGATGACAACTGTGATGTAAACTTTCCAGTTGTACTAGGCTGCTCCCATCTAGCTCAGACAGCGACTGATGATGAGTCAGCATATAAAAATTCTGAAGTGTTAGTGTCATTGCAGTTCCTAGAACACAGCCAGCCAAGATGAACTAAACAGAACCTAACCTGGCTTCATGGCAAAAGTCATTTAACAATAGCAAGGCACATTGACAGGCCATCGTGGTGAACTTACACTGCCACACACCTTAGTAATCTGCTCTTTCTTTCCCCAAGGTTGTCGTTTATTAGGCATGAAATTTATTCCTCCTGTGCCAGTCATCTACACACTAGTGCTATCATTATAGTAATACCATTCTATAACAAACTCAAGACATAAATTTTAAATTTGTCTAAGGTGGACATTACCACAGAAAGAAAAAACCCACCTTTTTACTTAAAGTTCAATCATCCACTGCTTACTCCTTAGATTACACGAAGTTAATCCTTGATAAGAGGGAAATGCAGAACTGATTAACAGTAGCCTCCAATTCTCCAGATGATGATAAAAGAGCCTCTAAACCTTACATTTCAACATATGCTTAAATCTTCATAGGATCGACACATTTATATACAATCCAGTTTATGCAACATATGAATATAGCATTTCTGTAAACTTTCTCAGGTAGCTAAGTAGTTTTTCACTCAGAAAAGTTAGAAGTTGGTTCAGTAAAGGAACATGATCAGATGATTCCAGGGAAAAGTGATTAATCACAGCCAAGTGCATTTGCCTAGAAAGCATAGTTCTTCTCTGCTGTGGCACCTAATACTGAAAATAACTACTGTAAAATGGAGGCTAGTGCTTTGAGCTAATCAGACATGTTCAGCTCAATAAAATACTAACAAAACACCATTTAATTGCAGACAGCTGCAGGTTCATGAAGCTCTTTGCAAATAGCTCAGTTCCACTGCTCCCACCACTTGCAGCTGCAGTGCCATGTACCCTGAGCATGGGACACTGAACTCTCCAAGACACTGTGGCAGAGGCTGCATTGCAGCTATGCTTTCTGTAAGCACACAGTGTCCTCCCTTTTTCCACCTAAGCCTATTGCTTCTATATTCATGCATCTCACTTACTTCACTGGAAATAAAGATGGAATTTCTTTGCTTCGTTAAAAGACCTGTGAAAAAAAGGAGAATTTATTTGATCATTTGGGTCAGAGACATTATGCCCCTAAAGACATTGGAGATTTCTGTAAGCAGAAGAGTCTGCTGATACCAGGTTCTCTGCAGAAATGGGTTTAAGTGGACTCACCTGAGTTTGTATGAAATACTAAAGGACATGGAAAGAATGCTCTAAAAGCTAATCCTGTCATTCTAAGTACATTATCTTATCTGAGATGTTGGTCACCACTGTCATACTAATAATAGATACTATTTCTTAATAATAGTATTGTGATTATGTGGAAAGGAAAGCAGATTTTGCATTCCTTTGTTTGTTTTGTTTGATATGCAGTACTATATTGGAAGAGGACAAATGAAATCACCCATTTCCATCCTAGGCTTTATAAACAGAAAATACCAAATCTATCATTACCTTCTAAACACCTACCTAAAGAATTAATAATTAATGTAGAACCTGGGGAAGCAACATCACAGAGAGATGAACTTTTTGAAAAAAGTACCTGCTTCAAAGTTGTTACTCATGTGACATCAACACGACAGCTGTGAATACTGCAAAGGAAAGAGAAAACTCTATTAACTTAGTACTTTAAAAGTTTTAAAAAAAACTCCAACAACTATAAAAGCAGTGTTACATATATTGCTGCTTATTGCATGGAATTTTGCTGCCTGTGGCTTCAAAAATGAGGCAGCCACACCAACAGCATGGAGGAAATTTCAGTGATGGGCATGCAGTACAGTCACATAATGCAAAGCATAAAATTTAAATTTTGTACAGGCAAAAATGACACCAATATAAGTGAAATAGTGAAACAAACTCGTAACACATCCCAAATACAAGCACAGATTTTGGTTCTGTAGGCAGGAAAAGTTTCAGGAGGCCACTAAAACTTTCCACTAGTTCTGTATTTTAATTTGCCTATAGTAACTGTACCTGTTTGAGCCACCAGATGAGCCTTTTATAATGATCAGATAGTGCTTTTCCTTGAAAGTAATGTGCATAAACATGCATATTTCAGCCATAAGTCAGTACACACAATCCTAAATCTAAAGCAATTATTTTTAATCACAGAGCTTCGCTTACCTGCAAGTCCCACAAATTACTAAATATGTGGGGTTAATTAAGTTCACATACTTCCATAAAAAAGAATTTAGTAGATTATTACATGGACTAATTGCTTTCTGTAGTTTCCACATCCTTCGCACTGCTGTCCAGAAGGATTTTTATCTATTCTCATTATTACTGATCCATATTATGTGAAAGAGGTCTGCTAGGCATATATATGCTAAAAATGGTACCTGCTTTACAGCCAATAGCAAATGACATAACTACTCTTACAGTGCACAGTTCGAGTAACTTAAAGCACTCTTTACTGCTAAAAGACTGATACGGTAATTATGCTTTACATGCCAATAGCATAATTTGATTATCTGTTATCAAGCCTACTGGTATACCTCTTTCCAAACCAAGTGGGATTGTACAACATGGAAGTTAGTACTATGATTTCTACCACTAGAGATTCAATAAATACACAGAGAAATACCTTTTCCATCATACTAAAAGAGAATGGTAAACAAACCAAAACAAAAAAGCTTCTGAGCTAAAGGTGCTGCTACATAAAATCTGTTTTTTATAGCTTTTTAGGCCTACAACTTGTAACTGCCCCTGTAGCTCCTACTGTGACAAGGCTGGCACAAGTTACAAAGAGATCCTTGAGCTCACACCAGCCCTACTGATTTAATTACGCTTTCTCTATGTCCCTGTGCCTGCTGGTAGGAGTGACTGTGTTCAAACACTCCACAGAAAACACACTGTTTGCTCTGGAACACCTCAGAGCGCAACCTAGTCTGACAGGGACATTGATTTATAGCTTAAAATAGCAGCACAAGGATAAAAAACACCTACAAGCCAGCAGTAACTTTCAAAATCTGAACCTGTGCTGGTTTATCAAAGAAAGTAAGAAGTGCAGAGTAAACTCCTTACTCAGGTTTTATTTTATTAACACGAGTGCAGCTAGTGGCCCAGGAGACCGTGCCCGGGACACGCCGGAGGGCGGGCAGCGCTCGTACGGGCTTACCCCGAGCTGTGCTGGGTCTGGCAGCGGCACCAGGGGAAAGCGGGGATTTATATTCCTCTCTACCTACGGTTTGTATTCCCTCTCCCGACACCACGCCGCTCACCTAAGTGTATTTAAACGAGCTCCCGCTGTTACCGCAGTCATAGCGGTAAAACCCAAGCCCAGGTTCACTCTCCCCATACGTGCCGCCCCACAGGGCCGCCACCGCCTCAGCGTTGTCCCGCCGTGTCCCCTCAGACGCAGCGGGGAGCGGGACGGCAGGGACAGCCCTCCCCACCTGAAGTGGGGCGGGAAGCGGCGCCCACAGCCTCTCGCCGCTTTCCTCAGTGTAGGCGGAAGCGCTTGGGGCCGCGCCCAGGGCGGGCCGCGCTCAGCCGGCTGCGGGGAGAATGCACGCTCCGCACGAAGCGGCGCACCCCAAGCAGAGCCTGGGGACAGCGGATCCGGCCAGGAGCGCCACCTCCCCTCGGCCACTCCCGTCCCCGCGCTGCCCAGGCCCACACGCCCGGCCAGGCGGTCACGCTCCACCTCAGCCCAACAGAGCGAACTTGCGGCGGGCGCGGCGCAGGAATCCCACCGCCCTCACCCCCCGCTATCCCGGCACGCCGGCATTAATCGTCTCCTTATATGGACACTAGAATGTCTGACGTCATCTCGGCTCTGGGAAACCAGCGCCCGCGCAACCAAGCTTGGTTGGGAAGGCGGGCGGTGCGGGAAAGGCGGGGGGTGGAGGGGGAAGGAGGCTCTGGAATGTTGATGGACGCGGCATTGCGCCACTGGGAGCGGCGGCCTCCGCTCGACCATTGGGCCAGGCGCCCGGGGGCGGGAGCCGCGGGAGGGGCGGCTTGTGGAGGTTGAAAAGCCGCCGCCTGGCTGAGGCGCGGCGCCAGTGCGGGGTGGGCACGATCAGCGGGTGGCAGGAGGGCAGCGAGTTCGAGTCCCGCCTCCGCGAGTCTGAGCCGGCAGCAGCTTCTCCGTGCGCTGCACGCCGCTCCGGGGCGAGGGGAGCTCGGAGTGCTCGTTTGGTTTCCTATTCTTCCTCCTTTTCCTCTTTGCGCGGAGGCCGCGGCTTTCTCTGTGGGGCGCCAGCCCGCAGGGACAGAGTTTGCCGAGAGTTTGTGCTGAGTTCGGGCCCCGGCCCCCCCACCCCGCCGCCGCCATGCCCGTCTTCCACACGCGCACCATCGAGAGCATCCTGGAGCCGGTGGCCCAGCAGATCTCCCACCTGGTTATCATGCACGAGGAGGGGGAGGTGGACGGAAAGGCCATCCCGGACCTCACCGCCCCCGTGTCGGCCGTGCAGGCCGCTGTCAGCAACCTGGTGCGGGTGAGTAAGTGGCGGCCCGCCCGCCTTCTCCTGGGAGCGACTTTGGCCGCCGCGGCCGCCCCGGGGCTGTCGCGGACAGGTGTCCCTGCCCCGTGAGGAGCGGCTGGGCGCGGTGGCGGGGCCCGGCAAAGGGTTAAGTTGGAAGGCTGGCTGGACCTCTGCTGCTCCCCCCTGGAAGCCACCTTGGTCTGTTCCTGCTCCGGCCGGCGAAGGAGCCGGGATAGCCGTGCTGCGGAGCAGTGAGTTGTCCCAACAGCGAGTTGCTCGCCGTCTCGGAGCGAAGAAGCCTTTGCCCACCTGAGGAGCAGCATCACATTAAAGTGCAGCAAAGCGCGGTAGTTGCTGCTTTTCATACCCGCCCCGAAACGCTTCGCAGATGGCTCTGATACGCTGTGTGGTTCTTTGCTGCCTAGGAAACTCCTATTTTAAGTATATGCACTATAAAAGGCAAAATACTTACTTGGCGTGAGCCTATCCAAAATATCCCAAACCCAACCAATAACAAACGTCCCGGGCATTTGGGTTTCATTTTTAAGTTGTTGAAGGCTGGCCATTCCTTATCAGTGCAGGAGTTGAGGCGGGACAGACCTGTGGCTTCCAGGCAAAGTCTGGAGCTGTAAATTGTTCTTGTTACGTAGCCTCGAGTATGAGTTACTGTTTGCTTGTGGGAAGCTGAAGGTGACGGAAATCTGGCCTGACTCTCTCGACTTCTTGAAAGCAGTTATGCATAGCTTGTCTCTTTAAGATCTGAGTACTTGCAGTATGGACACTGCAGTAGGAGAAGTGCAAGTGACTAATACATTTGAAATGCTTTAGTCGTAGTAACACTTTTAAAATCAACAAAAGAATAACGAACTGTTGCAAGGCAGAAATATTTTCTTTGATATAGAAAGACATTGTGACATTGCCTACTCTTCCGCTGCATTAAGAATTACCTGGTAAAAGTTACCTTGCACTTTTGTTAAGGTTGTTTACTGATACTGAGATCATTTTTGAATATCACATGTTGCTTGCTCATTTTGAGTCCTGTAAAAGTCGGAAGTAATTCCTGTCAAGAAATATCCCTTACCAGTAAACTTTACTTTAGAATTAGTAGCTGTACAAGTTAAAATACTGTGTCACTGTTATCCAGTGTTTTAGTGCTCTGAAATCATGAGCTTGTGGGCATAAGAAGCTGTCAAGATGACTAATGTATGTGATGTGTTTATCACGTTTTGGCCTGTAGTACTTGCTGCTGCTAGAATAACTTGCTACTTTGCGGTTTTGCAGTTTACTACAGTGGAGCTAGGTCCCTTGGTCACCATGACTATAAGTGTTACAGGCTATTTAGAATACTTGTGTTTCTTGCTGGCTGTAGCAGACACCCATCTTTTTATGAAGATCAATCGTTCTGCAGCAATTCACTGATGTAATAGGTGTTTTGGCTGTAAGGGTGTGAAGACTGTGTGTATGAAATACTTTTCCTTGAAAGGAAGATGTTGGAATAATGCTTTGCTTCTCTGAGCTAACCCTGTAACACTGGGTTGTATTACTATTTTTCCTCACCCCACCTTTCTCTCAAAAGCAATTTGATCTGATAAAGCCTCGTTTATTAGAGAAATGCAGAAACGGAATTAGTTTCCTTCTGCAGCTTGCTAATGCTAGCTCTTCTTTCATTTTGGACTGTTTTGGAAGCCTCTGTTTTTTTCTTCTTGCCTGGTAGTTAGATAAAAGGAAAGATTGTTGAATTATTTTTTCTGTGTTTATTCACAAAGAGCAAATAGAAGTGGTATATTCTGAGGTGGTAGTTACCAGGAAGATGCCCTGATTTGTTAAAATACAAATTTGTCCACATTAGGAAAAATGCAGAATTAAAGTTGTTTCCTATTTGGAGTTCTGTTTTCAGTGCATCGTTCTGAAGTGTAAAGGTGATTTATGCAACAGCAGTTTCACAAGAGCAGGAGAATTTGTGTGGACAGGTTCTTGAATTACAAGCCTTCTGGTGGCTTCCCAGGTGACAGCAAAGATGGAGTTCTCAGTGCAACCAAGAGAGGAATGTAGCTGCTGGCTCATTGTGTTGCTTGCTGTCTGCTTAGTGTAGTGTACCACAAAGTACATACAGAAAAGTACTGAGGAGCAGGAAGTTTTTTAGTGATAAATTTTCATATACTGCAGCACTACTCTTCAGGTGCCCAGCCTATAGTAAGGATTCTGCAGTTTGGAAAATGCAGTATTTAATTGCTTTAACTAACATGTCTGTATCTAATAGCTGGTAACAGTGTTGGATGTTTTGAGATCCATTCTTGTGGAAGGCCTGGAAGATGTACTGTGAAGGGAAATCAGCTGGGAAATGATTATATGGCTATAAGGAAGGATCTGTGTGCAATAACTTGAGCATTCCTGAGACTGAGTTAGCACAATACACTATTCAAGATGGATCAGAGGTTGATGGATGTGAGAGTCTTACATTAGGACTATTAGATGAGTTAAAAAGGGGTCCTCCTCCTAAATACCCTGACTAGAAATCTCTGTAAGAGAACTTTGCCTTTGGCATGCATTTCTGTATTTTCTGTCATTAATGGTTATGTGGTATTTTAAAGTTTGCCTGAAGCCACCTTAAATTACATAGCTTTTTTAATGTAAAGTTTGCACACACCTATCATAGAGATACTTCCTTGTCAGAACCTAATTGTAGAGTAACTCTGGAGAAGAGATAATCCAAGTCATTGTTCAAGTTAATGAAATAACTAAATCTTTAAAAGTTAGTCATTCCTGTAGTGAAATACCAAAAAGACTTGGTATTCTGTTTGCAATATGCAACAGTTTGCTTCCACTGCATGATTATTCTGTTGGGGAATAGCTTTTGCACAATAATTCTCAAATTGTTTTGGAGTATTTTGCTGAAATTTCTTAACTGTGGGGTAAATTCCTTGTTGCCTGTGCAAAAATATAATGCAGAGGTAAGCATCAGAACCTTTTTTACACAGAAATCAACTTTGACTGGAGCCAGGAATTTGTGGGAGAGACTTCAGATACCACAAAACTATGAATGTATTAAATTGGTCCTTCTTTTAGCTGAAAATCTTAATGTTTGTATTGGCTTATATTTGTAGTGAAGGTTGTCTTACGTGAAGGTTGTCACTTGGTATTTCTTTTAGTTAAAGATGTGACACTGTAAGTCAACAGAAGTGGTGCTGGTGGTGGGTAGTAGTAAAGGCTATCTAATAGGTATAGAATAATTTTGAGCTTGCAAAATATCCTATTAGTTCAGAGGAGAGTGAAATTAATGATGTCATGATTTTCTAGTTGTTTTAGGCTTCCCCCCCAATTGTTTGGTTTTCTTGGTTTTCTGGTCAGACTTTTAGCCTATTTTTAAAAGGAGTTTTATCAAGGATGGCTGATGATGATGATGCAGAAATGGTAAACCAATCACACACATTATATATCTGGTTTTATTTCATGGAGGAGAAGAAAAATTGCTACTTTGCACTAGTGAAATTATGGGCATTTATGTTTAGACCAATGTTATATTATTGCCAGACAGCGAAAGCAGGGTCTACTCTGATGTTGTGAGCTCCATACTGCCTTGTATGGATTCCAGCATTCTGTCAGTACAGGCATAGCCCACTCTGGTCACTTCTCTCTGCTGTTTCAGACAGAGCTGCCTCAGAGCAGTGTTGCTGTTGCTCTGCCAAATACCAACAATACCATGGGTGAAGCTGCTGAGTTTGACAGATTGGGTTGTAATTCTCTGCATGAAAATTAAGTTAGTAGAAGGGACTTGGGAAGCACACAAAATATTGGAGCAGGCTCAGCAGCTCAAGGAGGTGTTGGTTTTTCAGAGTCTGGGCTGTTGAACTAGATCAGTGATCTGAAAGATCTGACCTGCTTCGCATGAGACTTTACCCTGTTTTCATGTCCTTTGTTTTTATAGAGCTTGGGGCATCTGAGCTAAGTGATACTCCTATGAAATGCTCAATAGAAGATTTAAGACACTAATAGTAACAAATGAAGTGACTGAGATATTTTGGAACAGACATCTGCCCTGAAAAGAAAGCTTGTCTATTTGATGATGCAACTTCTGCCATTCCATCCTCTGTGCTGTCCTTTTATATAGTCTGTTTCACAAGTATCTATATGCATCCAGTTTCTATTATGTTATTTTTTAATGTAAAAAAAGTTGCTTTACTCTCTATTAAAGATGATGACCATGTTTCTCAAGGTGTTATTGATGGATGCTGTGATATGGCTTTATTTACCTACTGAGGTTTGGAAGCTTATGAAACACTACTGACATGTTTCTGTATCTCAGTTACTAACTGTGACTAGCTGGATCAGGCCTGACTAGGTCAGGCTAATCATCAGGAAGGGTCTCTCAGATTATAAATCTCCTGCCTCCTAGTCAGGGTTTATCAGATGTTTCCTTTAATTAGGTCAGGACCAAGTACTACTTTAAAATGTAAATAAATGAATGCCAGAGTAAGATTAAGCTTAACTGGTGGTTGTACTTGATGGGAACAAGCCCCTGTAGTACTGTGTCAAAGTCATGTGTGTCAAAATTTTTTGTGACTTTCTAAAGTTATGAGGCCAGTTTCTTTAAACTACCATCAGCTGAAGCCCACTCCATCTAGACACAACTAAAACTACCCAGATAGCTCTTAAAACAGATGGAATTTCATACCAGTATTTTGGCAGAGACACAAAATTTAAACCAAACAAAAAAAGTTAACTGGGAGTGGGAGCATTGCATTTAGTGTAGCTATAGCAGCTGTCCTAGCTCATTTTAGAGGAAGAAGCAGTAATCACCTGAAGCCACTGACGTGTTCTGGCTGCATATCCACGGGCATCTGACAGGTGAGAAGTTGCCTGAGGTTGCCGAGCCATTTGGAAAGGGCTGTCCATCTTCACTGGACAGGCTGTAAATTGCTACTGATGCCTGCAAACCACCAGCTTGGAAATCACCTGTTTAAATGAATTTGTGAAGAATGCAGCCTGTCTTGAAATCCTTGTTGTGATTCTAGCAGCAAAAGCTAAATGCATGGATAAACATCTGGAATGAGGAGAGTGGATAGTAAATCAGCTTTTCTCATCCTAAGTTTTCTTTTGGCATTGCTGACTTGCCTGTAACTCAGGTTACAAAGAGAGGAGTGAGCTTTTGTGAGCAGCTTAGTGTTTATCTTTTTTGAGGGGAAAAATTAGCTTGCAGTATGTTTATGTATCTTGGGAAAGAATGGAGAAGAAAGGAAAAAGATAAGCTTTTTTCCTTGCAGAATTTTCTGCAGTGCACAAATGACTCTCAAGGGGGTTGTGGTTTTTGCGTTTTTCCTTGATGTTTGTAGCTTGTCATGGGATATATATAGATCTGTGCCTCCCCATCTCCAGTTTATTATATTGTTGCACTTTGAAACTGAAAGAAATGGTCAAAAGAGCAGATCATCTGAACTTTATAGAACTCAAACTTAGTGTCAAGTGAATGAATACTAGAATAGGTTTGAAGATCTCATGAGAGAATGTCTTTTCATTACAGCTTTCTATGAGTAGTAGAAAACTGACTAGTGTTTTACAAATAATAAAAATTTCATTTAAAAATAATTAGGACATCCTTCTTCAGTATACTGCAATTTTTTCTGGGATCATTTGCCATATTGTGGGAGCTGTGACCATATGCTCTGAGAAAGTGGATAAACCCCATTAGGGTGTGTGTGTGTGGGAGGGGCTGGGAGAGAGCGTTTAATCAGACAAAAAACCAACTTTGTAATAACAAAAGCACGTCATAAACTTCTTCCTGGCTTTTATCTGTTAGGACTCATCTTTACATAAGTGATTCATTAGTTTCTGATTTGAACGGAATAATCTTTGTTCTGTTATTGTGTTTGGGTACTTAATTTATTCCAGTCTCCTCCATCAGCCTTAAAAGGAATCTTTTGTTCTCTTTACCTTTAAATGTGTGTAGAGGTTGGTGAATGTCACCTCATGTGCAGCTTGCTGTATGTAGAAACTGAGACTTCTTTATTGTGGACAGGATAATCTTTAGGTGGCAGTTGGACTGAAGACTTCAATATGCCAAGAATCTGGTGAATACCATTCCTGCTTTGAAAAGCTTATTAAATGCTTTTTTTCTGCAAAAGTCAATTACACCAGTGTAGGAGGAGCTAAATTCATATTGAAGACCAGTGCTTTTAGCAATTTATTCTTCCTGATGTCTTGTAACTTTAGAGAGTGATGTAGTTTTGCTTTGTACTTTGAAAGAAGATGTTTTTCTCCACATAGTGATATTGGACTGCAGATGCAGAATTCCTTTTAGGGATCAATAAAAAAATTAACCAAACAGAACATTGTTCAGAAATGTGTACTTTCAGAACACAGAGTAATTTGCGAGTGTTTTCCCCTTCCCAATATAGTTGAAATTTGGATGAAACAAATCTTTGGGAGGACTGGGTGGGGAGTATATCTAAACAGTGGTTCTAAAGATGTGGTGGCAAATGTGGTCTTATTGGTAGTTACTGGAAATGGTGCCAATTGATTTTTCAAAGGAGAGAGTAGGTCAATCCTAGTCAGTTCTTGCCCTGAGTACTGCTTAATTTTGCTAGTGGCTTTGCATACAGTGAAGAGTAGCTTTTTATCCCTGCTTCTCTGTTGAAGGCTTGTGTGTGTTTCCCCAAACTCCTGTTTCTGACTGCATTGGCTTACTAAACTTACTGGTTTGATACTACTCACACTGAAAAGCAAGTCAGACTGGCAAACTAGACCTTAAGAAACATTGCAGTGTAGTATTTTTTCCTTTAGTGGCACAAATTATATTTTATCACTTGCTTAGTTCAATGCTGAGAAACAGTTCTTGATACAGAACTTTTCTGCAGCTGCAGTTCTTAATTTCTGCGAATTGATAGCCTTCCTGACATTTATCTTAAAACACAGCCATAGGAGTATTGTTATTGAATTTGAACAGTGAAGTCTTTTTTTTTTTTTTTGTAACTGTATAAATGTTAAAAGCTTATCCACTACATTAATTGTAACGTTTAGTTGTATAATTTCGTCCTTAATTTTTATGACAAGAGGTGAGAGAGAATTAATTCTAAATATTGTCCTGTAATTGGAGTCTAGAGTGACAACTTGGGTTGAGCCCTGGAAATAGACCATATGAATGAATATTGCAGCTACCTTCATTTCAGAAGATTCTTTATGGATACAAGATGACTTGCTGCATGGGAAGATGAAATAAGTGAAGGCTGGATCTTCATTCCAGTTACAGATATTTCACCAATAAGTATCTCTTCCAAACACAAGCCTAGCATCCCAGCAGCTCAAAACTGAACTGGGGGAGGGGAAATGGGGGCATGACCCTAGGTGCATAATCCTTAGAAATAGGTCTAGTTTGTCCCTGGAGTAAATCTGGCCCTAGTGTATCTGTGAAGATATGAAAGACTGACTAGAGAATCAATAGGAGGGCAAACTTTTCCTTTGCTTAATAATTAAAGTGTACTGAGGTATGACTTGTAGTACTTGCTCATATCCTGAGACTAGAAGCAACGATTTGTGTGAAAATATATTGAACAACTAACTTTGTAATATATCTCTTATTCAGAAATCAGTAGTGTTCTGATTCTTCAGGAGAGCTATTTACAACATGAATAATGAACAATGGATAACAATAGTGGCTAATGAAGGAGGACAAATGCAAAAAATGGAAAACCTCTTCATTATCAAAGTATTTCCAGAGTTTCTGCAACTGTCAGCTCGTTGACTCTTAGTAGATGATATCTAACCCTTTTGCTCACTGAGAAAGCATGTGTTGGAACAGTTTCCCAGTATTCTGACTTCATGGGTAGGGTAGGAAACTGATGATTCATGTTGGGTTTCTCCAGTAAAGAATGGAGAAAAGAAACAAGCTGTTTCTGTTGGTATTGGCCTAGGATACTTATGAAGAGACCTATTGTAATAATGTTGCATTGCATTTTACATCCATGGTTACACCCACAGAATAGCAAATGTAACTTGAGCTTCTTTCAGCAAATACAAATTTTCCTTTTGCCAGTCTTTCAGGGTATCTTGGGGACCTGGGACTGCTGAAGACAGATACCCTCAAAAAGGCAGAGGTAAATAAGTCTTTGAGTACATAATTTTTTGTGTTGTGGCCAGACACCCACACCTATCCACAGCAGGCCCACATTTTAGCTGGTCTTTATTTTGCTGCTATATTTACACAGGCACTTTTTGTTGTCTTTCATGCCCCTCACTAGGTTCAACTCACTTTGGGATGGATCCCATCCCTGTGTGCTCAGCTCATGTCTTTGTTCCTCCTAGCAGGAGCACTGTTCATTCAGGCAGGCCTCCTGCTACTTTTGTCTTCCTGCTCATCAGGATGGACCAGCTTGGAGTAGGCGATCCTTGAAAATCAACCAGCTCTCCAGAATTCCTCTTCCTGGAATTGTATTCTGTATGATTCTCCAGTTAGGTCCCTGAAGAGGCTAAAGTCTGTTCTGAAGCTGAAGCTCGGATTCATGCAGTTTTTTCCTTTCAAGCTTCTTCATTCTACCATCTAATGGTCACTCCATCTGTCATTCCCAGTCAATTCTTCCCTGTTGCTAACAGCAGAGCACCTCCTGCCTTTGGCTCCTCAGTCTGTATTTACCAACGAAAGATAATTACAGCTTACAGTCTGTGAAAGGAAAAGTACAGGCAAGCAGTTTTCATTTTAAACTGATTTTTTTTTTTTTGTGATGGCTTAAGAAGGTTTCATTTCAGCAAGTATCATGCTTAATCTTTGCCCTCAGGTACATATGGTGCATAAATAAAAAGATAATAACAGAGCTGAAAAGTACTGCTTTGGTGAACTTTACAAGCTTTATGCTCCGGTATCTTTGTGTACGCAGCTTAAAATGTTTGGGTATGTTGCAGCTGTTCTGGTCTCATTGCTCAATGTTTAACTTCCATTTGTGGGAATCCTAAAATACAATGATATTCAATTTGAACTTCATTTTAGTAGCTGAACCTTAGCATGAGCTAGACACAAGCATACCCCTCCTTAAATGCTGAAAAGCATGAAAGAAAACAGCTGTGGTCATTTATTTCATAAATGAGTATAGTCACAGAAGTGCCATAGTAGCAGTATGAGAAATGATGGAGAGTTCTGTGCCCCTGAACTGATGAGAGGCACTCTCGTCACCTTAGTTAAGTCATTGTGTGGTGGCAAACTAATAAATGTTCTCAGCCTTTATTTATCAATGGGTGCATCAGAATGGGAAGCTTGTTAAAGGCTGCGCCAGGGAAGTCCATATCAGCTTCCTTGCCCGTTCTCATCTTTCCAGCTATTTGCTGGGTATCAACTCTTCAGTTTCAGAAGTCTGACTCTTCCTGTCAAGCAGGGGAGCTGTTAAAAGCTGTCATCTATTTCTACTGAGTTGCTAAAAGCTGTCTTCCAAACTTTTCCTGAATTTGGAAGAGGCTGCATATTGCAACTGTTTTAGATGAGGGAAGCATTAATAAAGCTTTATTCTCTTATGCATGTTTTGTTTTGTTCATCTGCACAAATACTTGCCAGAAGGAGCAGAAACTGACTTCAACTGAACTGATAGTCAGTATATGTGAGACACAGATGTGTTGTAAGCTGTGAGCATTTTTGGGTGGATTTGGTTTCTGGTGACCACAAACTTAGGGTTAAAACAAATTGACTTCTTATAAAGGAGTGTCATACCTGTCTGTTCATAGGCAGTGAATAGTTAAGCTCTTCAGTGCAAAATGGGACGTAGTAATGCGTAACTGAGTGAAAAAATTAGTGTGTTAAATGTATGTAAGCTAGGTCAACCTTCCCATTTAAGCTCTGTAAACCTTGTAAGTTGCTAACAGACTATGTGCTTGCTATGGGGAGTTTTTTTAATACTGAAGTGTATAATGCATTGAATATTTATCTGAAGCGCTATCAGGAGAAAAAGATGGCTGCATCAAGCACCCAGATGGAAGTTACTGGAAGATTAACTAGTTTTGGTGTGCCTGTTTGCTGTTAAAATCATAGGGGTTTTGTAACTTTGGTCAAGATAAGTGACAAAAGGTGCTTCATATTTCAGCCTCTGAATGTGTATACAAGTGTCTATTTGCCCTTCAGCTAAGTCTTCAAAAGCTGCTATTTTCACACTTGATCAGTTTTCTTCCAAGTGTTGAATGGGCTCTGTTACTGCTTTTTCAAATTGTTGCATAACCCTTAAAGGTTTTTAGGTGAGCTAACAAATTAAACTGACTAGTGTTTGGACACAGTAAAAATCACTTTCACAAGCTTAGCTGCCTTTGCAGCTTTTGCAGCACAATAGTTGTGCTGAGTAACAGGGATGAATAAATGGAGTTTGTCTCGAACTACAGCATAGTAGCAAAAAGGTCACTTTTTATTTAGCCTGCCTTGATACAATGACAAAAAATGGACTGTCAAGGGCTAGTAATTGCCAAACCACTGGCTTAACTGTAGCAAGGGAAGTGCTCTTTGAGTCTTTGCCACACCTGTAAAATGCTCCCTTTTCTCAAAAAAATCAAAGCATGGTGAGTGGGAACCTCAGTCAATTTTAGGTCGGCTTCACTTAGACTTCGGTTTTTCTCTGAGTAAAAAAGCCCATACTAGTATGGCATTTCTTTAACTCCTCTTCAGTTAATGCTCACAAAGCCTGCATTCCTTAGCTCTCAGTCTAAATTCCACTGGCACTTGAGGTGTCAGACCAGCTGAGCCCAGCAGCAGGAAGGCAGGAATGTATCTTTTTGTTGATCTGATTTTTAGTTTGTTTTTTTTTTTTCTTCTCTTCCCAGCTTGGCATCCGAGATGATTGTAGTTCAAAGCCATGGAATAGAAAGTGTTTTATCTGTCAAGCACAAGTAAATTTCTTGGGTAACAGCTTTGCTCTGGCAATTTGGAGGGGGGCTGGGGGATATAGTTATAATAGCTGGCCTGTTCTCCAGTTATTCAGCGTAGTGAAATACTAAAGATAGTTTGTGACCCTGAAGTGGTAACTAACACTGCAAAGCAATGTTGCAGCAGATTTTTACGTAGTTTTCTCACACTTTTTTTTTTTTTTTTGCAAACAGCAAACTTCTCTGTGTATGGCTTTTCAATTATAAGTATCACCAAAATATTTTAAACTGACTTGGTTACTGTATGGCAATAGAGGTAATAAACTGAAGGCATTTGTAAACTTGATGGATCTAGCATTTGCTCTCACAACTGAATGCAGTTCCTTTCTCCAGATAGATTTTCTTGTTAGCTTGCTAGATGGTGCAAACCCTTGAATTTCTGTTTAACATAGTGTAATGCTTGTTCAGAAGAGTCGTTCTCTTCCGTTCTGTTGCTATTAAATGTTGAGCACCTTCCTCAAGTAGGACAAAATGTTGGGAACAAGTGTAGCTTCCTGTTACAGGAGTTGCTTTTAGTTGGATTTGCAGCTGTACTGATGTTTCTTTTCCTAACTACATTATTGTAGCTAGTACAGAAACTTAATCTCTAATGTATTTAATCACCAAGATTTAAAGACTTTTTCATTAATATCTGTTAAATTTATAAGAGGATTTTAATAGTCAGAAATGGGTGTCCCTTTAATGTATTTTTCCTATTGTGGAGTTGATTTGTCAACCTTCTTGTAATGTGACACAGTTATGGTTTATTGTTGCATGTGAAATGGATGATAGTGTGTGTTTGTAGAGTGCCAGGCATGATGGAGTTCTAAAATGATAACAAATTGCAGTGAAGAAGAAAAAAAAAGGCGTTGTTTTAAACAAGTTGAACTTTTTCGTGTCTCTTTTTGATTAAATGTCAAATTTAAGTATTTGTTTTTAATACCAGTTTATAGAGGTTTTGCTTCTCTACAACTTCTGAACTAACAGTGGCTAGGTTTATTTCTTCCATATGCAAGAGGTGAACTCAGGCTTTGGCCAGCTTTGCCAATTGAAAATAAACTTAACTAATGAAGTAGTTTTAGCCTACATATTTGTGACACTGGACTGTAACCTTCAAGTTGCTTGCTTATATTACCTAATTTTCCCTCATGGTTTCAAAAGAGAATTGAGTAAAGCTCTAACATGAAGCTGCTACTGATAAAGTCTGTCTGTCCTGTCAAGCATGTGTAGAATCCTCTGCCTACAATAACAGGGCCAAACAAATCCATTGGTATAAAGAATTGCCACAGATTTCAGTATTATGTGAGTTAGGCTTTCCAGTAGGGACTGCAAGGGTAGGAGTAATACTTTTGTAATGTTTTAACTGGGTAAGCATAGAGAATTAAAGTAATGTACATAAATGTTAGTCCAAAACAGAGATTTAGAAGTAGGGCTTCAGCAGTGATTTGAGTGGAAAAAGGTTTCAACAGCTGAATGCTGACTGTAAATGTGGCTAAGAGTAAATTCTACTCTAGGTGCATGGAAAATAATTGTTCTGAGAGAGAAATGAGGTCTGTAGAATGAATTAAATAATAAAAATTCTCAACAGAATCAGTGACAGCTAGGAATTGGATGGCACTACTGATTGGTTATGTCATCCCTTAGTAAAAGACTTAGACTACACTGGTAAAGTTTGCTTCTATGCCATAGTTTATAAATAGTTATATAGTTGTTTTTTCTACTACAAAAGCCCCAAACCCTTAGTCTCTTCAGAGTATATGGTTTTTCAGTACGAGTCAATAAAGAAATAGCAAATGCTATTGAAAGTCATTGGTTTTAAAATCTTTTTTGATGTAATAGTGCTTTGTTATATGAACATATATTAAGCTGAAGATTTAAAAATTAATTATAATAGCTGAATTAGTCTCCAGCTTAGAATTAATGGTGCATCAGACACCATATTTGGTTTTTTAATATGCTCTATCAGCTCTTTTCTGCTGAGTTGCTGCTTTTTAATGCTTTGTAAATTCTTTGTGGTGACTCCGCGTGTAAGCAGGTCATCTTCTACATGTTCAATTCCTTGCAGAGCTAGTATAAGTGGTCATGAGCACTGAAATCAAAATCAAGCTGAAAAATAATCATATGATATCAAGTTTGACACATTTTCAATGGTGCTGTAAATAAATACTGTCCCTTGCAAAACAGCCTACCATATCTAGTCAGATTCTCTTTAATGTAACTAGATACTGTTGTAGCTAATTAAAAGATTGCATTTCACATGGTTTACACCATTAACTTAGTGTACACTGGAATTAGCTGTTAGTCAAGTAAAGTGAGACTTATGAAAGACAAATTGTCCAGTGTGCAATGGGAGATGGATAGTTGCTATATAACATTGTTTAACATGTATCTTGCTGGTCAAAATACATTTGCTGTATCTTTTATGCCAAAAGACTTAATGCTGTGAGTTTCTGTTGCTTCAGTCATATATTAGTGAGCATGTGAAGATATTTTCAATTTATTTAAAACACGGTGAAAAATATTACTTTATAAATAAAGGAATTCTAGATGAGTTGTTTTTTGCTTTCTTGAGCTTATGTATTCTGTTTTTCTGGAAGGGAACCATTCCTGCCATGAACTTACTAAAAAAAAAAAAAAAAAAAAAAAATCTGTTCGTTGGAACTGCTGCTGCACTTCCACTCTTTCTGTGGAAGACAGAAGATCAGTGTTGAACAGGCTGGTATTCAGAAATCAGTACAAGTGTATAACAACTGGAAGACCCTAAAATTCAGGGCCTGGTAGCCTCCTATGTTTTCAGTTGTGGCATATTAAAATGCCTCATTTAGGTAGCAATGCCTGTCAAATCATCAGTGTTTCCAAAAAATAAAATGGGTTATAAAAGGTAACAATAGATTTTGTAGTTAACTAAATGGCAAATGGAAATTAAGGCACTTCTATTGAACATCTGCCTTGTAGCTGATAGTCAGTTACTACATCAGTGAATTTCAGATGTAGAGCAGTAGAGAAAGAAACTGTACTACTGTTCTACATTTGAAAGTTACTTAAGAGATAATAGAGAGCACGTTTTGTCTTTGCTTTTTTTCAGCTTCTTTAGTATCTGTGCCAACATGTGGGTAAATGGAATACTAACTTATGTTGTGATCTGTGTAACAATAGTAAGTTAATTTATCCTTCTAATGAAGAAAAAAACAGACTGGGTAGACTCAGTTATTAGCTATGCGTCTCTCTAACTTGGTTTAGAGATGCTGCAGTACAATATTTATCTGTATCAGAATCACACATTCTTGTAGGCAGCCCTACTGTATCTGGAACCAAATCTGTCTTCCATTTGACATGAACTGCATTCTTCATATGGTGAGACTTCTCAGTATTACTCTCTTGCCAACAGGGCCAAAAAGCCTCAAGATTAGTAAACTTTCTAAATGCTTCTACTTAACATTTGGAATGCTGGGAGGACAGGATACATCTCAATTACTGGGGCAGGACAGAGATCCTCATCCACCAAAACCCGCTGCAACATGCAGATATTAGCATATTGTCAAAGATGGTGTAAATCTACCAGCAGAATCATGGTATTTGTTTTTTTGTTTTTCAGACAAGCATCTGAATAATGAGAATTTAACTTCGGAATCACGTTATCTTTTAGTACAGTAGTCATATGTGTATACACCTGCAGCAGGATTTATGTTAAGAGGTGCTCTGAAACTCTTGACCACAGGTCTGAATACATGGAAATTAACTGGAAGAGCTTTTGGAGTCTGCATGTTCTTTAGTATGTGGTGTTGTCTTTAGATTTTCTTGTAAAGGTAGCTGTTTGCAGTTCTCAGTCTCTTTTGTAGACTAAAGCTGCTGTATCTTGTTTTTCCTGGTGAGTTTTGTAAATACCCAAGGGTCAGAGATGACTTACATGAATTTTGTTATTTAACTGAAGTAGAGTTATAATGTCCTAAAGTAATTTTAACTTGAAGTACTGGTTTGGAAAAATAAACTTTTTTTGATAAAAGAACAAATTTCCTAATTATAATAGTTATTTAAACAATAATCAGTATGTGTTTACTTCTGTTAAGTTAACCCTGTAATTAGCCAAACCATCCAGGCCTCAGCTCTGTACTGGTAACAGTTAGTAGGTAATAGCAGAATGAAGAATTCTTTTGGTATCCAAATTCCATATGGTTCTTGTTTCGTAGTTCTGTCTTTTTTGTGGACAGCAGGATTTCCTTAGCCTTAAGCCAGTTAAATTTTTCTTAATCATCAATGCAGACAGGTAGGTCAGTTTGCTGCAGTTGGGGGCCAGATGGCTGGTGTGATCTAATTTGCTTGACAATTCCAAGATGACTTTGGAATTGTACCCTGCTATGGCTGGAATGCAGTCTCCAGGGCAATTGTTAGAAAACCAGGAGTCAGGAACAGCTTCATGCTGGCTGAAAGGACAAGTGGATAGGCTCTGATTCAGCCTAATCTCTTTAGTGTCATGCCTGGCTTCAAGCAAGAGTCTTGACTGGTTCACTGGTGGCATATGTGCATTGTTCATTTGGTGCAAACTAAAAGCAGTAGGAGAATTTAGCTGTGGGTTTCTTTGGACCTTTTTCCATCTCTACTAGCATTGGCCTATTCCCCTAAAGAGAAGTAGAAAACTCTAAAGCTTCTTAAACCAGCAGTAAACTCAGTTAATTGCAAATGACATATCAATCCTATTTATAATTCAAAGCAAAATGAGTAGAAGGATGAAGAAACTGGAAATTTGCTTTGTTAAAGGCTTCTGAGAGCCTTTGAAGGAAAAACAAGTCTGTGTTTTAAAAAAAAATTGTAGCTTAAGACTCACTTTTTCACTTGTATTGAATGAGAAGGATGAGATTGTGAAGAGTGACCTGTAAACCTGTTCACTTTGATTTTTCTAAAAACACTTCAACATTGCTTGAGTTTTCTGTTCAGGGTTTGCAAAAGTCCTGTCTTTACTGGAAGCTGGTTGTATATGATAATTGAGTGACTTGTAAATTCAGATGAGAAAGTAATAATCAAGCTATACCCCAAAGCTGTTTTATTTGTGTCTGACAAAGTTTGATGCTCGGCTGCTATGCCAGGATGTACACAATCCTGTTTTGACAGATTAAACACATGGGTTGTGGCAGCTAAGGGTTAGGGCATGATAAACACTCACTCCAACACGTGTATTTCTAAAAGATATGAGCGAAAGAGGTTGGAATACCAACAACTGGATCTTCTTGAGAGTGTAAGTAAAGACACTGTGGATTGCAATCAAAATACTGTGACTGTCAGGAACTAAGGTAAACAGACAAGTCCTGTTTTGCTTCTCTTTCCTCCCAGAGATTCTTGCAAAAAAATTTCTGTGTAATTGGGCTCTGGCTTCACAAAAGGAAAACTGAGTAGTTGAAAAGTGCTTACTGAGCTCTTGCCACTTCTGAAGCCATTGAGACAAACTGTCTCTGAATCAGTGTGGGATAAAGGACCTCCTTTCTAGGCCTTCAGTGGATGAGCCTTGTCCAAGGAATGAACTCTGAAAGGTATAGGATTCACAACTGGATATCATGAATTTGTCATCATTTTCCTTATATTGTCATGTGTGAGTGAGACTCCTCAGTATGGAACCTGAATTAAAAATTCCTTCATGAAGATTAGTTTTCTCTGCCCACATTGTGTTTTTTTCAGTCTGGACTGAAATATGTCATCTATGCCAGCAAGGAGTTAGCCTAAGTTTGGTGTAACTTTGGCTTGCTTATAGTTCAGCTTGTTTCTTTGTTCCTAGTCACAAGAGCTAGGTCAGTTTTTATTTGTTAAAATGCAGGATGTGTGGAAAGTACTGGTAATTCCATTTTGAGGTGGATTCTAGACGTGGCTGTGCAATGTAGAGACTGTTGTCACTGCAGAATTAAAGCAAATACTTTATTTTATTTTTTCAGGACAGACATCTAAAGAAATTGGCAAAGAAGTTACAGGGAACTTGATAGGACTGAACAAGAAATTTTTGAATTGAGAATGTAATGCTCCTACTGTTGTGTCACAGTCCTTCCTGCAAGTTTGCAAGACATGGAAAAATGCATAAACCAGGGAATGGATTTTTACCAAGTTGTCCTCTGGTAAAGTTGTTTTTACAGCACAAGGGCTTAGATCACTTTGGCACTTGGGTTTGTCAAGCTAAACTCATACTGTACTTATTTCTTGGGGGAGCCATGGGGTAACAGCCAGGGCTATTATGTGTTCACCAGATGATGATGAGGGAATAATTTTAGGCTCCTTGCTAAAACGACAGATGTTTTAAATTAAGCTTCTGGAACATTGCAAGAACTAATTCTTCTAAGGTCATCTTCCCTTTTAACAGGGGAAATCATATAAGCTGTGAGGAAAATGTCACTTCCAGCATTTGGCAAATTGTCAAACTGGTAATGTCAACAGAGACATTCAGAAGAATCTTTGTTAAAAAAAATAAAATAAAGTGACAATAAATTTAAACAATAAATTTTGGACTCCCATCTTAATTATTGGTGTGTTTTATTTGATGTGATCTGAAGTTTTTACTTTCAAACTGCAGAAGTAAAAAGGGCTAGATATTACTGGGTGCTTGCCTGTTTAAACCAACTCTTGTAGAATTATGGAAGATGAAATTTTCTCCTTCTCACTGAACAGCTGTTGTTATATCTGTCAGGCTGAGAAGGTGGGCAAGGGACCTTGGCTTATTTTTCCTGCGGTAGAAGAGACATTACAAACTGCAAAACTGCTTATAAGGAAGAAACATGACCTGATGAAAACATTTTCTTTCTTTTCCATGAAGAAAGTTCTCCACGTCAGAAAGCTTAAAGCATACTGGTTTTCTACTGATCAGTGGCAAATAGGACTTAGAGGTGACTTACAAACAAGGTTAAAAGCTAAAAGCAGCAGGAGGTCTCAATCTCTTCCTCCTGCTTATAGCTACATTCCCAGACAGTTTTTCCATGGCCATATATCCCCTCTGACTTCCATGTGTCCCATTTGCTTTAAATTTCTTGACTTGTCTTCCTCTTGTTCCCTGCTTTTTTGAGCAGGGAGCAAGAAGGAAAGTAGCTCACTCTTTATTCAACTGATTTCTGTCTAATCTCCAGAGTTTGGAAATTATTATGGATGGGTAGAAGTTGTAACTTGAGAAACTGTCTTGGTAAGGTTTGCTTTAGAACGCCCCTTATTCTGTAATGTGCAGTGTTGAAATTATGGTTATTTTAGTGTATTAGTCAGGGCAGTTTCTTTGGAACCATGACTAAGTGTCACTCCAACCTTGTGTAATGGCAGAAGCTTCTGCATCACTCTGTCACTTCCCAGTAAGTTAAGAAAAGATGATCTTAGGAGGCAAGAATATCTAAAACCTGAGTAAGAAGGTTTTTTCTACATGTGTACTGTTGGCTAGAAATAAAATATGTTTCTCAGATGATTGTTTTGTATTAGCATGAAGCTGGACAAGCTGTGTGTCTGAAATAAGGAATGTGTAGGTATTACATCTTCAAGGAAAAAAAAAAAAAATCCTGATTTTCTTGGAGAGGGTAATTGTTACCTTGTGTTACGCTGCAATATGTCCAAAATTTGCTTAGGCCACGTAAAGTTCAATGTGAAGAAACAGGATCTTGTGAAAACTAAGTAGGAAACAAAGCAACAAAACCCCTAACCACAAAGCTAGAAGGGCAAACCCACTAAACTTTATTGAGGATATATATTTTTATTCCAATATGTTTTCGTGTTTTGAGATTTTTTGTGTTAAATGTTACGTGGAGTACATTTTGTTTTTATATATTGTTTCTATACATTTGCTACAACTGCAAAGAGCAGCAACTGGAAAGTTTAAATAACAAGATTTATGCAAACAACATTTAAACAGATTAAGAAGTACATTCTGTGTTGGTGCTTAAAACAAGGTTGAAAGTAATTTTTACTAGAAGGGTAGTGGACCTTTTTAATTGAGGCATCATTGGAGCTGCTTGAAATTTTGTGTCCCTTCTGTGTGGAATACAGTGCTGAGGATATGGATGCACTTGGAAGAGAAATGTCATTTGCGTTTAGGACGGTTTTTTGAGGTTAAAAATCTCCAAAGAAAGCCCACAAACAAAAGAAGAAGAGTTGAGTCTTACATTCTACTTCCACTTGAAGGGTAAAGATAGCTATGTAACTACTTGGCTAGCTATAGCAAAAATGTCCATATATATATGCATCTATAGACATGTAAAGTAGATATATCTGCCTACAAGTAGTTGATAATGCTTCTTTGACTACTGAACCCAGATCTATCCTTTTATAGGAGTGACTTATCCTTTCTAGATTGAGTGATGAAATGCTTCTTGTATGGTTTAGTACATGTGGCCAATATAAAATATCAATTGCTAAAATGACCTTCAGCTTGAAGTGCCCTCCACATTGTAAGCTTTATTTTTTTGCCTTCTTAAAAGTTATACTTTTTTTAATGTACTGAACTATATGCATGTTGGTACAGCTGCAGGACAATAACTGTTGAAGGCATGATGCTTGTAAATAAAGTATTGCTCTTCATTTTCATATGGTGAGAATCTTTTCTCTAGTAATGTGTAATTCAGAGTTAGTGGGAATTACTCAACTTTTTGTGTTACCTTGATTGTACATGTATCCATGCAAACTTGTGAAAAATATAAAGAATGTGTTTCCTGAGTGGGATGGAAATAATGACAACAAAGCAGGCATATTCTCTGGTGGGTCATGGGGACATTTAGAATCATGTTCCTGAGGCATTGCCATGAAGTTCAGGAGTCAAAGCAACACTGCAGGGCTGGGCACTAGGACAGTGCATGACTGTTGGTGAATCTACTGTGAACACAAGGGGCAGAAACCTACCATAAAATTCAGGATCTTTAACTTTTTTGCTCTTTGCTTACTTTTAAGTTTCTGTGTGAGTAATTTGTGAGTGTAGTACTAATAGATTAAAAAAAAAATGAAGTAGGTTAGGATGTATCTGTTTGAAGCAAATAAAATACTCAGGCCAATGTAATTCTGTGAAGTTCCTCTGAAAAGGAGCAGACCAGGGAGACGGTTTTTGGCAAGCAGCAAAAATTTGCAAGGAAACAGTGGTTCTGGAAGGCTGTGTGGCATTAGAATTGGCAAGTGCTGTGCATACTGACACACTGCATCTTCTGTCCAAACCCAGTGAATCTTTAAGCACCAGCTGATCAGGGATTTTCAGGCTATCTTGTCTAGCTTGAGCAGGTCTGGCAGCTCTTAACACAAAGTGGTGTCTGGTTTAAAGACCTTCTGCTTTGTGATGCCTTTCTGAATAGCTTATTCAGCTGGAAAACACAGAGAACAAAGGAGCTGGAAATATTTTGTCAAGTTGGTGATCTCACAGTTCAGAGAGTCAGCTACCAATTATAAAGACTTCTATTGTATAACACAAGAGCTAGTGTATAGAAAACTCCAGATCTTACTCTATTTCTTTATTGGCTTCTGTATAATTATTTTTTTGCCTGAAGGATGGTGTGAGTGTGGGTTGTATTCTTAGTAATTAACTACATCTTTCTAATAGAGTAAGTTGCTAGCAAAAGGGGAGTAATATTTATTTGCTTTGAATTTGTTTTCTGACTTGTGGAGATTAGGACAGAGGTTAAGAGTAGGAAAAAAATAGTATTGTTTCTATGGAGAGTAGGAAGAGCGAGTTGTGTGTTGGGGTGTCCCAACAATGCAATTTAATTTAGTAGAGAGTTGATAAGAAACCACTTATGATTTCTAAAGCATTAAGGTAACCACAGTATATAGTGGTCTCAAAAGCAGACACAGCAATAAGAATCTGGTGAAAGGAGCTGTCATTAGTACAAAGCATGTTTGTTGTTATTTCACTATTTGCTTTTATCTAGCCTTGATGTTGAAATTTTGGTTCTTAAGTATGTCTTTTTTCTCCTGCAGGTTGGAAAAGAGACTGTGCAGACAACAGAAGACCAGATCTTGAAAAGGGATATGCCACCAGCATTTATCAAGTAAACTAATTTTATTGTAAATCTCGTATTCTGCATACAGGAAACCTGTGCCAATGTCAGGAAAAAACTCTTTGGCAGCAGGGATTTGTCTTGTTACGTTCTGTATATATGAGTACACATATATGGTATTCCTTTAAAAATAATAACAAAAATTAATCAGAGTAGTAATGGTACTTAGCTATGTGCTCCTGTAGGTTTACCTAAAGTGTCAGAGAAAATGTGGTGTCTCAGACTTTTTCTATTTATTTGGCTGATGGGAAAACTTGAATTTGTCAGTATAGGTAGCTGTAGTAGAATTTGTCAGAGTAGTAGACAGTTAGTCCCCTTACAGTAGACATTCTTAATTCTATGTCTTGGTATGAAGGACAACTGACTTTATCCTGTTGCCTTAAGCCTTAAAAATGGTACATCACACCTTGGTGTGGAATTCTGAAGCTGCTTATTGCCACCTGACAGACTTCTATTGAAGTAACTTTCCCCTACAATCTACTGCCTATAGGAACCTCTTAGTTAGCATTGTCCAGTGTATACAGAATTACTGAGTACTTTGCTGTTATTTCCAAACACCAGACAGGCAGATAGTCAAAACAAGAACGCATTGGGAAAGTAATAAAAGGGAGAAATGAGGTGTTGTCTAAAGAGAAAATCTATGGTAGGCAGCGAATAAGGGTTTAGTTCATTGCATTGTAGGTTGACAAAATAATTAAAATAGTGCTTAGGACCAGGTGCTATTAGCATATGAGTTCAAAAATTAAATAGCTGAATTATTAGTGAAGTAGTCTGTCACTTGAGACCACAGTGTGTCAATCAAAGTGATGCTACAGCCTAAGGAACTTTCTAGGGAAGTCTGGGGATCAGAAATTTAGGTCTGATGTATTTTTGGAATAAATTATTAGAAATTCTATATTAGAGAATAGAGAGACCTCACCTATATGTAGTGTGCTTTGGGTGAATCGACAGTGTTTCTGTGGTGAGAAATTCTGCCCTATAAATCTTGTAATTCTTAGAAATATCACAAACAGGGGAAAGGATAGTCTAGACAATACAGTATATACACTGATTTCTAAACTTGGCAGAGTCTAGGGCCTTTTAAGAAGGTGAAATAGCTGCAGGGTAATTAGAAAAATTTTTGTATGAAAGAGAGACAATTGGAAGCGGAAGAAAAGATTATATGGTTAACCCTGCCAACGACAGGAGGAAATCAGTAGGACTGTGGAGCTCTCAGCTGGGATTGTGCTTTTCACCATGTTAATAAATGTTCTGGAGACCAGGCTGACTTGTGGGGCAAAAGTACTTAATGATGACCCCAAGTCTTATGCAGGGCAGAGAGGTTAATGGATGATGCTGGGAAATTACAGTACATTATTAATTGAAGTGACTTGATGTAAATTGTGGATTAAATTACTTTTAAATATCTGAAATTATGTAATGCTTGGAAGAGCAGCAGGTCTAATGACAGATAGGGTGATTGAACTGACTGTTACCAATAGTGAGCAAGATCTTGGAGCTGTTGTACATTGCTGAGAGCATCCTTACCTGTTCATAATGGTCAAAAAATAAATAAAGCATTAAGTTTCTCATCAAAGAATGAGAGATCAAAACATCACAATGCATTTTTTTTCCACCGCTTGAATACTGCATGTTCTGGTAGTCACACAATTTTCAAAAGGCTGTAGTAGGACTGGAAAAAGCTCATAGAATGGCTTGGAGAACAAAGGCATAGAGTTACTTCTGTATAAGACAAAGCTGAATAGACTGGAACTCTTCAGCCTGGGAAGTGACAGAGGGGATTGAGGCCCTGACAATGTCTGAAGAAGTATGAGTTGCATGGAGAAGGTGAAAGCTTGTGTTTTTCCTATGTAGAACTTGATGAGGGAATTGCTTTAAGCTATCATTTTGTAAGCCAACAAACTGTAGGGAGAGAATCTTTGTATGGCTAGTTGTGTACTGTTAAAACCCTTTACGTGGGTTTGGAGGTTAATAGCTAAGTACTTAGAGGGATGCATTGTGGGTTATCAAATAGACAAACTGCAGGAAGTCCCAAGAACTGAAAACAGTGAAAGCATGGGAGAGTGCCTAGAGGAAGTATGATAAATGCTTATCCTGTTCATAACCTTCCTTAGGCTTTTACTTGCAGCTACTATTGGAGACAGGATACTGAGCTAAATGAGCCTTTAATACAATCCTCTACGATATTTATCGTGCTGTGTTCCTGGTGTGTGATCTGTGTGGCTGTAGGGCTTGATTTTTTTTTTGAGGGGAGTGTTTTTTTCATAAAATGAGATCAAAGCTTTTTTCTTGCTTCTTGATGAATTGTATGCAAGCGTGTAATTTGGATTATGCTCATTTTCTAGGATGTGTGGAGTTTTTAGTTAATTTCCAGCTTCTTGTTCATCTAGAAAAGTAAAGGGTTAGGGAAAAGAAATTTTTGAAATTGCTATACTGTGTTCAACCTTTGATCAAAATGTATCAAATTGTGCAAGACTTCAATAATTAAAATACTGTAGAAATGTGACACAAGCACTGCTGAATAGTACCACTGTGCTGGGTGCAAGAACTTTTAATGTAGCAATTCATGACTGCATGAGCCGTGATACAATGTAAAATGGGAACCAAAGCTCACTGCCAGTATAAGGACACCCACTTTTACAGAGTACTTACTATTCTAGATGCAGTAACACGAGTTAGGATTGTTCAATGGTTTTTATGAACGATAACATGTTTCATTTGTACCAACAAATTTTTGTTAATTTGTTAGGGTTTTTTTTGTTAATTTGTTGTGTTAATTTTGTTAATCTGGAGTTTATGTCAAAATGAATTAGTACATGTTAACAGTTTCTTGTTAGCTACAAAGGGAGTCTTACCTTTTACTGCTGTAAAGGACAGAATTTAAATGCAAGAATTGAAACAGATGAGTGTCTTCTTTTGTGGTTTTTTGTTTGTTTGTGGGTTTTGTTTTGTTTTTTTTGTTTGTTTTTTTTTTGTTTTTTTTTGTTTTTTTTTGGTTTTTTGTTTGTTTTTTTGAGAAAGAGTTGTTGTTTGTAAAGCATTAGTTCAGGAATTGGCATTCTTTTTTAAGGGAGTGCTCTGGCAGAATTTGTATTAGTACGTGGATAATGGGTAAAAAGCAGTGCACATGTGATAGCATTCCCTGTTTGTATTTCCTCCATTTAAAAGGATCACCAGTCTTGGAGAATGGAGAGATCTGTTTAGTCTTTTGAAAGACTTGAACATTGAGGGTTCATAATAAAAATATATTATGGTAATCTGTAAAGCTTTTCATTTGAGTGTGATTGTGCGGCAAAATAACTTGCTGGCTGCTGAAAAGCTATCATTCATCTCTTCACTTGCTACTGATATAAACCACATTGGAACTGTTGACTTACAGTTAAAATATGTTCAGTTATCTTAATTGTCTTAATCACCAGGGAGTATAAGTAATGGATGTAATTTACATCAGAAGTTTTGCAATGGGTTCCTCTTACTTGTTAACCTTGTCTTGTAGAGGAGCGAAGAACTGCAGTCTCTAGGCAAAGAAAAGGGCTACGCTATTTGTATACGCTGAGAATAAAAATTTGTTTAACTTGCATGCACAAGCTCATTTAACAAATCAGGCAAGAATGCTATTCTATGTTAACGTTATTTTGGTAGCCAAGCTATACTGCCTTGCTGGTACCTGTACTAACAAATCATTGTTAATGTAAAATACTTGCTTTTTACTTTATATTTCTAGAACTGCAAGTAATCTAAACTGTAGTGGTTAACCTGGAAAATGAACTGAGGGAAAAGCAGAGGTCAGTCTTAAAATCTAAACCCAAAAATGATAGTTTAGCATAAGCTACTTCTTTTCCCTCATTTTTGTAAGAAATACATTTAACATTGAATGAAGTTGATTGACTACCCAAAGTAGTGTGTAGAAATATCGTGATCAGTGTCTTCCCCACAAAGAATTTGGCTGGTGTTAAGATGGCTTTGTTGTAATCATGCCTCAAAAATAAATATACTTGTTTTATTAAGGTATGTTGTTGGGGTTTTTATGTTGCAATATAATACAGAGATTAGGAACTTCAGCATGACAATGAACTTCTATTTGAAACTTCTGAACATGTTTGATTCTTGTGATAGAGCAAGTGGTTCATTGCATTTTTAGGGGCTTTGGTCATGTGCATTATTTTGGTTAGTTGGGTTTTTTTAATGGAGGTAAATGAATATCTTTTCTTCCTAATCTTTTGCTTCCTAGCATGTGTGCTTTGAAGGGGATGAAATGTGCCTGGCTTTCAAACACCACTATGCTTTTCTTGTACACAGCTTGCACTCCTGGAGTGTTTCAAGTGCACTGGGAAGTTTATACAAAATAGGTATTATACTATTGAAATTCATGTTTCCCTTTAAGAGGTTCAACCCTAAAAACTGTAAAAGAACACTTTGAATCTTTAGAAAGACTATTTTCATTGATTGTGGTGAGTTCTGGTGTAATACACATTTATGTTAATTCTTTTCTTAACAAATGAAAAAGCCAGCCTTGAGATAATTATTAGTATTAAACAGATAACCATGAAATTAAACTGTAGGAAATTAAGTATTTTCTGAGCCTATAGCTCTGAGCTGCTGAATAGGTGATTTGTTTAATCCCTTTCTTAGCAGAGTTGAAAAGAACAAATGGAAGAGAAGCATGCATGGAAAAGCATGCATGGAAATCTAATTATTATCTAATTTAGTGAAGTCAGTTAACTTTGATAACACAACTAAGTGCATTGCATAGTAATGAGTAGACCATTTCCACTTTCTGCCTTGAAGTCCTTCTGCATTTTCGAGCTCAGTTAGGAGTCCCTGCCATCTGATATGCTGAGGAGATTATCTCCCAAAAAGAGCAGGTTATGACAATGCAGCTGGGCCAATTTTGTCTACTCTAGGAAACTATTAGCTGAAAACTTTACTTTCTGGACAAAAGTGTGTTTCGGTGTAATGGGTGTCTTATTTCTACTAGTTAAATTTAGATGTAACCATTTAGTTCTAATATTTGTTAGCCAAGAACGTGGAGGGGGAAATTGGTTAACTCTAACTTTTTAAAGGACTTTAATAAGATATGATAAAACAGTGTGCCCAAGTGGTCAGTTGAAAATGGGCTATGTGACAAGCGTGCAGAATTGGTCATAAGAGATAGCACTGCTGTAGTAAGTGTTTTATATTTCTTGGAACCTCATGTTATTGAACGAGTACATGGCATTCACATGCACAGAGCATTGTGTATTACACTACACTTAAATGAAATGGGAGACAGTGGAGGAAAGCACAGTCAGTGTAGTCAATAACTACAGTCATAAGCAGCATAGCTAACATGAAAGGGAAGTCTGAAATTTTTATTTTCCAAAGCTGTCACAAGGTAATTCCAAGAGAACAAAATCAAACATTTTCAGTCTACAATGTTTGATATATTAAAATTGTTCTATTAAATGGTTTGGTGGAACCTAATTTTCAGAGCTCATCTTCTTATTTAAGTACCTTTTGTATTACTGCAGTTGCATACCGTAATATTTTCCAAAATATTCTTTCTGCTTTTATGTCTGGAATTGCAAGCTGCAGTTGAGCATTGTACCTTACCACTACATTTTGTGGTTATTTAAAATGCTCTTTCTATGAGTGTTAACATTCTGAAGACCTGGACTACAGCTTCAATGAGCAGAGAGCACAGTGTCTTCCTTAAATGCATGTTATTTTGTCCTAATGTGTAGCTGTCATTTAATATTTATTAATAGCGATTGCTACTTGAATAACAATGCCTATACAAGGCTGATAAAAGTTAATAGTTACTTTGAGTGAAGTCCTAAAAGGAAAATTTTGTTCCCTGCCCTTGTCATGAAGAATGTAAGGTATTTTGCAGGGTTGGGAGCTCTCCTTAATGACACTGTACTATGTGCTCTGTAAGGGGTACTTCAAACATTCCCTATGTGGGAAGATTTTTAGATTTCTGAAAAACTGGATTGTTTGGTTACTGGAAACTTCTTGTTAGAAAAAGTACAATAAATACTCTTCCCTTTTAAACTATAAAGGTGTAGAATGATCAGTTTGCTTTTAGTGCTTCAAATAGTAAAGTTAAAAATAAATCCAATGTTTTCTCAAGCCTGTTGTGATACAGACAGAAGCTAATCAGCAAGTGTTGTCTGCTGGCTTTCTACAGAGTGGAGAACGCCTGCACCAAACTTGTTCGGGCAGCCCAGATGCTGCAAGCAGATCCTTATTCAGTTCCAGCTCGTGACTATCTTATTGATGGATCAAGAGGAATCCTTTCTGGAACATCAGACTTGCTCCTGACATTCGATGAAGCAGAGGTAGGAATCCCAGCATGACTGACATAAGTGCCTGCACAACAGTATTATTAATTAACATGTCCCCCTAACTAAATTAGCTATACCAAACTATTAAGTAGATTGATGAGGTTTTGAGCATTTTAGCTCGATTGGAATCATATTTTGCATTCCTTTCTGTCAGAAGGAGCTTAAGACTTGTTGCTCTGTTTTGTTAGGAGCATTTTTTCAAGACATAATGTTTAGATGTTGCCTGTGATTTTTGCTCAAGAAGGCCAGATCGTTTCTGATGCTTTTCTGTATTCTCTTCACCTTACCCATTACTGATCCTTACGTTTTCTGTGTCCCTTCACTGAAAAGCCCTTAGGCCACTTTCTAACAGGTTTGTCTGGCTAATTAGCTCTGGCAATTTAATTGGCCTTGGGGCATGAGAGGTAATACAAATTTGGACTGTCTGGCTAGTCAGGCAGAAGATGTATTCTTTTAAATCTACAGTTGATATGTTTTGGTTGCTGCACAAGCCAAAACCTGACTCAGAAGTGCTGTTCATCCATCCTCATAACCCAAAAACCCCCATAGCTGCAAGGAAATATAAATGTGTCATGTTTAGTTTGTTTTGTTGGGTTTTTTGTTACAAATCATGCTTTCGATACTCTTTCTGGGGATGTGAAGTCCTGCTTATTTCTGAATAAGAAAGTTCATGCTGCAATGAAGAAATAAAGCTTATACTGTTAGAAATGCTGATGTCAGTCCTAATTCTGCATCAATTTGTTAACCTATGGAATTATGTTGCTCTTCTTGCTTGTCTGAGTAGTCTAACATGGTGTCCTTGTCTCATTTAACTGTCTCATGGGCTGTTAGCGTGTTCCTCTGAAATGGTTTTTAATAGAAGTGTTAAGGGACTTTCAAGGAAGTTAATAGCTTTTAATCTCTTCTAGTGTTTGGGAAATGAATTGACTTTTGTGAAGTTAATGCTTTGTGGGACTCACCTGACAGCTCCTTGTTAATGAGAAGAAAGCCATTAGTCAGGAATGCTTGACTTTTCACACGTACTTAATTTGGCTTGTGTCTGTCCTGTGTTTCAGTGTAAACTAACATTGGGACAAACTGAAATGAGTTTCAGAGGAAGCTTTGTTCTTTTCTAGGTGGTGAACACTGCATGTAGTTGATACCAATTAATGGTTAATTAACTTGTTCTTCCATAAGAATTGTATGTAGTGGTGTCAGAAGTAATTTTGTTCAGAGGTTAGAGGATTTACTGACTGACAGCTGTTTTGGAATGAAATGAGAACTGAAGAAAATTAAGCTGAGGCAGAGGTCCAGCGTCCAGCCTTCACAGATTTTTCTGGAAAGTTTAAGATGTTGGATCAATCTCCCCTGCTGGAATGATGGATAATGCTTTATCCATATGTAAAGCTATATGGTGAATGATACTTCTTCCTCTGAAAGCTTCAAGTCTGCTTTCTATGTAGTTTGGCTTTGTGATTTAAGTTAATTGATTTTATTGATCAAATTACAATGAAAAATTTCAAATGTGACAGCATACATAGATGAAGTTCTTTCTAACCTATTCTCTCAATGCTATCCTTCATTTATCATACAAAGTGAAAACATTGGAAGTAGGATTTTGCATTTCTGAGTAGTGGAAAGCTGATTCAATACTGGCTTGCCACTACAGCTCTTGACTTATGGCATTATGGGTAGCTTATTCAGGATCTCAGACCTTTGTGACTGCCCATTTGTCATGTTAGCAAATGCTAAACTGTTCTAATCACAGGTTTGCATTTCTAATTCAAGTGTATTTCTTTTTACCTAAGAAATAACAGAATGTTTGTCTCTTAGGTCCGTAAAATCATCCGTGTGTGCAAAGGAATATTGGAATATCTGACTGTGGCTGAAGTGGTAGAGTCAATGGAGGATCTGGTGACTTACACGAAGAATTTAGGGCCAGGTTTGATTTTTTCCAGTCTTTCATAGATAAACTTAGTATAGTCTTTTCCACTGCTTTGTTTTCCCTCCAGCACCTTCCTCACCCAAATTTTGAACACTGGGACAATGGTAAAGCAGTTGCTTTGAAAGTTTCTACTGGAAAGAATGACTCTTTCTGTTTCACAGTATTTTAAGAGTGCAGAAGATGCTGGTAAATGATATGTGCACATGGATGCTATGTACTGTACTTTTCTTATACTGTGAAGGAAGTAAGCATGCATTAGTAAGGATAAAACAAAAACAAAAAGAAAAAGCTGTGTAACTAAGTACTCACAGATATAAAATCCATTAAGCTGATAAAATGTCTGCACTGGCTGAGATAGTTAGGCCCAGTAGGAATTTCTTGGTATAGTATAAGCTAGATGTCATATATTAGCATCTTAATGAGGTTGCAGAAATAGCTGTCTTGAAGTATAATAGAAAAGCCCAGTTCTTATGGAAATTATGTGTTTGTTCTTTGATACTCCTTCACTACTTGTTACTTCACTGTTAACTCATACTTTCAGTGGTGGAAGTGATTGGTAAGTGAGGAGCTGCTGTCTCTTTATTGCTCTAGAGGAAACCTACCATTAACCCATGTCCTTTGATATTTCAAATGCTTTAGCTTCAGCATGAGGTAGCTAAGGTATTTAACAAAAGCATTCTGTAAAATCAAGATGTGGTGGCGGTAGTGTAGGAAGATGTTGGAATTAAAATTACACTGAACTAAAGAATGCTTATGTAAAACCAGTAGGAATCTAGTTAGTACTTTATATTTATAAATACATGTGTAATGTGGCTAGGTGATAAATGAAATGACTAAGAGCTGTCATGGCACAGAGCATGTTTGTAGGTTATCCTGTTTTTATTTCACACGTGTGTACGTAACCTTCTTTCTAGATGTGGAAAAATGTTGAAGTTCTATATGGAGGTATAGTGTTCTCTAAACTTTTATTTCCCATCATAAATGACCTTCAATTAAATAGTATTTGCCTCATTTTGAGGAGAAAAAGATAAAACAAAAGGGCAATCTTCTCTTTCCCTGAAACTTTTTCTTTAACTTGGTGTATATACTTCTAGTTTCTCTGTGGTTGTCTTACCCATCTTAAAAATGGAAGTTTTCCCTGACTTCAGTTTGCTCTGTTGGGCTGTTACAAGCATTTGGGTCTTTTCACTGAACCTCAGACATAATTTGCTGTTACATATGTATGACAGAGGTCTTGGGTGTCTTAGTTTCTTAGAGTGAGATGTAGGCTTGTTACCTTTATTGCAAATCATCTTCTCTAAATTCATGGTATTCTGAATAAATAGTGAGCCTTGTGCTTCTGGAACACTGTAGAAGCTCTGTCTTTGCCTGAGCTGGCTGCTGCTCAACATCTGCAGCCCATGCCCACAGAATGTAATGCCTATTGTCCTTGTTCCTTGTAGTTATATTAATGGGCACCTGAACTTAAGCATTTCTGTGAGTGCTGTATAAATAATGGGAGTATGAGCAGGTATGCTTAAAGTCAAGGAGGTGTTTATAGGTTTTATGCTGGAAGTAGAGTGGGGAACATGGTTACCTATCCAGGCTTTTGTCATTTGAAAGCAAATGTGGTTCTGCACAACTTCCCTCTCTGTGCTGTCAGTGTGACATCCTTTCAGTGATATCATGAAAGCAGTATCAAGATGTCAACCAACAGGAAGGTAATTCAGCCAAAGAATGTACAGCTTCCTTTCAGTTTTATACCCTGGAGGAGAAAGAGTAGGACCACAACAGCACCAATTTAAATAATCTTAAAATAAGTTTTTATGAAGCTGTGTCTGAAGTTTCAATGTGCACTGTGTGGTAAACATCACAAGGCTTAGCTATTGAAAATAGATCTTCTCTAGAATAAATTTAATTCTTTTCAGGCTTCTAGGGTACTGAAATATTTCTAGCAAATATGAAGTATAAATAAATACAGTTCTTGACCTCCAGTAGAACCTCCAACCAAAAACACAATCCTGACATTTCCTTTTTCTGTCCTTCACTTAAAGCATGGATCAAATCTTGACAGAAAAGATGACACCCTTCTCCCCATGTCTTAAATCAGCTTCCAGTGTTTATTAAGTGACTTCATGTTGTAAAAGTGTAATTTGAAGTATTTTCCTAATTTATTGATAGGATTTTAAATCAAGAATTTTGAGTAATCCTTTCTACTTTACATAGTGGCTGGATTTGAATAAGTGACTTCTCTGAAGTATCTGGAATGTGTTTAAAGTAACAGCTGCTAATACAAAAATTGTAAACTTCAATATAGTTTTCATCAATCATTATGCCTTACTCTTGTTTAGAAATCTCAAGTGTCTCAATGTTCAATTACTTTAACCTTTAGGAATGACAAAGATGGCCAAAATGATTGACGAGAGACAACAGGAATTAACTCATCAGGAACATAGGGTTATGCTGGTGAACTCCATGAATACAGTGAAGGAGCTATTGCCAGTACTTATTTCAGGTATTTTTTTGCTTTGTTTTTTTAATGCCACTCTGAATTACTGTTTTGAACTGGAGTTCTGGTGTCTTGTGTTTATTAAAAATAACCTTTAAGATTAAGTCTGTAATCAATTGCAACTAACTGTGCTGCTTGTATTAAAACTACAATCTCTTTGAGATAAAATAATTCATACAAAAGGAAGTGTTCCATATAAATACAGTTAACCACTGATTGGTCTTGCATATACCTTTTTCTTATCTCTGGTATTTTCACAGCAATGAAGATTTTTGTAACCACAAAAAATTCTAAAAGCCAGGGAATAGAAGAGGCCTTGAAAAATCGCAATTTCACGGTAGAGAAAATGAGTGCTGAGATAAATGAAATAATTCGTGTATTGCAACTCACTTCCTGGGATGAAGATGCCTGGGCAAGCAAGGTATTTTCATATCTACATTTGTATGTTGAAGTCTAGTTTTTGTCTGTGTTTTACTCTTTTAAACTTGTGCTTTTGAGACCACTGAAATATGTATTTGTGCATCACTTTTGTAACACTGTGTTACACCATGTGTATAATCTCTTCAAGGTCAAATATCTTCAGAGATAAATATATTCATATATCTTTCAAAATGAGCATTCTCTCAATAAGCAAAGTTAAACTAGTGTGGCATTTGAAGGTGGTTCAGTGCTTTACTGCAAGTCTGGTCAAACAGAAGACAGACTTATTCATGCTTTAGTTTCAGCATCATTAGGAAGTCCTGGAATATAGTGTATTCCACTCAGAGACGGATATCTTTCCTATGTGTAACTACACTACATAATAATTTTTGACATAGGAAAGTTAGTTATTTTAAAAGTCATTGTTCTGTACATGTGACTGGTCTTGTAGCTAGGCATTCATAAGTGAGATTGAGATTTTCCTTTTAGATCCTGCTGGAAAAGATAGGCTACTGACATATTCCTTGTGCAAAAGGCTTGGAATTGAGAAATTTTAGTCAATTTTGGGGAATTCCTTTTTGAACACCTGCCCTTTTTTCCCTGCCCCATTTTTATTCTGAACATTAAGTTCAGAAGTAAATCTGAGAGTAAATTTCAGATTTTCATCTTGTCTCAAAGAAATCTGTCAGATTTAAGAGGCTTTCTGGGTGAGTCTGTCTGTGAAGCTGTTTTTTGGACAGATTGGTTCTGTACAACTCAGTGTTCATCTGTGTGAGTGACTGCAACCACTCACCTGGAGCTAAGTGCTGCTCTGAAGTGATACTGAAGCTACTGAAGTGTCTAGGAGACTGTAAAGCAGGTCTGACAGATAAGTGTTGTGGGCATTACAAGTAAATGCAGCTGCATAACTTCTTGCCAAATTCTTTTTGAGTACTTGGAAGTAAATTGCTGAAGGTATTTTCTAAAGAGTTAATGCTATGAGCAACAAATAAGCATAAATGTCATAAAAAACTTACTGAGATCTGAAGCCAGACTGGTTAGTAAGTAAAGTCTAGCAGGAAATCTAACATTGATATAACCAAAATATAAAATCACTCTGGCCTATGTTGTTTGGCACCTTACTCTTAGTTTGCCTCTTATTTTGTCACTATCACTTCCTTATTATGACTACTGTATGCATCTCTGTTTTTGTTGTCCTGTTTCTTACCCTTTTCTCACCTTTAGAAGGTAAGCTTTCTTCCACACCCTCCACCTCTATCTTGTACTAAACCCAAAAAAAAGCATGTCTGTGGGATTTCGTGCTGTGTGCAGACTGTGTGCTGTGCAACTTGTCTGTGTGCCAGCTGTGACACTGGCATTTGTACTTATGGATAAACACACAGTTTTAAAAAGATCATAACAGCTCTGTCTAGCTGTGTGTAGCATTGGCTCTCACTGGGAATGGTAACTGCAAGCTGATCTACATTAAGACTCACTGAATCTGATTAGAGTTAGGGCAAGATTTTACAGCACATTCCTGCTGAATGTTTTTGTGTTAATTTATGAGTCTCTGTAGTGACAAATAAAGGGTCCAGTCATGCAGGAATGATCTTTCTGTATGGCCAGAAAGCTTTATTAAGTCAGGAATTTTGTCTATTTCATAGTGTTTTCCCCATAGCCTTCCTTCAGTTCAGATGGTTCATGTTCTTTAGGTCTTGGGATAAAACTGCAGTCTTGTACGGGTACTTTTCCAATTCAGTTTTATTTTTGGATTTAAGCTTTCCTGTATTTTATGAAATCTGAATGCGGTTTTATTTTATACAACAAATTTGGAAATTTTTGTGGTAAAGAAAAACATCTATTGCAAAGAGTTGGCAAATTAGGCTTAGGAAATTCTTATTCATGTTGCTGGTGAGGTAGATTAATAAAGGTAGATTAAATAGTTGGTGTATTAGCAGTATTTCCTATTGGTCATTATGCTTAACACATAAATATGTTGTATGGATTAGTATAATCAAAGTACCATTCTGTTCTGAAGTGAGAACATTTTAATTGTATTTTGTTTTTGAATTAAGATATGCTGATGATTTGGAACTGTGGCACTGGGCATTAATCAAACAGTGATGACAAAGCATTTGAATTAAAAAATGCAGTGGGATGAAGAAGCAGAAACTAGTTTGCTAATGGCCACCTATTACAGACCTTATCCTGTATTTGCTCACATATCTAACAATTGACTTAATATTTTGCTGGGAGGGACATGAAGGAGGTATTTAGTTGTAATTGAGTTGACTGTTGACTGGCATTTTGTGCCTGGTGGTCAAAGGGAAGATTTCCCCATGCTTTTGGGGAATAAAGTAAGGTGTTTGGGGATGCCCAGCCTTAAATTTTTATCTGTGCAGTACATGCTATTGCTGATGTTGGACTTGGTTTATTATTCTATCTTGAGTTAGTTATTCCTTGAGTTATCACAATCTCTCTAGAGATAGTTGAGAACCAACAAGGTATGGAGCCAAAGTTGTAGGTTTTGTAGGAGTTGTAGCTGTAGTTAAATTATTTTGTTGGTCTTCCTGGACTCTTCACATTAGTATTACTGGATTGCAATAACCTCTGCTTATAATGGACTTTAAAAATAGTATGGTGATTAAGAATTGGAATACTATTCTTGGACAAAATCCTGGGGAAAAGATTTGGATTTATTTTTTCATTCATAGTTCTGAACTTTTTCTTTATTTTTTTTGTTTTACAGAGGAATTAAATTTTCTTTTGTATATTATTAGTGTTTATTTTAAAATTAATTTGAAGTAATAATTCAAACGTCTTTCATTTCCATGGAATTGGAGGGAGTTAACAGTAGTAAGACGCTAAGAAATATCTAATATCTTGCATGATTGAACCCTGAATGGTGACTAAGCTATCAATCTTGCCAGAACACTGGCTTTGCCTATTTCCTCCAACATTGCCTTCTTTGGTCATGAAATGCAGATATCTTTAGACTAGACCACTTTATTGAGTCAGAGGTTGTGTTTTACATCCAGCAAAGAACTGTGTAGGATTTATTTTCCTCTTTTGTGTAGCAAAGCCAATACTACCTGCTCCCAGAATATGCTCAAAATTCCTGGTAGTGGCAGAAATGATGCATAGAAGTGTCTTAAATAATATTTGCTTTAGGAGCTGGTTTGGAAAAAATCCAGCTTGCTCATTTCCTTTCAGAGACAGTGTTACCCTGGTTGTTTAACTTGATTAACTGAAATTGTTTATCTCTTCTGAAAATGTAATAGTGCTGATTTTGTTAGTGAAATTCCTTTTGGCAACAGGGGAACTGTTGGCAAGGAGATGAGGGAAAGAATCAATTTTTGCTGATAAAAGGTTATATTTTTTTTTGTGCAGAAGAGCAGTAGGATTTTTTTAAAAAAATTCATGCTTGCAACTGATATTCTGTTGGCAAATCCCAAAGAGTTACATTTTAAACATATTTAGCTGTTTAGAGGAGGAATAAAGTATTTAAACAGCTACAGAAATCAGGACTATGAGGACACTTTCAAGCAGTGAGACCTTGAACAAATTGCTGTGTTTTTTTAGATTGAGTGTTTCTACTTCTGTCTTTCTTCTTTTTTAACAGCCTGAATGGGTTTTAAGTCCAGACTTTTCAGTATGGCTACATTTTTGTTGCTTGCCAAGTGTCTGACACCAGGCACAGCTCAGGCAGACACAAAGTGCTGTACCAACAAACCTAGTTAAGGATGCATTCTAGTTTTCTCTTGCTTTACTCAGCTCACTGCAATGAAAACTCCTTATCAGGCTATAGCTGAGAGGGATTCCTTGGGCTGTGTAGATGGGAAATTGGTGCTTTGAATTGTCATGAAACACTTTAACTGCTATGCTAGGATTTCACCAGATTTTTGTCAATAGGAGAAGGGGACAGTATTTTGCCAACATGAATGCAGAGGAACACAGGATAGCAAGGCTCACCCTGCAGAGCAGTCCAGTTATGTAACTTCATATGACAGGGCAGAGGGATCCTGTTGCTGCTGGGGCAGTGCTGGCAATTACAAAATCAAGAGTGCAAAAGCTGGTACACCCATGATTTTGTCCTCAGATATTAGACTTTAGATTCAGAGGCTCCTACATAATTCTGCTGAAACTGCAACTCTGCAAGCAGCTGAGACAACACAAAAGCCTGTGAGAGTAAAAAGGGAGGGGCAAAGATAATTTTCCCAACACTCCTTTTTTCTGCCCACTCCTGTCATCTCATTGACATGATAAGAAACATCTGTTGCCTTTAAAAAAATTCAGTTAGTTCCTTGTTTCAAATTATTTCTGGGTAGACAGGCCTGACCTAGGCCATTAATTTCAAACTAAAGTGGCTTCAGCTGAATATAAACAGCAGAAAACAGTAACACCTACTTCATAGTTAGGAAGACTTATATATACATTTGAATATTCAATGAATATTGGCTTGTCTCTTATCATACATTGAATGCACAATTCTTGAGCTATAGAGAAGATGACTTTTAAAATAATGCCCTTGTCCCACCCCTAGCTGCATGTCCTACCTTATGGAAGTTTTTTCAAACAGGTCCCAATTAAGTTTGGAGATCCAGTTTCTATATTTGAGACCAAGTCATCTAGGTGAGAATAATTCTGCCTTTGGTGCTCCTTCTCAGGCTGTGTTTTGAGAGCCCTTAAAAATATTCAACTGCATCACATAACATTTTAGAAAGGTGATTGCTGAGTTATGTTACAGGATTTTATGAATAGCTGACAGACCAACATGCTTGAATAAAAATGTCAGAATATTCAGTGTTATATCTTTAAAACGAAACATGCTGAATGAACGACTCCACAAAAATGTGGCATTTCTTTAGTGTTGTCAGGGTAGCACATGCTGAGATCAGCAAGATGCTCATCACTGATGGTAGTAGGCTCCTCTTCAAAAGCATTGGATGTGGGCAGTCTGATGCAGATGCTATGTGAGAGCCAGGCTTTGTTTTTGTCCTCTCTGTACCAACCATGGGATCTTAGATGCATTTCAAATCATTTCCATGGTATGTGTGGTTAAAACTTCTGGCTTTTCTGCAACTTCTTACTTACTCGTTAATGTTGTCAGTGTCCTTGAATTTATGCAAGATGGAAAACTTGTGGCCTCTAGTGGAGGGATGGCACATGAACAGTGAAGAGATTGTGCAGAGAAATCGGGAGTGGGATGTTTTTTTGCCCCGCAGCCAGAGGTGTTGGACAGTAGTGGTAATAATAGTGAAAGAAACAGCTTCTTTGATGCTTCTGGCAGAGGAGTTCAGAGTTTTAAAACAATCACATGTAAATACATGTGTTTATCTCCAAAGGCATTCAGTTCCATATCTGAGATTTTCAGAAATCAGCTGGTAGAATTATTTTTCTGTAAACAGTAACTGACTTTAAGCAGCAGAGCAGGTGAGAAATGCAAATGTGCAGCCTCTTACACTGAAGTAAGTAGTAAAATTGACTGGCCAATTTCCAGATACGGTTATTCTGATTACATCACAACGCTTCTACTGCCCTGATATAAAATGGAACTAACTCCAAGATGTGTGCTTATTAGAGCTCCAATTTTAGAAATTAAAACATTAGTAAATAAAGAAATAGAAAACCCACTAAAATTGCATGCATAATTTTTGCATTTTGAGTGAAATTAAAATGTCTGTTCTAACTGGAAAGCAGCAATTATGACTTGCTAGTTTGAAAATGGGTTTTGAGCTGCTTATATGAATGTGTTTTGATAAATAGACTCTGCTTTATGGAACCTTTGTCATCTTTGGTTGCATTGATTACTTGTGCTTTGATTTCTTTTGTTTGAGAATCATTTTGCTGGTTTCTTTTTTGTAAAGGACACTGAAGCCATGAAGAGAGCTTTAGCCTTAATAGATTCAAAGATGAATCAGGCAAAAGGTTGGCTGAGAGATCCAAATGCACCTCCAGGTAATATTTAAACACCAACAACAGCATGAAGTGTTTTGATTTTTGAAGGTCTTATTATTTCTGTTGTTTAAGACAAAACGGTCTTTAAGCATTAATAACCCTTACATTGTGGATCATTCTGAAGGTGCCTGTATTTGTTCCTTTCTTTAGCTACTGGGAATTGAACAAGTTTTGTCCAATGACCAGAAAGCTTTGTTGCTTCTCAATGGTCTAAAAGATACGTATACTGTGGAATATATATGTTCTTAATTTGCATTCCAGCAGTAAACCCAAAAACTTTTGAATTGAACAGTACTTCATAGCAGCCATGGCTAATACTTAAAATCCCTTCTTTTGTATTTTCAAATTTTTATGACTTGTGATTTCCCTAACAGAATCTCCTTAAGTGTTTTTCTTTCATAACATACGAAAATAAATGAAATATTTTTCTTTCTTTGACATAAAAAATTTAATATGAAAATCTGGTATAAATATGCTTAATTGCAATCACCTTTACTTATATAAGGGGTTTGTTTACCTTTGTATGTATCTTTAAAGTAAATAAATACTCGACAGAAGCCTATTCCATTTGGATGTTGGAAGACCTAATCATATGGACTTCCTCGGAAATCAAAGCCAAATTAATACTGTTGTAAAAGTTGGATGTGAATTGGTTTTTTTTGGCATATATCTCTGCTTTTGGTAAATGTTATTTTCATGACTGGACCTAGTGCAGTAACATGATGATATCAGTAGTTTTCTCATACATGTCAAGCCATGTCTTGTTTGTTGTACTGACTGACCTGTGTCTCAGGGGATGCTGGTGAGCAGGCCATAAGGCAGATCCTTGATGAAGCTGGCAAAGCAGGAGAGCTGTGTGCAGGCAAAGAGCGCAGAGAGATCCTGGGCACGTGCAAAACCCTGGGCCAGATGACTGATCAGCTGGCTGACCTCCGGGCTAGGTAAAGCTCCTACTGGAGATGGACATTTCCATTAAAAAGTTTTTTCTGCAGTTGTCACTTCCTAACTTGTAGAAAAGCAGGCCAGAACTGTATTTTACCCTTTTTACGTCAATCTCTTCTTTTTTGATAAGAATAATATCTTTTAATAAGAGAAATGTTAATTATATAATATGATGATCAGAATTGCTCAAGTAGATAATTCTGAATTTGCTTGGTGTCTAACTTATAACCTTCCTCCAAATTAGGCAGAAAGGAAATTTTAAACTCTCCTCTTAAGTCTGTTCTCCAAAGAGCATATACCCCAATTGCTGTAGGATACATTGATATTCTACTTTTGAGGTGTTTTTTTGGATGTTAGATCCATGTGGTAGTTGTTGGTTCTCCTTCATTGGCAAATTCTGTTGAACTTTATGTGTCACATGATTGAGGCAGCAAAGACTTTTATTTTCTTTTTTTTTTTTTTTATTGACTTGCTGTCCTCACTTAGATGTCACAAGACTTTAATTCCTGTAGATTCTGACTCTCTGTAACAGTCTGTAAATGAGAGAAGAGGCCTTGTCCTGGGAGCTTTAATGGAACTGTATCCTTATATAGCTTTTCTTTGACACTTAAAAAAACGTTTATTCTTCTGAGAATGCTAAATGTCACATTCTGGAATAGGGAAAATATGCTCCTAGTTTTTATCTCTTATTCTGTTCCTCAGTTATTTTTTGTCTTCTTAAAGAGGAAACAAAATCTGATTAAACACTACATCATGTGCAATAATTGCTGGGAATACTCATAAGCAGGTTTTGTTGCCTCTTTCCTAGAAAATAGCTTTTGTCAGTCCTGAGCTGAATCTGTGGTGCTCTTTTTGTCTCTGCAGAGGACAGGGTGCTACACCCATGGCTATGCAGAAAGCCCAGCAGGTGTCCCAGGGCCTGGACCTGCTCACTGCCAAGGTGGAGAATGCAGCTCGCAAGCTGGAGGCCATGACCAACTCGAAGCAGGCAATTGCTAAGAAGATTGATGCTGCTCAGGTAACACTAGTGATTAATAAACACTGCAAACCAGGATTACATTGCTGCTGTTAGAGCTGTCATACTGAACTACTGTAGTCGTTTCCAAGTAAAATACACTCACTTGATAGGGAGAATATAGAGGGAATACTTGCTTTAACAATGAAAATTCTTAAATTCAGTAATTTACAGCATATGGTGAATTTTGCTTCAGTTGATGGTCTTTTTTAGTAACTTACTTGGCATTACTAAAAATTTCAAGGGTATTAAATTAAAATGATGGAATACCTTTAGCATATAAACTAATCCTATGAAAAAAAAAATAGAGAGTTTCAGATTGAACAGACTTATTTGTGGATAAAACCAGAGCCCTTTCTTTGAGCTCTGTTTTAGGAGTAGAATTCAGGATTTAGAGCTTAATATTAATGACAGAAGAGAACCTATGTTAATGAAACTGCATTTTCTTTCAGTTGATCCATTATTTTTGATACTCTTAATATCCATCAATGATCAGTTTCTTACCCAGTGATGATTATGATGGTCATCAAATAATGGACCTTATATAAATATACACCTTATCTAAACATGTATACATGTCTATTATCAATATATAAAGACACATTAATATTATCAAATGAAATGGTAATGGGACTTTTTAGGAAGAGCTCTGAGTACTTTGGGCTCAAGAGCATCTGTTTTCATTGTTTTCTGAATGTCACATCATCAGTCTCTAAAGGCAGTGATTGAATTTTGCTTCTAAGATATTGTTGGCAAGTGTTGAGGGGAGAGAGAAAATGTAAAATCTTTGGATAGATTTTATCTAGTTTGACTTTTTTTTTCAAAACAGAAAAACTGTGAGGCAATAGAATAAGTTCATGGTACCTAAAAATCAGAAATTGCTTTTGAGAAGTATTTTCCGTTAAATAAAGTTTTCAAAGCTGTATTGCTAATTCTTTCTCTATAAAAGCCTGTATAGAATAGACATTACTTTTTGTCTTCACTTGTACACAACTTCTTTTTATTAAGAATTGGCTTGCAGATCCTAATGGGGGCAGTGAAGGAGAAGAGCATATTCGGGGAATTATGAATGAAGCAAGGAAAGTTGCAGAGCTATGTGAGGAGCCTAAAGAAAGGGATGATATCCTTCGTTCCTTGGGGGAAATCTCTGCTTTGACAGCCAAGCTGTCAGATCTGCGACGACAGTGAGTGTTTGTTCTATCACTATTAATCTGTTTGAGTGACTTTCATGTACAGTTCACAATGCTGAGCAAGAACAGAATATTGATTAAAATCAACCCTTTTTAGTTGTTCAGACTAGTGATTTCTATCTCAAAGCCTAGCTTGCACTAGCTTCCTTACAAAAAAAGGTAACAAGAGAAGTATTACATAGAAGTATTTTCTTTCTATTGCCTATGGAATATTTTGAGAAGGAAACTGAAGCCAAAAGTGAACTTGTTTGTACTGTTGAAACAACAAGGTGGTGGGAAATAAAAGTTTGTTTGTGCAGATGGATGTAATCACTGGGTTTTGCTAAGTAGTTTAGTAAATACCAAGGTGAAATATCTACCATTTCCATCGCTGTCAGTGTTCTAAGCTGTAACTGCAAACTATACGAAAGATAAGACTTCCAGATATTATATTTCTGCATCACTTTTGCAAAGAGGCTGCTTAAGAATGGAAGAGGAGAGACAATTATTGTACATACTGTGATCTTCACCTAAGGCTAGTTGCAATATAGCACTAAAGATTTTTCTCGTTCATTAGTTAGATGCTTTAATCAAGTTTTTATTGAGCTTTAGCTGCTGTAGGTCTTAATGTGCTACCTTTTGTCGAGTTTATATATAGCCTTTGGTCTGTGGCTGCTTACTCTTCTGCTTGTAATCTGTATGGCATGATTGCAGTTGCTCATAAGACAGCCATGGAAATGGAAAATCAAATATTACACCAGTACTGGCAATGACAATACATTGCCTTCCCCCACCTCAGTGCTGTGCTGAACATATGTAATGTCTGGGTACCACAATAGAGAATTGCTCCTCAGCGTCTCATCCCAAGTGTCAAATTCAATCTCATTTAAAAATATCAAGTACCTTTCATTGTCTTCTTAGTGAATTTGAGATAATCTGTAAATGATCTTTATATGACTATAATTTTTATATTTTTTTAAAAATCCTTAGTGGGAAAGGTGACTCTCCTGAGGCTCGTGCTTTGGCTAAGCAAATTGCTACATCACTTCAGAATTTACAGTCCAAAACAAACAGGGCTGTGGCAAATACAAGGCCAGTTAAAGCAGCTGTGCATTTGGAGGGCAAGATTGAACAAGCTCAAAGGTGGATAGACAATCCTACAGTTGCTGATCGGGGAGTAGGTAAGATTCTCTGTGATTACCCCCCCAGTTTTAGAATCAAACCTGTTACTAATTTCTGTAGTGGAAACTTACCGCTCCTGAAATGCTGAGGATGCATTGAATCTTCACTGCTGGGGACACTTGAAGATTATGGCTAAGTCCTGTTTTACAGAAGTGAGCTGGCCAATGATTCTCTTTTTTTGAAGGACATATGTGGTAGAGAAGACAAACTTAAGATTGCTTCTTGCTTTTCTTTTTATGCAAATATTGTGTCTCAAATTTGAATTTATACCTACTCCAGCAAATTGATTAATTAAGCCCTTCAGAGAAAAGAAAAGCACTCATAAACCTGACCTAAAAGTGTCACTTTTTGTATCATTTCTGGCTTTCCTGAGGAGAATGCTAATAATTAAAGAGAATGGGGATCTGATAATCCCAGTATGCTCTTGATGAGCATCTAATTGTGCTTCAGGAGTTGCTGGCACTTGCCAGGATACTTTTAAGAAAAGTAAATTAAGAATATAAAAGATGGCGGCAATGATTCTTAGATAGTTGGGTGATTCTTAGATAGTCCAGTGCTGTGACAATTTCCTAAGTAATTTTTAGCTTGATCACAAGCTTGGATTACTTGTGGGTTAGCATTAGCTTAAAATTATTCTTCAGTAGGTCTTTGATGGACTTAATATGTGATGAGTTCCTTTAAAAGAATACTGTTACTGTATTATTGAAAGAACAGAGAATTACATTCCTGTGAATGAGCAGGAAGCATCTGGAAATGAATGAAGGAAATTACCCATGCTAAAAATACTTTTTTTTACAGAAGAGCTTTCAACACACTGTGGAGGCTTTGTAAGGTGTTCCCTATCCCCACTGTGCCTTTCAATCCAGACTACTTGGCACTTCTTACTTATGGCTTCTGGAATTCTGGGAGAGGGCATTTGGCTTTTTAAGTTATGTTTTCTACTTGTCTTTCTTCCCCTCTTGCTGCTTATCTTCTAATGATGTGGGGATGAATTGCAGTACTTGGAATTTGCAACTGCTTTCTATTGGAGGCAACAGATTAGTTATTTAGAAATACCTGACAGCTGCCATGGTTAATTTTTGTCAAACCACTCAAGCTAAAAGGGATGTATCTCTAGCCAGAGCTGCTGAATTAAGCAAAACTAAACTGGAGACAGTCGGATTCCTCTGAACTTTAATTATTCAGTGCTAAACTGCACAAGATCTTTTCTACCACGTAGACAAGAGTCCTTAAAACCCCCAAGAACTGGGATGAGTGCAGTCCGTGGTGGTGCCTGTGGTGTGCAGGCTCGGTGTTTGTGTCCCTGCCCGGTAATGCCCGTGTCCCCCTGCAGGCCAGGCTGCCATCCGCGGGCTGGTGGCCGAAGGCCGGCGTTTGGCCAACGTCATGATGGGCCCCTACCGGCAGGACCTGCTGGCCAAGTGTGACCGTGTGGACCAGCTCTCTGCCCAGCTGGCCGAGCTGGCTGCCCGAGGGGAGGGAGAGTCCCCCCAGGCCAGGGCCATCGCTGCTCAGCTCCAGGACTCACTGAAGGTAAGGACCTGCTGCCCTGCGGGCAAGCACACCGTTCACTGCAGCACTTCACTTCCAGGCATCCCTGGAAACAAAAGTGCAGCTACAGACCTCTTGGTTTAGCTGAGGGGTTTAAAGGTGTTTCTAGAAAGGCCTTGTTATCGTGCCATAGGGGTCAATTTCAAATGAACAGTTCAGAAGGAAAATTTAAGTCTCTCTTAAAAGAAAATAGTACGCTAGCATTGCAAGTTTGAGGGGCAAGGTTTCAAATCATGCTGTTCATAGCTTCTAATGCTGCTTCAAGGAGTGGTATGTAAGCTTTGTATGTTTCAAATAAGGTAAAAGGTGATTAATTGGTCATACTTTTAAGGTAATTTTATCATAATGTCTGCTGTTGGAATGGGCATTTTTTGAAAGAGAAGGTTTTATGGGATTTGAACCCTTAAAATTTTATATCCCTCTGTCATATGCTAATAATTTTCCACTTTTTTTAAGGATCTTAAAACACGAATGCAAGAAGCAATGACCCAGGAAGTTTCTGATGTTTTTAGTGATACCACAACTCCTATTAAACTGTTAGCTGTGGCAGCCACAGCTCCCGCTGATGCTCCCAACAGAGATGAGGCAAGTATGCCCAGGTGGTCTTTTCTTTCCATGTAAAGCTTCAGCTATTGTTTATCTTGACTTGAATTTGTATTTTGAAAAATAAATCAGTGTTCTGAAAAGAGAATTGGTATTTTTTTCTCAAGTTTGTGATACATGCTTATTAATTCTGACAGCATAATGATATCTATGCAAATCTCTCTGGACTCTTGGAGACTGTGAATTGTATAACCACCCAGAAAACAGTGCTGTCCCTGACTTGAATAAATGGCAAAAATGTCTCCTTATGTTGTTGGTATCACATTGGCATCAGCAGGCTTAAAATTCTTGTGCAAAAATCACTGTCACACTAGTTGGTGGATTTTTAGATCTCAGCATTGCAAAAGCTGATTACAATAGTCAAATTCATGCCAGAATTAATCAACAGATTAAACCTGTTCTCTTGCCGGATATTGTTTCCTGTACTTGAAAGCTACTGGCTGCACGTGAAGTACCTAAAATGCAGTGCCTGGCAGTTCTGTTTGGCTCTTTTGGCTTTGGCTATATGAATAAAATAATTCCCAAGGCCTTGGGGAACTCAGCTTTATGGCAGGATTCTGTTTCTTGAATCTCTAAGGACTGTAAAAGGAGGTAATTTTTTTCCAATGTAAATTTTTAGTGTAAACCCCCTTATTATTTATCTTTCAAATACAGTTACTTTGTATTATGGGTTTGAAGATGAATCTCTGAGCTATAAAATAATTTTAATAGAGTATTTCTTGCAGCAGTAGTCATCAGGAATTACTGGACTTCATACCTTGAAGCTATAAAGTGTATATACATCTCCTTAGTTGTCCCATTGAGTTAGTAAAGAAGCAAGTCTGGTAATGTAAAGATTAAAAAAACCAAATGCCTTCAAAGCTTTTGTGTCCTTTTGCATCCTCTCAGGATGAGTTTAGTGGGGATGTTACGAAGGTGCCTCTGACACTTGGAAGAAATTGTGTATTCTGTTAAGGAGGTTAGGGCTTTTTTTAATGTTTTTTCTTTTCTGACAACTAGGTGTTTGATGAAAGAGCAGCAAACTTTGAAAACCATGCTGCTAGACTGGGAGCTACAGCAGAAAAAGCAGCTGCAGTTGGAACTGCCAATAAAACTACTGTGGAGGGCATTCAGGCGACGGTGAAATCAGCAAGGGAACTCACCCCACAGGTGCTTGCTGGCTTTGAAGGGCTGTTAAAAGGGCTGGGGATGACTTCTGGGGAATTTTCCTTATGCTTCTGTTCTCAAAGAAAGTTGTTAATACCAACAAAGAACATAGTACTGACACTCTTAAAAGGGGAATGGCAAATATTTCTATATATATGAAACTAAGGAGAACAAAATAATCAAATGACATGGTTTTTTCTTCAACTCTTGAACAGAAGTATCTGTGGCTTATACTTTTGAGACTTAGTAAAATATGTGAGTGGAAAAAATGGTCCTTTTTTTTTTTTTCAAAATAAGCTTCTATTTAAATGTTGGTAGTGTAGTAAGTATTGTACTTCCGTCCTTTCAAGAGTTGTTTATAAGAGGAATTAGTATGTAATTGAAGTTCCAGAAAAAAGTATTTGTTCCAGCTAATTTCAGTAGTATGGTAGATCTTCAAGGAGCTAGATGTTGTACTAGAATTAATAAACTAGGTTTTCAAATGTGGAGCTACACATCCAGTCCTGAAAAAACAAATGCATTTTCAAGAATGTGCATGATGTTGATGTGTACTGATAATTAAAAATGTCTTCTGTTGGCAGGTAGTATCAGCAGCTCGTATCCTCCTGAGAAATCCTGGCAACCAAGCTGCTTATGAACACTTTGAGACCATGAAAAACCAATGGATTGATAATGTAGAAAAAATGACAGGTAAAGTTGGAATTTTTGTTGAAGATCCTACCTGTGGCTAACTAGCTTGTATAGATTGTTCACCATTCTGTTTGGATTGTTGAAACATGCAAAGAATAATGACTGATTAAAAATAAGAGAAGTGGGAATGTGCTCTCTGACTCTAGGATTATGTATATGTTGCAGGATACATGAAATACCTGGCTTCTTATCTGAAGAATAATTAATACTGAGCTCTAGAGAAGCAAATCCTGCTTTAGTTCTTTTTTTGGGAAAATCAGAATACCATAATTTTTTATTGCAGTTGATATTCTATCAGTGTATCACTGTGACAACTTGAGGTTTTCTTCTGTATAATCTTGGCATGTTGAAATAGGACAGATAACTAACTGAAGGAAAGAAAACGTTCAAATTATGGTAACAGCTTGAGGAACACAGGAACACAAAGCTACTGATTCTGCTGAGGCACTGAAATGTTTCAGTCTTCCCAAGTGCTGGTCTTCTGCACTGACCTGCTAAGCAGCTGACTCTGTACCATCTCTTCCTTCATCCCAGTAATTAAATCCTGGGTATTTTAAATATCACTGCCTTCTCTCTATGAATCACCCCTATGTAAAAGGCACAGCCAGAGGGATATTTCCTTTGGAATGAATAGGAGAGCACAAAAAGTACTGAATATGCTGAAAGGAATTCAGTGTGAAGAGAGAATCTCTGCTGCATATACTGTGTAAGCCAGTTCTTGACTGAAACAACATTCCATGGTAGAGGAGAAAGAATTAGGGGTGTCATTAACAAGCTTCACCACAGCAGCTGTCACAGAGGTCCTACAGAATCAGAAGTTAAACTGCAGTAGTACTTTGGTCTGATATCCATGCCCTCTTCTGCTCTTCCCCACATCCCAGTTTTCAAATACTTTTCTGGTTTTGAACTATATCTGGAATACCAAATATCCCTTTCCACAGATGAAACTAGAATATTAATGCATTTAACTTTTCATCTAGGGTTGGTGGATGAAGCCATTGATACTAAATCTCTGTTGGATGCATCAGAAGAGGCCATCAAGAAGGACCTGGATAAATGTAAAGTTGCAATGGCCAACATGCAGCCTCAGATGCTGGTAGCTGGTGCCACCAGCATTGCCAGACGAGCAAACCGCATCCTGCTGGTCGCGAAAAGGGAGGTGGAAAATTCTGAAGACCCTAAATTTCGGGAGGCTGTTAAAGCAGCCTCAGATGAGCTGAGCAAAACTATATCACCCATGGTAATGGATGCTAAAGCTGTGGCAGGCAGCATTTCTGATCCTGGTAAGGATTCAGTCAGCTAATTTAAAATCTGCCTTTTATTGACTGGAGATGATGTGAAGTAATGCTCGTTTTTTCTTACACAGCTGTGTATCTCCTTTTATGTAGATACGGTGTACACTGACTTCTCAGAATGATGAAATCAGGCTCACACCATTAATTGCTGCATCCTGCTGTTCTAAAATGCAATCAAAGGCCTTTGGCATATTCAAGGGAAAAGGATTCAGCATTCTAGTATGAAGTGATTTCACCTTCTTAATTAGAAGCACTTGTTACTAGTTTTAAATAATACTACTTTATAAAAGAAAATATTGTGTAGTTTTTTTGATTCTAAAAATTGTTCAGGGAATTACTTTGGCTATTGGTAGTGATTATTATTCAGCCAAGGCTTTATTGAATGCATTTTGCATATGACACTAACATTCCAAGCATGCAAGTTTACTGTAAACAATTTGATAGTTTTTAAACACATATAAGTGTACTTGGCACAGTGCATTAAAAAAGTAGTTTTTGGGGGTAGTGTTCTACATATTACAAAGTTTTATTAAATTGGTGTTAAACTGGTAATGGAACTTTTGTTCAGGTTTGCAGAAGAGTTTCTTGGATTCTGGATACAAAATTCTGGGAGCTGTGGCCAAAGTCAGAGAAGCCTTCCAGCCTCAGGAACCAGATTTTCCTCCTCCTCCTCCTGACCTTGAGCACCTTCATGTAAGTGTAGGTAGTTTGTAAGAAAATAAGCAGTTGTCATTGATGTGATTACACTGAAATTACTTAAGTGTATTATTATTCCTTAGAAATAAAAGGTATTTCTGGCCAGCCATGCATACAAGTAGCCTCAAGTCTATGAAATAACAATCCAGCATTCAAAAGGAAAGATTAAAACATGATATTTTCTTTAACAGGAAGCTTTACAGGGAAAACTGTAAAAATACAGTCATGTCTTGCCATGACACCATTGTTTACTCAATCTTGGCTCTGTTTCACTGCACTCAATAAGTTGTTTGCCTTCCTTAGCTGACTGATGAGCTCGCTCCTCCGAAGCCACCACTGCCAGAGGGTGAGGTTCCACCACCCAGACCACCACCACCTGAAGAAAAGGATGAGGAGTTCCCAGAGCAAAAGGCAGGAGAAGCAATCAATCAACCCATGATGATGGCTGCTAGACAGTTGCACGATGAAGCCAGGAAATGGTCTAGCAAGGTAAGAAATTGTTGTGTTTTGTGCTAAAAGGATTCTCTTTTAATTTTATTTTCAGGATCAGTGTGTTTTGTCTTACGACAGTATCTTTCACAGACTAAATAGTAAAAACACTGCTATAGGAGGAATTAGAAACCCTTTGAAGATCAGAGTGAACTAGGGTCAACAATACTTAGAGTTGCTAGACTGCTTTATTAACATACCCCTGGGGACACAAATATGCCCTGTATGCTAAGCTGTTTGGGATCCTTGGTGCTAGTATTGCCTAGAGAGTCACTAATACTTATGCTTGTGCAGGCTGACAAGCTGATTGCTGTATTTAAGTGAATTTGAATAGTCTGTTTGGAAAAGTCTATATGGATGTTGCAGATCCCAGGTGCAGGAATCATGGCCTGGTTTGCCTCACTTAGGGAGGAAGCTGCAAGGTACTTTGCACTTAATCTGATGCATTTATTATGGGAAAAATGACCACATATAGGTGGCCTGGTCTCATTCTTTTTTTGGAGTGAGTCACATTTGCTATTAGGGCTGAAATCCTGAATTTCTTTCCCGTTTCAGTGCTATGATGAAGTATGAATTTGTCAGTCTCATAAATGCTAATATCATTCTGCTTTGCTTTTCTCTTTTCTCCCTCTTTCCCCCAAGAGCTACAGTTTTCCTCTGGGAGAAGCTAAGTGCTGAGTAAGAATGTCAGAGGTATAGGCTTCTGAAGTGTAAATTTAAGGGTCAGAATTTAGCTTTTATAATCTCACCCTTTCTCTGCACTAAATTAGGTGGTGAGTAAGGAGATAAACTTGAATAGCTTACAGAATCAACTTCAGTGCTTTGGGCTAAAGGAACGTCTTTTTTGGAAGCACAGACAAAATACAAAAGGAGTTTCTGCAAATCTATTTGGGTGTCTCTCACCCTAAGTCCAAAGCTCTATTTTCCCCATACTTCTGGTTATACCAAACACATTTTTGTATTACTAAAGGGACAGTGTTGGAATGTTTTAGTGATCTCAGAAGGTAATTTTGAGGCTAAAACCTTAATTTTGGTTTCCTAAAAATGTTTTGATGTTGGAATCCCAGAACTGGGAACAATACAGAGTAGATAATAAAATGTTTTTACCATATATATATATATTATATGCATTCTAAATTAAATAGCGCAAAGCCAAGCAGCAGACATTAAAACTCCTTGCCGATTATGAAAGATCAAGCTCAATGACTTTAGATTATAAAACACTGTATTCATTGCTGTTTCTTTAATTTGAGACTAAAAAACCAGTAAGTCTGGCAATTGTCCTTCTAATTCTTTTTTAGCAGTATCATTTTAGCAATAGGAACTCAGTTATTCTCAGTCTGTTTTGGGAGAAGAAGTTCTAAAAAGACATCTGTAGTCTCTAAACTCACCTGATTGGTTGGAGAAGGGATTGATGTACAGTGCTACTGAGGAATATGGCTAGACCTGGAAAAACAGAATTATAAGGTCTTGCTTATGTGAAGTCCCAACAGACAGTGTATCAACTGTCTTTTGCTTTTTTGATGATCATTTTGGTCTACTGGCACTTTTCCTGGAGTAAAGTGGGAGGGGCAGGTGAACAAGTTCTTAGTCTTTAAAAAGCCATTCTTTTTATTATTCTATGAATGCAAATCTGTTTTTTCTCCTTCTTTACAAAAGATGATCTTCACTGAGTGACCTCTGGGCTTTCATGTACTCTGTTTTTCTCATGATACACCAGCTGAGCTATGTCTATTGCTTTAGTTTCCCTCATTTGGATAAATCAGAAAATGAGGTATATTTGGATATTTTGTATTAGATTAAGACTTAAATAAAAGCTGCCTTTGAAGGTGAGTTGATTTGGCCTTACAAGTGTTAGAACTTCCAAAATTCCTGTATGTTTTTGTTGACATAGGGTTTGTTGGTTTTTTTTTTTTTTCTAAAGAAGGCCATATCTTAAGCAAAACACAATTGCAAATGCATAGTTTTGGGTAAGGGTATCTTTACTTTTATCACACTTGGCTTTAGTAAAAGAAATACAGTTAGTAAACTTGTAGACTATTTTTGTATTGAAATATTGCTGTTTTATTAACGCCGATATTGTTATACCTCTTACCTCTTCCTTGAGAACTTCTCTAACAATATATTTGCTTGAACCCTCTATCTTTTCTTTTTCTTTTGAAGGTAATGGATACAACATATCATGGCAGAACAGTATCATATGCTTCATAAATCCTCTTTTTAAATTAATTCCATTTCAGTCTTTGTGAACATTCGTGGCATTCAACATCACTTCTTCTTTTTCCAACCCTGTGTTGCTCTTTTACATGTTCTGTGTGGTACCTCAGTACTTATACGGTGTCTTCCATCCCATCTCTTTTTTTTTTACTCTACAGCAAGCAGTGTCAGTGGCTTTTCTGCTATCTGCTCTTATCACACATATGAATGGGCTTCCATACAAAGCTTTGTTTCTGCACAAATACCACAGTCATCAGCTGCTGTGCCTGCTCCTGGCAGTCAGAATGGCTTCCATTGAGACAGAAAAGCCTTTCATTTCATTGCTGACCTGTCAGTGAAATGTTGTTCTGTGGGTCAGCCTCTGTCTGCAGAAGCTGAATGCTCAGATGGAAAATGTTGCTGCATATTTGAATTGTAACCTCCTACTCTTTTTGGTAACTTTGGTTCACAGGTGAACTGTTTATTGCTTTCTGCTAATCTTATATTCCTTCCCCTCCTCCCCTTGACCTGATCCTAAAGCTGCCTTCTCATGTTCTGAGAGGCCAAGAGGATATTTTGGTCACTAAAACTGCTCAGTTTGTGCTCTTCTACCAAATTCTGCTTCTTGTACTAACTGTCCCCTGTTTCTCCACCCCTGCTGCCACCTGCAAAGCCTGATGTGACTGTGATTAATGAAGCGGCTGAGGCTGGTGTAGATATAGATGAGGAGGATGATGCAGATGTTGAATTCACTCTCCCCTATGACATTGAAGATGATTACGAGCCTGAGCTGCTGTTAATGCCAACCAATCAGCCCGTTAACCAGCCCATTCTGGCTGCTGCTCAGTCTCTACATCGGGAAGCAACCAAGTGGTCTAGTAAGGTACTCCTGAGTCCCCGGGGACTGATCCGCGTGCATCCGGCCACTCGGAACGCTGACACATTTGCATCACTCTTGATCCCTGCTGGGCCCAGCCATCCTGAATGAATAAGTGTGTCTGCACTTCATTTTAAGGACTGAGAGTGGCTTCACGAGTTTGCTAGATCTGTTTGTCAATGCCGGATTGAAGCTTGGTTGGGGTCACTTATTAATATTCAAAGACTTCCTCTCCCTTTGCATCTTTTTTGTTATGGCAGTTTTCAGATTGTAAATAGGGATTGTCTTCCTCCCCTTCGGTTCCTCTTTCCATTTATGTGGCCTACCTGGGAAGCCATGGTTGTTGGTTTCCTAATGACTTCCGGATACAGCAAAGTGTACAGAATTCAAGAAGTCATTTAAGGTGTCTATTGTGCTTGGCCTCAATTGGTGGTGTCAATTAACATCCCTTCCAACAAGGAATGGCTTTGTATGGCAGTGTTCATGGAAGAGACTGCCTGACTGCTGGCTTGCACTGGGCTGTATTGCAAATGCTGGTCTTGAGAGAATTCTTTTCTGAAGAAGCTGCACTGAATGCTGTTAGCTGCTGAATTGAGATCCTGTCTATATGAAACCAGTGGAAATGTAACAAGGTTCAGACATTCACGAGTAGCCTGTCTTCTGTCTAAGCACAAATGTTTGCAAGACTGAGCACTTTTCGTAGCATGCTGCAAAAAAATAAGGTTGGTGTCCCGTAACAAACAGAAGTTAGGGGAGTGTGCCTATGTATGTGTGTGTATACTTATATGGATAGTTATACTAAAACTAAACCATTTTAATAAAAAGGGCTTTAAAAATGTTCTTGTCCTTTTCAGATTCTGGTGCTTGGATAACTTGTTAAACACTGATCCTTCTACGTGAAAACATGGAAAAGCTTTGTGTTATGTCATTTATATCCTAACTGGTTATAGTAGCAAACTCTTTAGCTAATGGTAATGATTAGTTTGGGTCACTGTATCTGTAAAATGCCTGGGATATCATCTTGAACTTGCTCGTAGTGAGTCACAGAAGTGTGTGCACAGGGCAGGGGATACCTTGGCTCAGCTGAGTTCTCACTGTGAAATTTTTTGCTCTGAACTTCATTGGTCATTATCTGTGGGGTTATTCCAGAGACAGTGTGTGCTAACACTTAAACTCACTCTGCTCACACAATAGGAATGCTTCAAGGCACCAAATAGTTCTCTTTTGACTAACAACTTTCTACAAAAGGGAATAAGATAAATATACTAAATGTACTGACAGACTACTAACAATCAATCAGCTACATCTGCTTTCCCTTGCACTAGGTTTCTCTTTGGAACAGCATATAAGAAATGGGTTTGCCTTGGTCACAATTAATTCACATTTCAAACATTTCTCAGATATTTCTGTGACAGTAATTTTTTATGTATAAGAAATCTTGATTTTAATATAAGAAATATCCATAGATTATATTTTGAACTACCATGTTCTTCTCTCCTGAAGGCTTTATTTTAAAGGGAGAAACTGTATCAAAAAATATTTATTTTTGAAAAATAACTTGTAAAAAAGTAAAAGTTGCATCTCATTTCCACAATACCAGTGACAAAGATTTTCTATGTCAGATTCTCTTCTATTTATCCTTTTGCATTATTAGCAGCATAGCTGATGCTTTAACAACTTCAGTTTCAGATGCCACTGAAAATTTCATGCTCCACTGCTATGACTACAACTGGTTTAACAGGTTGTTTAGCACAGTTTTTTTAAACTTTAAAATAAGTCTTTTCTGGGGGAAATCTGGAATTTCAAATGCTAATAACATGCTTTATCCTAAAATCTAGTCATCAGAGCAGTAACTCATTCCACGGACAAACTAACACTTTACAACTTCTTTTTCAGTTTTGAAGTGAGCTTTTTTTCCCTGAGCGTTAAGGAAAAAAAAACCCCAAACGAGTCAGAACCAAGTAGTTAGCGCAGATCTTTTCCTGTTCCTTGAAGAAACCTCTTCTGCGTTCACAAGTGGTTCTTCCATCCTTATAACTTCTCTGCGTGTTTCTGCCCAGCCGGGCGGTGCCGCCGCCAGCAGGAGCAGTGACTCTCTTGTTCCGTGCAGGGCAACGACATCATCGCGGCGGCCAAGCGCATGGCGCTGCTGATGGCCGAGATGTCGCGCCTGGTCAGAGGCGGCAGCGGCAACAAACGCGCCCTCATCCAGTGCGCCAAGGACATCGCCAAGGCGTCCGACGAGGTCACCCGGCTCGCCAAGGAGGTGGCGAAGCAGTGCACGGACAAGCGCATCAGAACCAACCTCCTGCAGGTGGGAATGCATCAGTGCTGCTTCTGCTGTGCCTCTCAGTAGGGGGGTGAGCGCAGGGCTTGTGCCTGTAAGTCGTGGATGTCTTCTCTTGGCTTGTAAAGTCTGTGGGTTTAGATCCCGTGGGAATAGGTATATATTTATGTGAATACGTATTCTGTAAAGTTAGAATTTGATGTCAAAAGAACTTTTGAAAAAATAATGTGCTACAAATTCTGATCTGTCCTAAGTCTGCATTGTTTTGTATTTCGTTTGCTCATTCCTTTTCATCAAATAGTAGTACCAGAAAGGCAACAATTTCTAAGGTTTTTCAATCTCAGGACAAATATATATCTATATGTATCTATCTCTATATATATATCTCATGCTACTCCTAACCAAGCAGACATTTGAGGAGTATCAGGAAGAATGGAAAAATTCAGTCAGCTCCATCCCAAATAGTCCCAAAACAAGTAAAATAAGATTCAAATATCCTACCAATATTTATCAGATAGTCTTGAAGGTTACAGGATAACCTTCTCTGTGCTCATTCATTTTTTAATAGTAAAAGAAAATAAAAAGTTTATTGGAAAAAAATGGATGCATAATGTATCAGTCCAATTTACAGTATCAAGTGCTTTTATTCCTGTTACTTAGGTCTGTGAGCGAATCCCAACCATCAGTACACAGCTGAAAATTCTCTCCACTGTCAAAGCTACCATGCTGGGCAGAACTAATATCAGCGATGAAGAGTCAGAACAGGTAAGAGGTGTAAAGGCTGATGGTAGCATGGAATTGTTGATCACTTTTATAGGGACGAATATACAACCTGTTCTACCAGATGTGTTCTGGGAAGTTGATGTTGAAGCTCACCTCAGTTGTTTAGGGAAGATAACTTTAGTACAGCACCTTGGTTTCTGGCTCAAACGCAACAGTTTAATAGAGGAACAAGGAAAAAAGCTACTCGGATTCTGATTTTGCGTTGAACAGCTTGCTATTCTGCTTCGCCCAGTAAAAAGCCGAGGGAAGGACTCGCCGCCGCAGATGCCGCAGGCTGGACCTGGGAGGGGCAGGGGCGCCCTCGGGTGGATTCCAGGGGAAACGTTTCTTTTCCAACCTCGAGTCCCTGCGGCTCTGTTACCTTCCAAATGCATCTTTTCAGGAGAAATCCTGCGGCTTTGGCTTCCCAGAGAGGTTATTCTACTTAGTGACATTAAGGCTGTATTCAGATTTTGCACAAATACACGGTGAGGAATGGGAAATTTTTGTTTTGAGTCAGGAAAACACTTGCTGGTTCCCAGAGATAGTTACTTCACTTGTATTCGTAGTTTCATGCAACAGACTTAATATATTTGTACTGGCAACTTGTGCACAAAGAGTTTACATGCTACTGTCCTAATCATGCTGTTTACTGATACATTGGAAATTCTTCTTTTTCTTGACAGGCAACTGAGATGTTGGTTCATAATGCACAGAATCTCATGCAGTCTGTGAAGGAAACTGTGAGAGAAGCTGAAGCAGCATCCATTAAGATAAGAACAGATGCTGGATTCACTCTTCGCTGGGTCAGAAAGACCCCATGGTATCAGTAAATACTTGCCACATTAGTTCTGTTTTGTGTAACATAAAATGCCTTTTTTTGGAAACAGAAGAGATATATTAACAGCAAAAGATGCTGTATACGTGAGCTTAAGATTAGCTTATGCTAATGCCCCATTCTAAGGGTATGAATTATAAGATTGCGAATGTCTTTGGAACACATTTGATATCCAACACCTCCAATTTGCTGCTGACAGTAGACAGTTGTTATAATTTTTTTTTTTTCTTCTCAAGATTCTCCTAGTGAATTCTGCACTCCCAGAAGCACATTTCATTTATGCACTGTATATTCCAGTAGTTTCCATGTGATGATATAAAACATGGACCTCACTTTAAGCTTGACTTGAGAGTTTAGGACACTTGGTTACTTGGCAGTTTTTTAGGGATAATCATTGATACAGAAACATTCAACTTCTCAACAGGATTTTATCTGGCTATTCTAAAACCATGCAGAAATGTTGGAGGGTGTGAGGTTTTTTGATTAAAAGAGGGAAGGTGGGGCAGCAGAACAGTTGTAAACCGAGTATTAAAACTCCACGTCTAAAATGCTATTTTATTTTTTTTTTTTTTTGCTTTTGATTCTTGCCTGGCAACAGTACTTTAACAGAAACTGGAGCTGTCTGTGTCCCCCTCCTGTCACCCTGTGGGTAGGCATTCCAGAACTCTTGTACTGTACTGAAAGGTTTTGCAGATGATGTTAGCGGCACACTGTTGACACCTTGAGCCTTATGGCTGGAGACCTTAAATCAAGGAACACTTTCCTTGCTCAATTCAGCAATGTATTGAGCTGAAAAGTCCTAGTTTTCTTAACTTAGCTGCATGTCCAGGACCAGAAAATGTCACATGCTGGCTCTTTCTTTTTGAAAAACAAATGAGCACATGCAATTTTTCTTATTTCCCTCTTCCCTCCATCTAATGTTATTCCAGCTGCTCAAGGTGAAAATTAAAACATAAAGATACTCAGTTTAAAAATACCTTTAGCCTCAGTACTCTTTTTTCCAACAATGCAAAAGTGTTTTGAAACCTGAGCTCTGCAGGGACATGAAACCCTCTTTAGGTAAGCTGGGTGGCTACCAGCACATGGTGGTTCCTAATGCTGCACATACCTCATTATTTTTACTGCTTGTGGAGTTTGGAGTCTCAAAACCTTTATTTCAGGTGAATTGAACAAAGTGTTACCGTATCTTTAAAAAAAATTCCAAACAAAATGACAACACTAAACCCCCCCACACTCCCTCCCCTTACTAAAATAGACTTGTGATGTTTTACCCTTCCATAATTGAATATGCCTTCATATATATATATTCATACATGTTCATTTAATTGCCCCATAGAAATGAAAACTTGCTTGAGAATGAGTTTGTACATTTGCAAGGATTACTTGCAGACTTTTGCCCAAATCAGCACTGACTTCATAATACCCTCTTAATTTGCTGAGAACTGTTGCATGATCAAACCACCTTGAATAGAAGTGTCCTTGGGGAAAAACTTCTCAGTCTTAACAGCTCAAAGGAAGAGACCCAGCACAGTCAGCTGTACTCTACCTGCCTGCAACAGTTATTCCATGCTTGGACTTTCTCCCCTCCACCCCCTTCATTGCACTGTTATTTGAAAAGGGAAGTTAAAGTGTTGATAATACAACTGTCTCAAACTGACCTCAGCAAGAGAAGGCATGTGTTTGTCTTGAATTTGCTCCTTGTGTCTGGGTATTATGAAATATTTGGTACTTAGGATCTTTCCTTAGTACTCTCTTCTTGCAGTTACCTGCAATAGGAAGAGGAAGGAAGGGGTGCCAGAGCCTTAACCTGGATGCATTTGGTTGCTTTCTATCAGATCTTTAACATAATTTTAATGTAGTTATTTCTATTTAATAGTACATAACACTGAATACGTAGGGATTATTTTAAAGGGATTTTCTAAATAGTCTTCCTGTATTGCTTCTCAATACTCCTCACATCCCCTCATCCTGCTCCTGCCATCCAGGCTTCTCTGTGAGATTTTTTTTTTAATTATTATTATTTTAGCACCACTGTTTAGTTGCTTGAATGATATTAATGCAATATTACTAATGCCTTTAATACATAATTGTTTATGCCAAAGATCACTTTTTGTTTATTGAGGAATGTTTGCAGGAGAGTTATGAATCATGGTTGCCTTTGATATTCTTCCAGAATGTTTGCTCTAAGTTCTCGAGCTGTTTATAGAAGCTGAGATACTTGTCCACCTTATGCAATTACTGCATTTTTGAACACTATTTGTCTGAAGTGCAGCAAAAATTTGAACAAGACCATGAATGTCATTTACAAATGTTTTACCACTATAAAACTTTGTTTATAAACCAAAATGTATTGTATAGTCTAATGTTTTCAACTTTTCTTTGGTTCTGTTAAAACCTTATTGTTAAAACAATAAAAATGCATTTGTACAAATATCAGCTTCTGAGTGTTAATGATAACAGCAGTGGATGATGCTGTAATGAGAAAAGCAGCAAAAATCTAAAGCAAAAAACCAATTGTTTCTACATGTTCTGGACAGAAAGATCGATGTTGCTCAAACAGGAGAAGATTAAAGTTTTCTTTTATGCCTGTCAAATCTATTAATTATAGAATTTACTGGAAGCTGTGGTCAGTGGGAGAGAACAGGAGATTTTCCTGAGGCCTGACTGTGATCTGCTGTATTGTGAAAACTTGAAATGGGGTTGGCCTGGTCCTGTCAGTAAGGGAAGAACTGCTAACTCTGACCAGCATCTTGTTAATGTGAATTTTACCTCTCAAATTGAATGCAAGGGTGATTAGTGTGAAACCACTGTTGTATTTCCTTCACTCCATCACTGAAAGAACATCTTATAAACATTTTTTCTTGCTAAAAATTTCTACCAGCACACAATGTTCTGACTTGGTGGAACCAATGTTTATTGGAACTGTAGGACCAAACATAGCCCCAAAGTGCCAAAGTGCACCTGGTATTTAGTAACAATTGGTCAAATTCAGAGTTTTGTACTGTTTACACAGTTCTCTTCGTATCTGAAAGATGAGACCCTGACACACAACCACCTTTGTCAGTACTTCCAGAGCTGGATGTGAGAAGGGGAGATGAAAACTTGGCAGTGTAATTCTTTGCTAATGATATCCTCTGATTTCTTAAACTCTACTCTTCAGAGAAGTGCTGGTACATTTTTTTTTTTAACAGAACAGGAACATAGGCCCCTTTCTGCAGCTGAGCTTCCTGTGTCTGGAGATGCAGAAGGAACCAGCACGTGTACAAGAAAAGGTATTGCCTTATCACACCTGCAACCATTTCCTTGACAAAACACATCTCCATACCTGGATTGCTTTTCTACCTGCGAGTGCAGCTCCTGCTGACAGTGAATTGTGGTGATGAGCTGGGCTTTCCCCTGACCCCAACTTTTGTGCCAACCACCAGCTGCCCCAGGTCCTGGAGTAGGTGGGGCTCGTTCAGTCACTCATGGGAGGCAGTGCTGGGGTTGGGACTGGAGCTCTGACATTTCTTTATGTCAGCTCTGACACTTCTTTTCCTAGCTCAGGAAGGGTGTCAGCTCTGAAAGGCCATGGGGCAGCATTTTCAGGCTGCTAATGCAGAGGGCAGCTCCAGCTGCTCAGACATCAGCTTGGGATGTTACCAGTCATCTCTGAAGACAAGATTTCTTCTACGGTTACAGTAAGTGAAGGATGCCATTTGCTGAAACAGCAGAACTGTAGGATGAGTGTTGAATTGATGGACGAATTGAAAAAGGCAGACTGGAAAGCCTTTTAATAACCAGAGTTGTGTCTACACAAATGGAAATCTTATTAGATGCTGGTTCTTCGTCAAAATGGTTGTTCATGGCCAAGTTTACCCTAGTGATATTACTGAAGTTACAAATAGAGATTGCTCATTTCTTTCCTTACTGATTTGCTGCCAGGGTTCAGCTGGATTTCCCCTCCTCTTTCCAGACTGGATCATTTTTTGTCCTAGTATTTGAAATTTTGATTACTAAGTGACTTTGGTTCCTATTCTTCATCTGAAGCAAAGTTTGTATCGACAGGTTAAAAAACCAGAGGGTCTGCAGTATTCCACTCTTAAGTAATACTGTCCAAATGCATGGTTTGGAAACTGCTAGCTACTCTGGATTATGTATTCATTTAGAGAGATGTTTTTGTTGGTGTATAATAAGTTCAGTCAGCTTGCTCTGACTGAGTCTTTGAATAAACAAACAGTTGTCCTCCATTTATAAATAAGAAATATGGAAGGGACCTTACCTGTTGTGCTCCTAACAGCCTTTTAAAACTCTAAGCAGCTGCACAGTGGTCAAGTTCAGTAAAGGGGTAACAAATATTCATTGTCAAACAGTGTATCAGATGCCTCCTGCTTAAGAGCATCATGAATCGTTTACAAGAGCATGAACACTTCAAAAGGTGAGATATACTTGCAGTAGAGTTCCCTTTATTTCAGAACATTAAAGCACACAACCATTAAATACACTTAACACTTCTACAGTGCTATCTAGAAAGCTACACTCAAAGGTACACACTGCACAGATCTGGTGGCATCCACTTCAGACAAGTGGAACATCGAAATCAAAGCAAAGGTTTCACATAAAAATAGGTCTCACTCTCTGCAACTGTATTCTTAAAAAAAATGATGGGGATGATGAGATTGGATGGAAAGAAAGTGGATTACTGAAGCAACAATCACCTCCCAGATTTAATGCAGGATGTTATTTTTATCAGCTCATCTGCAGATGGCAGAAATGAAAGCTGATTAAGGCAAATGCTTCTTAAGAAAGGCGATTTCTTGTAAACAACACAGAAATTATTTTTTACTTCAGCAGAAGCTTTTTCAGGAGTGACACTTGCAATGTCCCAGGCCCCAGGGGGACCCCTGCCCTTCTCACTGCTGCTCTCTATTTCTGAAAGGATTACGTGCTGCTTTGTGGAATGCCAGCTTGCAGCTGGCTGTGGGTGGAACTAAACTTCTTTTGCAGGCAGCTGCAGCAGCAAAACATGCCACCAGAAGACTTTTCCAGTGGCCTGTCTGGCCTTCAGAATGTGCTTGACCTCAGGGCTTTGGTATCTGACTGGCAGTGTAATTTTTGCAACATTTCGTGGGTTTCCCATATCAAACTGTTCACCAGCACAACATTTCAGTAAAAAAAGAGTGGAAGTGTAATAGAAAAAAAGTACCTTATTTTAAAGCCATATTAAGAAAAACTAAGCTATGCTTTCATTTTAAGAGCTGCTGTGCACAAATGCTTTGATCCCAAACTAATCAGTGTCTATTAATTAATTGGCACCTAACCAACATAAGTCACTAAGCAGTCAAGTTTTTTAAGGGGAATTTCCTCTTAGCATCTTCTCATGTCCTGACTTGGAATTTTCCTGCTTTTGTAATATATTTGACACCTTTAAAAGGCTTGTATTTTTCTCCATACATGTCTAGGCGATTCACTTTCAGTCCTGAAAAAAGACAGATACAAGTACAAAGTTAAAAGCAGAATGCTAGGAATCACAGCAGTGTGATTAGAAATCCAGCTGTCTTGAAGCACGTTAGGATTGGTTATGAGAAGCTCATTTTCCCTTTTTCACAAGTTCATCTGGTTTGAAGTAGCAGATGAGAATGTTTTTGTCACCTAATCATAGCTGTCTTGGCAACACCTTGTTTCTCTTCTAGTCCATATGACAACATCCTCCTTCCAAGAGATGAACTGTGGAACAACCGAGTCCACCTTCCACAGCTCCTGTACACTGCACTCCTTTCCAGTCATGGAGATGAAGCAAAGGACAACTTTCAGAATTCTTTTCACTCCAAGTTGGAATTGCAAGAACGAGCAATCCCTCTGCTATTCCTTGAGGAAGGCCAGTAGCTGTTAATTACCTACAGCTTCAGGTTGTTCTGTGCTTTTTCACAGGTCTGTTACCTTTGGCATCCTGCCAATGGACCAGCTCTATCTTGCTAGATTTAAACTAGTTTGAAGAGGAAACTGCAGGATTCTGTTCTTACATAGGACCTGTTATTTACTCCAAATAGTTCAGGGGCTAAAAACACCATAGCCTGGTACCTATCCAGAATGGTACCACTGTACTATCACCAACTCTCATCAATTGCCTTCAGTCAACCTCCTCCTCCTCCTCTCTGAATGTGAGCTCTTGCCCTGTTAGAGCCTTAATCCTGCAAAGCTTGCTTGGAGAAGCACTTTACACAGGGCCTATTCACATGATTTAAGTGTTTGCAGACTGAGGCCTTGTCTGCTTTAAATTTACTTTTGCATTTACCCTACAGACTTTATTCTGCATTTACTTGCAGATTGTTTCAAAGATGAAAAACTAACTAGCTCCAGAAGAAAAGAATAAGAAGGGCATTTTCAAAATTAATGCATTTTTATAACCACTAGAAAGAGCTTTAGTGGTACAAGGCTAAAGCGAGTCAGGAGCAGCACACTAAATTATCATCCATCAATCTTTGCTAAAAGGATACATTTGCATGTTTATTGCACCAGTCAACAAAGAAAAATCCATTCTTCTGTATACTTCTCACAGCCTTTCTTGAGCAAAATAATTGGGAATACACAATTCCCAGCAAAGAAATTTTCCAGCAAGGGTAACTGGCAGGTTTAAGTAAATCAGACTTTATCATTTTGGATCAAGCTGACTTCAGATCTGCATCTCCAATTAAACAACAGTTTCCCATTTCATTTCCTACACCAACTTGTTCTGCCAGCACCAATTTCATGTAATACCCTCCCACTCACCTGAAATTGCAAGCTGTTGTATCTTAAACTGGATGTTTAAACTTGGGTTCTCCTCTGGCTTGGGGGCTCCAGACTGCAGGTTCACTATGCCCTTCAGGTTTGGTAGCTTTTGAGGGGTAATTTTGCCCACATCCCATGTTAGCACCTTGTCAGGAAGGAGAGAATAGTAGTAGTAGCATTCTAGGAAACAACCAATGAGGTCAAGTTCACATCCAGCTTTTTGTTTGCAGGCTGGGTACAGACAGGAGCCCTGAGAATTACCTCCCTGGCTGGGAGAGGGTTCCTGCAGGTATGGGGTCATTTTTCACCTTGTCAAGTGTGGGTCTGTGCACTGAGAATATCTTGTTCCCTTTGACAAGGATAACTCACCCTGATGTCTGTTTGGGTCAGGGAATCCATGAAACCAAGACAGTAACCAGCACAAAGACCACAGAAAATTAAACACAAGAATGAGGAGGGTAGGAACAAGGCACTGGACCAGAGGAGATGTCTAAGCCAGACTAACTTTCTCAAGGCTCAGTTGTTTTCCATTCATTCTTACACTCACTGGAGAAACGTGCAACCAAGCAGCCCCTTTACTCACCCACAAGAGGTGGTTTGTTTTTCTTATCATAAACTCATAAATGCAGAAAACTCTCAATTCTCTATGCTTTTAAAATAAATTTTTGCAGTTTCAATCCACCCAGCTATCCCATCTCTTGAGAAAAACACAATAAAATTTATTTCTGCAGAGAGGAAAGCACACCTGAAGTTTTTTTTTGGTGGTGCTTTTCTTTTAAAGAGATCAAGGTCTATTGTTTTTGAAACAAAATGCTACTTGGAGAGCTTTCCCTCACAATTTTAATGAATTGCTGACTGAGATATTCCAAGGGCAGCAGAAAGCTCAGAGCAGGGTATTAGAGCCAGCAGAATGGTTTGGCTCAGACTGCTTTTCAGCAAAATGGTTCCTGGGTAATAAAAGGCTTCAGCAGCTTTATGAAATTTAGAGGCAAGGAATCAGGAGCCCAAGACATGTTTTTTCAGGCACTTTATTTTCCTATGTGTCTTTAGGCAGATCTTTTGGAATAAATTTTTTCTCATCTCCTGCTCCCAGTTTTTCTGTCTACCCATTTTCAAGACTACTGCATTTTCTTCAGAAAAATACGCTTTCACAGCATATATTGCAAAATATAGCATGGCTGAAACTATCAGCAAAATAATGCTGTATCCACTAAGGGTGAAATAGCAGGGTAAAAAAAGAAGGGAAGGAAAAGAATACTGACAAAGCCAGAAATCAGAGCTAGTGTGTTTCCAAGTTTGAAAAAGCCAATTTTAAAGGTAAATTTTTAATTTGTAAATGTATGCTGAACAGAATTTTCTGCCAAGTGTGGAACACTGTTCCAGTATTCTGTAATATGGGTGACTTGTAGTAATCTTCAAATTTAAATAAATAAAAATTTAAGACTTACTTTAGTAACTGGGTCAAATGTATAGCTGCCTTGTGTAGCAGTGAGGTTCATGTTAAGTACAGCCTTTGGCATGTGGACTGTCATGACAACTCCTTCTACTGTTTTCCCCATATTCTGTTTTGGTCCAATGGTAACATCAAATCTTCCGGAAGAAGTATTTTCCTTAAAACTGATCATGTGCTTCACATATACAGGAATTGCCACCAAGCTGAAAAGAGAAGACATGAATGCATCCTGGCTACTTCTGTGCTTGAGAAATTAAAGTACTTTCTCATAAATGGCACTTGTGTTTCTGGTAGGTGTTCAATTTAGAACTGGTTTGTTTCAGAAGTGATAAGTGAAGTGATATTCTGCTCTTCAGCATCATTGCCGAAATTATTTTATCAGCAGAGAATCACAGGAAAAAAATATTTTCTTTATTTTCTTCCAAATATCTTGTCCTATTCTCTCTTCATGTGTTTTTTTTTTTTTTTTTTTTTTTTTTGGCTTTTTTAAAGGAATCTCACTGAGCCAAATCTCAGAAGAGTCACTAGTCAGATCAGTCTTTAGTTTGCAAATATCTGCAGTTTAGACTTTTTTTGCTTTAGTCTCTTCATGAAGCTCAGAGTCCTCCATGTACATAGAGAGTTACCCACAAGGCATCTAGCACCAACGAGGATTACTGGGACTGAATAGCCCTGTATCACTGTCATGTGTGATTTACTCCACTGCAAAACTATTGCTGAGTATACACAGGTTGCTGAAAAATGGTTTTCTTCTTTTAGTGGGGACAGAGCAACAGATGAGACAAAACCTGAGCACAGACATTTCAGAACAATGCCAATTCCCTCCTTAACAAGGAGGAAGGTGCTGCTCTCAGGTGGAAAGCAGCAGGTGGTGTAGCTGGAGAAGAAGTGTGTCTGAATGGAAACGTACTTCTGGGAACTGACACGGTAGGAGATCAGTCTGAAATTGCCATCAGGAGGAATAAAGGAAAGGACTCGCTCAGACTCCCAGCGTTTGAACCGAATACACGGATGGAAGCTGACATCATCCAGCAGCCGTGGGTTCTGCAAGGAGTGGCAAAATGGTAAGTGAAATCTTATCAAGTACCAGCAGTTTGAGCTAGCTACTGAACTCTACCCAATTCCTGTTTCTTAAACTCTGAGTAGCCATTATCAGACATGTTACTGAGTGAGATGGATTTCTGATCTGACTCGGTACAGCAGCTCCTGTGAGGGTATTTTTATGTACAAACAAAAGCCATTCCAACTACTGAACAACGCAGCTTCTACAATACAATGCAAAACTTGTTAATTTTTATATGTGTAACACATGAAATAGTGATAGTGATCTTAAAGTTGTTGAATTCCGATCACTAAGAAATAAATCCTGAGCACTTGAGATTCCCAAATATAAGCTGAATTTACCATGAAAGACAGAGAAAGATCTGGCATTCCTGAGAGCTTAATACATGAATCAATAACACCTTGGATTTCTGCAAAGACTGTGGAACCTGCAAGGAAAAACAAGACACTTTACTGAGCATTATTACGAAAGGCCTAACAGACGTGGTGAAGCGCAGCTAGAGGGCACAGATGACATTTGCACAACACTCAACAACATGCCAAGCCCAGCTAGGAAAGGTCATTCCAGTTACCTGTGTCCTGGGCAGCTTGCTAAAATACATGAGCCAGAGCAAACAGCCTGTCCCAAATTGGTTAATTATACTTGTGCCAGCTGTTACACAGGACTTGTACTGGATGTGCTTGAACTGGTTGCCAGCAATAAGCAAATAAGAATTTCATAACACACCAGCTCTGAATCTTTTCTTTCATCCCTGTCCCTGGTCTCCAGAAAACTAGCAAGTTGTGTAGTGGTGCAGGGAAGCTGAAGCACATCCAAAAATGTCAAAATGCAGTAAGTTGGTGCTTTAAAGATCCAGCTAAGTTTGGGTTTAACAAGTAAAGGTTGTTTAACAGTGAAATTAAATATTTGTCTTACTGTTAAATAAATCTATAGCAAAAAATCCCAACCCCTAAAGCAAGAGTACCAAACATTTTACCCAGGAAATGCTCATTTCCTGAAATACTCTCTAAGTACAGAAAGGCATAAGCAGGACACTGGACTAATTAATTAGCTCCACATGCAAAGGTAATTTTAGAAGATAGGTAGAAACTGGCTCATCTAGGCAGGGGAAAGGAGAAATGGTGGCTTTATACTTTGTTTGAAAAGAAGGGACCCTGTTTCAGGTTAAAGCAGTAGACCATATCCCTATGAAACAAGATAACTTCCCTATTCAAGGGGAGCAACCTTATCTGCCTTAGTCCTAGTGAAGGCTATAAAGAAGAGTTCTTGCATTGCTAGTCCCCAAGGGATCAGAGCAGAAAAGAGTAGCTATGACTGCTGCAGCAGATCTTCAGTAGGAAATAAAACACACAGTGCACACTGATTTGGCCTGAAATGCACACAGAAATTCGCCATGGCCTTGATTGTAGCTTCTCATTCTAAGCACTCAACTACTCCTGGGTATCCTAAGGAGCTAGGACAGTAACACAGCCATCAGAATGTTCTATAAGGGCCCTATAAGGGCCACCTTCTTTTAGCTTCAAGATGGGGAGAGTAAGAGCTGCACAACAGCTATTTATGACTATCCACTTCAATGGCGGCCAAAACATTTGCTGAAGTGGTGTACAAAACCAAACCAACACTGACACTGCTACAACAGCAGCACTGAATGAACAATCAGAGGTTTGCTCCCTGCCCCATAGCACCACAAAAGGGTGTCCTGCAGCCTTCACCCTTGCTAACTGCTGGCTGCAATACTGAACAAAACAGCAGGTTCCTGCCCACAGCTTTGCAGGTTTCTTTTTGCATAATTTATTTTTTTTCTTTTTTCTTGACATACAAGTTATCAGGTTCCTCCTCAAAGTTAAATCTCAGAATAAAGACTTTTGTATTTGAAAGTGATACATTTCATTCATAGAATCTGGCTCCAGTTTAAATATAAGGAAAACAATACTGTCCAACTATTTTAGTTTATCACCAAGTTTATCTTGCTATCAGAAGAAAGGTAATGAAGGATTTTGTCTTGCTCACTTGAGAGCCTTCAAGGATTACAGTATGTTGTTGGCAGAAACAACGGGAGATAATTTTCTCATCACATTTCAACTACATTTTTTCCCATTTATATCTGTTATGAGATAATCAATATACAAACAGAAAACATACTTCTTGTGGATATTCTCGAAGCAGCTCAGAGCATATTTTAAGATGAACTGAAGAAATACATTAAAGCTCATAATTTTAAATTGAGTATTTCTACCTAAGATATAAATGCATGTATATAAAACATATGCAAAAAATCAGAAGGTTGGACTGCATTCTCTCTAAAACATCATTAGCTACATGTAAACACACTTGAGAAACAAGTATCAGTTTTCAAGGCACCTTACCTGATTTGTCTATAATTGCATCAATTTCTTCAATGACATCAAAATAGGCTTCATTGTTTGTGTATTTTACTCCTGCTCTGCGCCAAGGAATGTTGGATAACTGTCCAGTGGGAAGTGTGTCTCCCACATTACTACTGCCTTAAAAATGAAAAGGAACTCAAAATCAGTAATTAATTACAAAAGGAATGTTTCAACTGCCAAAATTAAAAATCAAGGCAAGGCTTGCCCCTAATAACTGCAGGCTAGGGCCTGGACACCTACCATGTTATTTGTGAGGTGATGTGAAGGCACTGGAGCCACCTGGCCAGATGTAACAGCTTTCAGACTACATCTTGCACAGCCACATACAATGCTCAAATCAGCAGGAGGTTTCAGTGGGAGTAGATGTGGGGCTAGATCTTGTGGAGGACTTCACCACTAATTCAAGACATGACAGCTCCCTAAAAGGGTCTTAAGCCTGCTTCCCCCTTCTCCTAAGAGTTTTAGCTGGATGACTTCAGGGCTGATTAATAGGTAAGAGTTATTATCAAGAAAGTTGTGTAAGAAGCCTTAGGGAGGGCTGCTACAATCTTTGCTTGAAGCTGGTGTTAGGCTGAGGGTCCCACCCTTGATACCCATCTGAGCTACCCTGCATCAACGTGACAGCCATGTCTATACCTGACCATGTGTCAAATCCATCCAGACCCTGGCCCAGACTGGACTTTTTGGTTTGACCTGTCACTTTCTGATGGATGTTACTGGCAATCACTGAGCTGCAGATGACCTGTTATCATCTGATCCTGTCCTTGACCTGTTGCCTCAGCTTCTGGGTTCCCGACCAGTGATGCCACTGTCCCTGCCTGCCTTGCTCTCACTCTTGATTCTTGGTTCTCAATACCATCCAGCATGAGAGGAAGGCTTCCTAAGCTACCTAGTTAGAAAGTAAATTGATGATACTTTAAAAAGGAAAAAAAACCCAAAACTTATCATTTCTGAGGCTTAGGTGACTGATGCCGAAATTCCAGCACAGTGGAAACAACTCCCTCTGCTAGAAGTAGGTCTGGGGGTGGGGCCACAACTCATGCTGACTTGTGCCCTTTAGCACAATGAACATGGTAGTGTGTCCTGCCACGTGAAACAGCTTCACTGAGAAGCTGGTGGCCAGCAGGTATCATTTCTACAAAACCTGCTTGGGCTTGCCCTAGCCTGGCAGGCAGTAAACAGAAGTTTTCATTCTTTGAGCTAGTAGAAGTAGTTACTCAAAAAAAAACCCCTTCCTAAAGTCCACCCCCACACATTGTATGTGCTATAACTTAAGGGGGAGAAGTTGCAACCATTTCTTCACTCCCACTGCATCTCTGAAGAGGAGCAGTTGCTGTGTCTGTCCCTCAGCAGCCTTGCAGGGTGCAGCAGTGCTGCCAGGCCAGCTAGATAGGAGACTTCTCAGGCTGCTGTTTCCACCTGCTCAGCACTGAGCTGTTGACAGTGACAAGATGCAGGCTGCCTTGGGCAGGCACTTTAGGCTCCTAGGGAATTTTAATAAGGCTTTAGATAAAACAAGAGGATTTGATGCTGCAACCCTTGGCTTCAGAAGTCTTAATTCTCTTTACAGAGGTCCATCTAATACATTAGTATCATATTTTTCGTAAGTGTAAATACTAGCATCCCAACCCACATTTAAAAACCTAACTCCAAATAACAGAAATTAAAACTGATGAGATTCATACTCAAAGACTAAACCACACCTACTACCTTACAGACCAGGGCTCCTGTGAGTATTACATGTGTGGCCCTGCAGCCCAAGACTCCCCTTCTCTAACACAATGTACAGGCGACCGTCTCGCATCTCTCTGCCCCATGTGACACCTCATGGCTCACCTCCCTTGCACCCGCTTGCCAGACAAGCAGATTCCACCAGCTCAGCTGACAGACATTTGGCTTCATCACTGCAAGACAGACCCATTTACAACAGCCTGAAATCAGTTGCGAAATCAAATCCATATGAATCCATGTGCTGCTCGGTGGTGGGGGCAGCGTGCAGGATGAGGACAGGCTATTTGCTTCCCTCCATGCTATCTGTTCCCACCTGTCAAGGATTTATTAGGTTTCTATTATATACCTTCCTATAAGGATTTCTTACAAAATGCTTAACCTTCTCCAGTGCCCCATAGTTATTCAAAGCTTGGAGTGAGCTCTGTACCAATCCCAGAGCACCTGTCTCCAGTATGTCCTGACTGTGTTAGGAGCTGCTGTTCCTGAGGGACTTCAGCAGCTGTGGCTGAACCAGGCAGTGCCTCCGAGGACAGCAAAGGGGCCAGACGTAAACTGCAAATAAGGAAGGAGTTGTTTTTATTCAACTCCTATTGATGAAAAGTGTCAGGACAGTAGTCCTCACCTTACACCAATATATTATTTTTTACCTACGAGGACTGATGCAGCTTTTTTTTTAAACAGCCATCATTGCTGAAATTACATATTTTCATACCTGTGATGGAGTTGACAACAGAGCGCAAAATTGTGGGAGGCTTAATCAGCTCCTTCAGTATGTTAGATTCTGTTGCCAGTGGAAAGCCATTGTCCAGCATTTCTTCTAGAAGTTCATACACAATTACTACATTGTCCTTAATTGCCGTCTCAGAACATTCGCCAAAGTAATCCTAAACAAATTCAGAGATTACAAAAGAGAGGATTTTTATTCCTGTTAGAATACTTGGCAAAAGGAAGCTTGTTTGTTTTTTTCTTACAGAAACCCTCCAATATATGAACACATTTTAGTGTCTAAACTATTTCTATAGTCTGATGGCATCATATTGTTAATGTTATATTTATCAACACCTGAAAATAAATACAAGCATGAACAGTGAAATAATGTAATGTGATGTACTACTATTTATGTTACAAAGTTCCTTCCACACTTCCACTGTGAACATTAACACATCAGCAGTTACAAGACTCTTGTAAAATAAAGATACTATCTTTTGGCAATGCTCTGTCTCCACAGTGCTTCCTTTATACCCAATAGCTGTGAAATTGGTTGAGAAGTGACTTCTTTGCAGCTTTTTCCTCACTACAGAGTGCAGGCTGCTGAATTACATGCTCTTTCTTCCCATCTACATAACATGAACAGAACAAAAGCATACAGAAAAAAACCCAGCATTTACAAAGTTGAATTTGAGTTCTGGTGCTTGTGAGTGCACAACATAAACCTCTTTTTCCTCTGTGCTCTATAAACCTGTGCTTGACTTAAAAATCGCAAACAAAAAAAGTCACTGACAGAAGGGTTTATTACCTTTCTCTAAAAGAAGTTGATACAAAAAAATCCCTTGAAGTTATTTTAGAATCATAGAATCACAGAATGTTAAGGGGTGGTCCCAATCCCCTCAGCCATGGGCATGGACACCTCCCACTAGATCAGGTTTCTCAAAGCCCCATCCAAACTGGTCCTGACTACTGACACAGCTGGGGCATTCACAACCCCTCTGGGCAACCTGTTCCATTCACTATTTTACTAACCTCACAGAATAGAATTTTTTCCTAATATCTAGCTTAAATTTCCCCTCTTTCAGTTTGTACTCACTTCTCCTTGTCCTATGACTATAGTTCTCTCTGGCTTCCCCATAGGCCCCCTTTAGACACTGAATTTTAAAGCATTGAATGGTGACAGACCTGGAAAGTATCTGCGACTCGGTGCAGAAATTCAATTACGAAGAGTGGTGGCACTTCTGTCTGTATGACAGAGACAAAGAAGATTTTATCCCGATAAATGCTGATGAGGTAGTGATGTGGAGTTGAGATGACAGGAGGCACATTCTCAACATCGATTGCTTTCTCCTGAGCTTCAAAGAAATAATCGCACACAGATTGGCTCACAACGCTCTTCCAGTGCTTCTCCAAGAAGATATCACCAGAACAGTTTATAAGAAACAGGCTGTGGATCATTTTCTGTTGGAAACACATTAAAAGAAGTTAAAATAAACAAAAGGATATGTGGATTGACATTCTTTACCCAGATTCCCTTTCTTACAATGGTTATTCTTTATTAACACGCACTGTGAATTTAGGAAAAAGACCTACTTTTTTGCTTTTCTTTGAATCCATTTTTTTTATTTAGATGAACATTTCACCAAAAAAATATTTGCCACTGGATTAAGTTGCTGATGTATATCATAATGCAAGCATGAAGAAAGCACCCTTCTTTTCCACTTTCATCCCTATCTGGTATTTCCAACTTATTTCTTAAAGAAAAGCTGCCTCCCATGAGCTGCACTCGTTCAAACGTGTTTGGTGACATGAAAGAGTTACTCGTACAGAAAGTTTCCTATGGCAGTGCAGTTGGCCTGGCAGTTGCCCACATAACTTAGAATTGCTCTACTTTAAAGATACAGCTCTTTAGATTGTCAGCTTTCAGCTGTTGAACTAGAAAAGTGCTTTTTTACTTGCTGGCAGATCAGTCTCATGAGCTATGCCAAGCTGCACTTGGGTAAAAGGTTGGAATTCATTAAAAGTACACAAAACAAGCCACTTAAGTCCTGATTTAATGAATAAAATTGCCTCAAATGTGCTTGGCATGCATGAAATGTGTTTGCATAAAATGTTTTTCGCTTAAAAATTCACTTTCTTATAAGGGGAGTATGAATTGCAGGTAAAGAATGTAACTTTTTTCTTATCTCTTTAAACATTTACAAATAACGTGCCTCAGCCACTGATCCTTCATTTTATTCATGGGGCAAGAAGCTTATGTGCCTATTAAAAAAAATAATTCCAAGTCTATTTTTCAACTTTCAATGCAATAGTAAGTGAACTAAGGAGTTGATAAAATGAATAGACTATTATTTCTGCATCTTCAGAGGAGACAAATGCTAGGAGACTTCAGTTTATCTCTTCAGCCTTTACATGAGACAGATACAATGCTTTGGCTGACCTGCAGCATAATGATCTTTTTACAAAAAATAAGTTCCAGTTACAACTTGGGCTTGGAAAACAAACCAAACTGTAACCCCAACAGCAGCTTCTCAAGGTGAAATTAACCTGGTACTCAATGTCAAGCATAAATTCATCTGCAGTTGAAGAAGCTGCCCCTGGCACTGGCTGTTCTTCCCTTTTGCCTCTCAGGATCTGAGTAGATCTGTGGCTCTGCAATTATCTACATTAGGAAAATGGTCCAGCCAGAAACTGACCCAGCAAAAGGAGCTGCTGGTCAGATCAGCTTCCTAATGCAAGTTATTACACTGCCAGAGATGCTGGAGCTGGCACTGGGCATGTGGTAGAAATGGGCAGATGACTGTAATGGAGATCCAGAACTGAAAGTTAGTCTTTGGAGGAGTTCAAACATGACTGGAAAGAGATCAGACAATTACTGGGTGCCCACACCTTGAAACAGAAAGACCACCATCAACTCTGCATGTCCAAGAGAAGCCAAACACACCTACCAAAAACCTATCATAGTTTTCATTAATTTTACCGTGTTTGGCCAGATCTTGTCCTAAAATGAAGATAAAATTTGCTCCTTCTCTGTTAACTCTAGCACACTAACGTGGAGATAGCAAGGGAGCACCTAGATGCACATGGCCCAATCCCACAGAGATTTTAATGAGTCCAAACACTGTATGACTAAATCTCATTCCAAAATACTGGAATATAAGCACTTAGCTCCACCCAGAGTGAGCTTGTGTTGCTGTGTCTGAATCTAAACTACCCGGAGTACTAACTCATCTACCAATGCACTGGTAACAATGAAAAATGGTCTGGCCCTCCAGGTTTTGACAAAACAAAAGTATGTCTTCCAAAGCTCACCAAAGACAGTGAAAAAGGACAGCTCAAGAAGGTTGTCAGCATGCTATTTCCCTCCACCTAAGTCAGCAGATGTGGGAAGAAAGCCAAGCTTTTCAAATTCTAAACTCCAGCTGCTCCTTCACATGCATGACAGCAATATGCTCATCTTCACTGGGGCCATGCCAGGTCTCAGATACCTCCTGCCAAGAGCATGCTGTCTTTGGTAGCTGACAAAAAAAGACCAATAGTCAAAAAGTGGACAAAAATATTCATCTAAGCCGATACGGAATGTAAAGGGAAGTTCTTTTAGAAATTGTGATTGCAAATTTTTTTAGAAGTGGGTAAGGAAACAAAGCTACAAAGTGTCATCTCTCTCCTGGACCAAATTAATCTCTAATTTAGTCTGTTAAAAAACCCAGACAATTTTAATACTGTGAGCACAGCATTTTTATAAAGAGCCTTGACACAATTGCTTTAATCCAGTTCAAGTAAATATGTTCTGAATTTAGCCAGGGTTGAACATTAAAGCCTTCGAAAATCTCCTGGATAGTCACACAATGGTGGCAAGTCTAATCAACCACTGAATGTCAGCATTGTTCAACACCACGGCTGCCCACACATAGGAAGGTGCTCAGCTGTGAAGCTCTACATATTGAAATCGATACAATAGCATATCTGTTAACAAATATCAGACCCATTTCCGATCAAATGCACATGAAGCTGCATCTGAGAGTTCAGTACAAGCAGCACTGGTGAGGCTTCCAGAGGAGCTGATCCACAGCCCGCTGTGGAGGAGCTATGTTGGACAGCAGGGAGCTTCCAATGATATGCTGACAAAGTATCACACGTGTGTGCCAGTGTTTGTAAGCCCCAGAGGTTGTGCTTCTGTTAACATTCATCCAGATTCCATTTATCTACAGATCAGAAATGGCTGCATTTGTCACAATATACTTTTAACAAGTGCAGCTGTGCAGCAGACCACACAATCACAGCAAGCTCCTGGTGCACCAAATTACTGTAAAAACAGGGCCCCTTCTTTTGCCCTAAGTTCCACTTAGGATATTAGACCATGACTTCCTTTGCAGTCAAGGGAGGGCATGGACAGTCAGAAGGGGACGTGGCACTTGGCCACTGCCCTTCTTTATTCATCTACCCCAAGCTGCCTAGGTACCAGCTGTGTTCATAGGAGTGTGGCCTCGTGGTGAACCAGAGTAGCAAACTGATCCAGGGGACCACGTTTGGCAGATGACAGCTTTGTAGTACCTATGGAAACTGAGCAGTAAAATCCCACCTGGCTGCCTACCCTATCTTCTAAGTAGGAAGATAGGGACTACAGGATTTCCCCGATACATATTCTGCTTCTAGCATAAGACTTCCCTTCAAATCCTCTCACATACTCAGTTCTTCCTTCACGAGTTTTAGCAGTATGCTAATTTGCTGCTAATTTGAAGTGCTCTGGAAAACTGAAGCCCTCTCCTTGCAGCCTAAGTGCAGAGCAGGCAGCCCCAGAGGAACAAACCCTGCTGTGTCAGTCAAGGGGCAGCTCAGTTGGTACAGTTCCCAGTGCTGCCTAGAATAAAGATGCTCTTATAGCAGTGGGGATATCAGTCTGTTATACACAAGACTAAGTAATTTGATTTATCCCATACACTGTCAAGCAATTGGCACCAGCTGATTAAAGATGGATTTCATGCTGAGTATCTTCGAAATGGTAATGCTACAAAAAATATCAATACAAGATATAGAAATTATTATTTAACAAATCTTACTTACATTGCTACAAATACTGATGATTTCCCTGTTACTCTATTTTTGAGTGCCAGATTTCATTTCAGACATGTAGAGATCCCTGAATTAATTTCTCAGTACCTCACTTTGTTGCAGTCTCGTCAGAACATATAACTTGAAAAGCAAAAAAGATTGGCTAATGCTGAACATAAGAAATCAATCAGGTAACATTAAAATTCCCCACACCAGCAGGCCAACAGCAAGTGTGTTAAGAGCTGCAGTACTTTGAAGGTAAAGGTCTTGAAACAAAGTTCCTAAGTTTTAAAAAAACAGTAGCAAAAGTACATCACCAGAATTCAGGAATCATAAGATTCTTTTCCTGTAGCAGAGTATACAGACATAATTTTGAGATGTCAGCATAAAACCACTCTGTGTAAGGTGTTTCTAGGATTATTCTAAATGACATGCCTCCCCTCTCTCTGCTTTTAGGCCTACCTAAGAGCAGACTGAAGATGTACATGGATCATTATTTGCATCTAGGCCAAAGCAAACTGTTCAAGCTCATTTTAGTGCCTGACTGCAAGGCACCTTACAGGCTCTGCAGCAACAAGTGGCCCTGCAATTTTTCAGCTTCTTCTTGCAGACTTCCTATCCTTCCTCTGCAAGACTCCATGTGATTCTTCTCAGTCATTGCCATCCTACCAGAATCTGAAGTCCACACAGAAGAAAAACGTATTTTAACTAAGGTGCCTTCAATGAACTGTTTCCATGTCTCTAACTTTTCTTTTGACTAAATCTGGATTTGCAATGTTACTGATTTTCAAATTCTTGGCACAGAAACATCTGGACCGAAGTCACAGCAGGCTCACAAGACAAAAGTGGAGCTCACTGGCAAGGGAGAGAGGTTGTGAGCATGGGAAAAAAGACTGATTGCATATGCTTGTCCTTCGCTACAATTAAGTACTCTAAAATGTAATCAATGCAGAAATACTGTCAACAGCTGCTTTTCCCTAACACTGAGCCGAGTTACATTTAAAGCTCTGAAACCATGAAGTGAGGAATTTATCACTGACCTCTGCAATGCCCTTTAGAGCTAGTACTAATTACTGGAAACAGCTCCAAATAGGACCATCACTAGGCAAGTATTCCACAGCTTCAGTGTTCCCTGATTTTGGCATAGCTGCTCTGAAGGGTGGAAGGATTAGTGGGGGTAGACTGAGTCTCTGTTATGTATTTGTGGAAATGAACTTCTAGTGACAAGTGAATGGAAAGTAATCAAATGCTTTAAGTAACCTGGAGAAATGAGCTAAAATAGGCAGTTCTATTTCTATTGTAAAGCCAGTATTTTTGTCATGATCAGCTAGTACTTTAACCTTCTCCTACAAATTCAAAATGTGTCCTGACCTCCCCAACACCATTCACTGGCTTTCAAACCTAATAAAGAGAAGTCCCATTAAGCACCTGAACAATGCTTTCAAGACAGCCAACACAGCAGCTCTGAAATGTTGTATAGTTGGCAGGACCAACCTGACACATCATTATTAGCTGTGATTCAAGCTGATAAATCTGGAAGTCTCAGGTTTACTAAAACATGAATGTTCTGTAATTTCACAGGTTTTTTTGCACTCTGAATATTGTGTGTCTTAATGACTCTGCTCAAGTGTCATGAATCCTTTTATATATAAGATGCTCACAGCTTAAGTATCTGCACATCAAAATAAAAACATTTTTGCAACCTTTTTTAAGAACTGCTTGTTGTCCCACTCTGTTAGTCAAGAAACTTCCTATCTACTCAACACCATGAAGTGCTTGAGTCTGTACAACTATTCAGATATATTTTATCAGCAAGATCATCCCTATTAAAGACTAAATGCTTTGCTTTCCAGATGTTCATTTATTTATCTTTGCTCTCATTTAAAACACTCTTAGTAACTTTCTGAAATTGTTTTAAAAAGGAATTAGTCCTTTGAGAATACACTAAAATTATCTTAAATCAGTATTTGGTATCCAAAACAGAATTTGCAACTTCCTCTGTGCTTTTACCAGTAGCATTAATTACAGCCTGCATGAGAATTTGTGCAGCATTTCATCTACTGTCTGATGAGCTTTCCAATAATACACTTGCATGGTGCCTCTGTTCAATTTAGTTCCAGAATGCATCTTGTAACTGCTGGCAAGAAACTTCCATCTCTTGTCAACAGAACAATATTAGATTCTGAATGATCAAACAATATTAGATCCTGAATAACTGCAGTTCCGTTGGGACTCGCAAGAATAGAAAGCTTTGCTGTAATAGCAATAATTTCTTTGAAAAAAAAACTCCACCAAAACAATTAAAAATTCATTGCTAAAACTGCATTTTTACAAGGAGATGGAAAATTTCGAACACAACTTACATCTGAATCAATAGCTTTAGGACTACTAAGGGATGACTTAAGAAATTTGCTCTGTGAAAGAAGTCCTGAATAGACAGATAGAGCCAAATGGACACAGATAAAATGAGTATCATGTCACATATTTACTGTCCATAGTATTTTCAGGAAAATACTGATAATTGGGCTCATTTTCTAGCCAAACCACGAAGAACTCTGAATGGACAAGGCAGCAGGATTCAATCACAGGATATCAAAGCCCCAACTCAGCAGCTCTTTGTGAAGATGTTTTCCACCATGTTTTCCCAATTCACTCCTCCAGTAAGTCTGACAGGCCGTGGCAACATCGCTACCAGTCTCTTTCACAGGCTCTCTTTGAAGAGGCACTCAAGGTTCCAGAAAGGACAAGCAGAGTGCCAGAGAGCCATGAAAAACTCCATCAGAGCCAACAAGCACCACTGGAACTCTGCTGTGCATGACAGTCCTTCCTAACGTGTGCACTCTGCCCCAGTTCAAACACAAGAGAGCAGAAAGAAGGAACATAACTACTTGTACTTTGCTTTTCCTCTGAGAGGACAGAGCAAAGCAGCACTCTAATTCTTTTACTGTATGAATGAATCTCATGAATACTCTAAGAAGCTCCTGTTAAAAGGCTTATGTTAAATAAGCATAAAAAAGATTTAACTTCTCTGCATTCATTTTCTAAAAGTTATATTTGAAGCTGTAGTTGAGGGGGAAATAAAGAGATATAAGAGGAAGGAACTTAACATTTTAAATAAATTTTAATTTGGTTTCTTGCCATAATTACAGCCATGAAGTACACCTACAACTTGTCTCCTACTTTTCAGACTTCTTCACCTGAAGGACTTCAATTTTTCTTTTCTGAGTTCTCATGACAAGGTTTTTGGTAAAGATTCTTCATGTAAGAAGATCTTTATATGAGAGAATAACTGGGATTTAGCTGGTGCATAGCTGTCTTGCACAACAGAAAATTTAATTTCTGAATAAAACCAGCAAAATCAAACATGAGAGGGCACGGAGTATTCTTCAAGTTTGATTTTCCATTTGCAAGGAATTTTCAGATATGTGTATACAGGCAGTAAAGAATCTGCTTGTCCCTTTCCCCCCCCAAAAAAAGAATAAAGTTTGTTTGTGTTTCTGAGTTAGCACCCAACATGGCACATATTAAACCTGAGACATTTTTTACAGAGAAAGATCATTCAGATATTTCCTCTTCCTTTTTTCTTTTTTTCTATAATAAATTAAGGAGAAACTATGTATGATTCAAACCTGCTGGGAACTGCCACAGCAGAAACATTCTCATGGTTGGCATAGTCAGTTTCTTAAAAAGTAAAACATTGTTTCCATCATTTTACCTCTTGCATAAATAGTTGAAGCTGATTTTGCTTTTCTTGAAAAATACCTTTTCCTCTCACATACTGCAGTCTGCCTGCTATGAACACAATTTCTTATCATCCCAGTATGATTTTTTTTGCCTGGTTGGTTACAGAAAAGCTACATTGAATGGTGACGCTATTCCTCCAGTTTGATTAACACTTAATGGGTACGAACCATTCATCACACTGAAAAGATGGTAAGTGCATTACTAATTCAAAGCCTATTTGAACTGAAACAAAAGAAAAGAAGCGACAACCTCCCCTCAGTTACCGCTGGGTACTGAACAGGGCAGGAGCCAGGTGCAGCGCATAGTGGTGGATGATAACGGGTTTATTCCCGGCGCATATTACGCAGATCCGCGTTCACAGGGCCTCTTGCTAATTAGGCAAGTACAGCACGAGTACAAACAGCAGGAGTACAACCAGCACGGCTGCAGCAAAGCTGCTGAAGATCGACCCAGGTGAGCCAGCGCCGCTGCCCCGCCCGGCCTTGCCGCGGGCTGTGCCCCGAGCGGCGGCTCCCACCCCGTCCGTCCGTCCGGCCCTGCGCTGTGTGCCCGGACACCCACAGTAAAGCACCGCCCGGAGCACAGTGCCCCTCATCCCTGCTCATCCTGGACCGTCAGCGGGGCAGATCCGCCGGTACCGGGCTCTGACCCGGCCCCGCTCATTCTCCGTCCGGCGGTTCCGCACCTCCGCCAGAGCTCAGAACAACACAAGGGGGAGTTTATTCAAACACGGCAACGATTTTGTATTTAAATGGACACCGAACAACGGAAACGGCGGGCGCGTAAAACGGGAAGTCTCGGATTTGCGGGGCAGCCTCCCGGTATCGCCGCTGACGGGGATGTCGCCCCTGCCCGACTCCGGCCAACCAGCGCGGCCGGGACCGGGCACGGGCGGTTCCCGCCCGGCAGAGATCTCGTCCTCCGAGCAAGGGCAGCGCCGCCCCACTCCCTCACGGCCCGGGCCCCCCGCGCCCCACGTACCTCCCCCGGCCCGGCACGGCCCGTCCCGCTCCCGGGGCAGCGGCCAAGATGGCGGCGAGGCCCGGCCCTCCCGGCCCGGCGCGGTTTTTGGATTCGCCCCCCGGCGGGACGGTCCCCCGTCTTGCGGCGGCCCCCGGTTCCGCGCTGCCTGCTGCCGCCCCCGAGCGCCTTCTCCCGAGCACGGCCCCCTCCCTCCCCGGGCCCGCCCCTTTTTTGCCCATGTTCTGACCTTATTTTCTTCGCTGTACGCCCCTCACCGCCGTTTCTCGTGCTTAACGCTCGGATCACGGCGGGGCCGGCTTTGTTGCGAAGCCGGTTGTATTCCTTGTTTTTTTATGTTGGCCCCCCGTGCGCTTGTTTTTTATTTTTTTTTACACACACCTTTCGGGCGGGCCGCAGCGGTTTTTCACACAGCGCGCCACCACCTGTTGGCATAGGACGGCGGGCGCGCTCCCCGCGCGCTCCCGCTACACGACCAGTCAGTTTGTCGCCTCGGATGAACGGCCGGACGTTCGTCTCCCCGCCCCACGCCCCCGCTGGCGGTGCCGGCGCGGCAGCGCGGGGCGGGCCTTGCTTGGCCGTGCTTGGGCGGCGGGCCGAGGGAGCTCGAGCCGCAGCCCCGCACGCCGTTCATTATAGTTCCGCCGTTGAAGCTTTTTTTTTTGAAGATGGCAGCCCGTGTCTTTGGTTGGGATGCCTGCAAGTCCTTATAGAAGCTCATTAGCTGGAGGCAGAAGCAGCTGATTGGGTATATCGCGTTTTTTTTTTTTTTGCGCCGGGGTTACTGGGCCCTCTGTTTTATTCCCCTTTGAGAAGCCACTGCCTGGGATTGTCAGGCTTCCTTAGTGTTTTTGTCGCTTGGTGCTGCCCCCGGAGGAGGGCGAGACCACGTGCTCGTGGACCGCGTGCGGTCAGGAAGACGCGCCTGGCAGGGTCTCTCCGTCGCCGGCGTCCCTCTGCTAGGCCGCGGGCTCTGCGAGGGGGGTGCCGGGCTGGACCCGCCCGCGGCACCGGGCGCACGTGGAGCAGGAGGGCGGCCGGTGGCGGGGCCGTCCCGCCGCACTGCCCCGGCTCCTGCTGCCCGGGCCGTCCCGACGCGGCTGCCACGGCTCCTGCTGCCGGGCCGTCCCGCCGCGCTTGCCCCGGCTCCTGTGCCCGGGCCCGGACGTGCCCGGAGCGCCGCCGCACTGGGCTCCCCGCAGCCGGGACTGGGGCAGCGCTGTGCCGGGGTCGGGTCGGTCAGTGCCAAGGAGCTGCTGAGCATCTGGAGGGCGTGACGGTGTTTTTGATTGATTGATGTAAACGGAACCTCCGCAGCTGACGGTCCCCCGTCTAGAGCACAGTGGTGATTGTCATCCCGTATGCCTTCCCTTTGAAAACAGCCTTGGAATAAAGCCCCGTATAATGCTCGCGCGAGGGTCTCGTCCCCCGTTGGACAGGAAAACGAAATCCGCGTAAGCAGTTTTATTCTATTTCTTAAGACACCCCGCTTTTGTGTTTGTATTTAAATATTTTAGTTATGGTATATTATAATCTGTGTGTATTGTCTATACTTCGTCCCTTTTCATCTTCTGGTGGTCGTCAGTGCAATCAGCACCTGACTGAATCCATCGTTTTGAATGATGGCCTCCTTTCCTTTCTCTTTTTCCTTTCTTGTTCAAGACAATTAATGTTATTATTATTTTAAAGGTCATAGCAGAACAAAGTGTAATATGTGTGTCTTTTTAGTTTACTGGCGGATGCTATCAGTTTCTTTGAGTCACCCGTAAGGCGTAGAGTATGCTTTTGTTCTTTTGGTGCAGTTTGCATGGTTCTGTTTTTTTTCTCAGGATTATTTCTGATTGAATACTAATTAGTGATATGATAGCTGATCTTGTTTTATAATGGGTCATGTGATGACAGACCGAAAGATAATGGACATTTTGGAAGGCTTGAAAGGTCCGATAATTTTATGCTGTTGGTGAAACTGATAAAAGAACCAGTCAAATATAGCATATAAAACGGCCTTGTACGGCTGCTTTATAGTACTTGAGATGAGTATTACAGTCTTTGTTTGGCTATGTCTGTATTTTGTCCTATTTGAAAGATTATTACCATTATTATAATTTGTTCTAAGTCAGGGCGATCCTTGCGTCTTTGGTCAGCCCAATGGGATCCCCCCCCCCCCCCCCCCCCCCCCCCTTTTTTTCCCTCTTTCCTTCCCCCCTTCTTCCCTCCCCCTTTCCCCTTTTCTCTCCTTTTCAGTCTCAAGTTCAATTATATGGTTGACAAGCTCAGTTGCAGATAGTAGAAGAGGCAACAAGACTGTAACCTGAGCTCTGGAAACCGCAACATCAAACGGCAGGCAACAAGATTAAGGGTTTACGTCAAACATAGCAACAGTATGCGTGTCCCTAAAGCAACAGCCACCAAGCAACCTGGCAGCTGCCATGTTTCTGTATTATAAAGTTATTAGATGGGAAACAGCATTTAAGATGTGTGTGAAACATGAGAAAAATTTAAAAATTGAGAATACTATTGGCGTACTGAGTAATTAAAGGCTTAGCCTTGTCCGCTGACATTGCTTTATTTTATAGCTGGTGGCAGATTAATGGCTAGCAACGAGTAAACGGTCGTAAGGTTGCCTCCTTTCCGCCTGGGTGTGATAGGTATAAAACACATGAGGAATGTTGTTAAAAACTTGCATATGCTAATTCTGTTGCAAGTTATTCAAAGACGAGTGTACGTAGGCTTTGCTCCAGCTGTGTTTAGTAAGAGGGAGAAGTGCTGTAATTCATGGCGGTCATAAAGTACTCCGTGTGGGCATGTGTGCAAAAGGTTGAACTGCAGGAAGCAGTTGGTGGTTGGACTAGATTTGGGCCAAAACCTCAACGTTTTCATTCCCTTGAATCGTCTCCCAGTGGCAGGAATGCCCCCTCGTGTGGCTGAGTGCTGTTGCCTGGGAGGACTACCTGACTAATATGCGGTCATATGGTACCACGAGTGGTGACGCCGTTCCCATCTGACTTGGCTGTACCTTGCTAACAAGTGTTCAATTGTTAATGCACACAACAGAATTGCCTTAGAGCTATGCTTGTGTATTTTTTTTATGCACCAGCATGTACTTAGATATGGAAGAAATGAAAAAAGTAAAGGTCACTTGAAAAGTTTTTGTGCTCTTTTTTTTAGTAACATTGGGATCTTGTTATACCTAATTGGAATTGAGGGGAAATTGGTATCTTTGAGTGACATGTCTGTTCTCAAAATGAGAATATCAGGCTACAGTCTCCAGAGGACCAGTCTAATGGATCAAAAAGGATGCTGTACATATTATCCCCCATGTTGATATCAACCTAGTCTTCCTTTGTGACTAACCATGAAACTACTGGTTTATATATAAAACATATTTGACCAACAAAATTAGGTTTATTTCGCACTGCAATACAACGCTCCATTACTTAGTACATTATTTGATCGCGTTTCTTCTTTGTTCTTCAACGGCCTTTTCTTGTTATCCTGTGTCTCTCATTTTTTTATTATTCCTGTCTACTATTGTATTGAGCGTTTCATGGATACTATTTTTAGACCTTTTGATCTTTTCAGACAAAGTGAAGCACATTTTTATAGCCACCCGTTATTTTGAGGTAGCCGCAAAGTTTCGTAATGGTTCAGGAATGCTACACGTGGTGAACCACCACCATTGTATTAGATTGGGGCACTTGTGCCGTCTTTTGCCCCCATCCAGTGAGCAGCACATCTAATCACCCTTGGTAAGACCCATAAACTGGCATTCACCAGTTCAACAATTGGTGTGCTGACATTCCTCTGTCGGACTTGGTAGGTTTGGCAGGTCGTCGAGTGATATGGGTGCTAACTCACCCACTACAAAAACGGGCTTTATTGCTTCATAGGGCAGTAATGTGTGTCCGGTCTTCTGTGTTTGTCTGTCCTTTGACTGCACTATGCTTGTTTGTGTTTTGTGAACCGTTAGCTAGAATTTTATTTCATTGGACGTGTGTAAAATGCTCTGTGGAACAGAAAATGGTGATCTTTGCAAATACTGCTATAACGCCCATTGTCC
>CM031862.1:20909142-20956744 GCA_018697195.1 Certhia americana
CATTCAGGGTACAAGCAGTTGTAACGTCTCAAGGGCTATGCCATATGAAGAAATAAATAGAAGAAAGTATAGGATGTCTTGCTATATGATGAGAGTGGTTAGCGATTTATGGAACCTTTGCTTTACAGTGAACCACTCTGTGAAGTACACGAAAAGAAATGGGATGTTGGTACAGAATTTTTAACATAAGAAAATATTTTAATATTTGGCAAAGTAGAATCCCATGCAAGCTAAAAAGCATTTATTTTATCTGGCAATATTAAATCTTTCTCTGTAGAAAAGTTTCAAAAACACACTGGAATAACAGAAGATATCTGAAAAACGCTGCAAAATGCTGTTATTGAAAGAGATTTGGGACTTGCTGCGCACTAGTCCCCTTTATAATGTCGCTAGGGCTATTATGTAAAAAGATGACCTTCTGTCTTGAACACAGATGGGCAGAAAAAAAACTTATCATAGATCAACCTTACCTTGTACTTGAAGAGAAACTGAGTGGACATAAGGGGGTAATAGAGATGAGAGAACTTTTGGTGTATATATTGTAAACGGTAAGATTTATGCAAATGTTTTGGTGGTAAAACTAACACATTATGGCAAGGCTAAGGCCTAGATGCCTTCTTTTGATACGCAAGTTACAAACATATACATGTAGAGTTTCATGGAAGGACTTCAATAAAGTACATTTAAAAGGTTCCTATGGTGCCTGTTATTTTATCAGGTAGGGGTGGAGTAATTTTGAATTTATAGGTGCTGGAAAGGATACATTTTAGTGGAAAGTCACCCGTGGGAAGTTGTTTATCGTATGCAGAGGAAACTACATGGTCATGAAGAAATTCTCTCTTGTATAGGAACAAAAGCAGTCAAGAAAAATGTGGACTAGACCTTGTTCAGGCATTATTATAGTTTAGATGTCACAAAACCAAGGCCGAATCACGTGTGGAGGGCAAGGTCAGCTGCCCATGCAAGAGAGGGACGTTGGAAAGTCGGGAGTCAGGAGGTGAGCCAAACTCAGGTGCCCGCAACATACCGTGTTGGGACTGCAGTTAACTTGAGGGCACAAGGATAAGTTCATCTTGAATGACCTGAGTCATAAATGACCATTTTTCCAGGGGTACCCTGGTTGTTGTTACTTGCTTACATAGGTTAGGGTATAGTGTGGAGTCTAGCAGTTCCCTGGCAAAGACTAAAAGCCAGTGAGAAGTGGTGCTGGGGTAGGTGGTGTATCAAAGATGTCAGTAGCAGGTTAGAAACCTGGTGAATATTGTGATAACAAGCAAGATGGTTGGGCACAAGGAATAGCTGAAGTTTCTAGTGCTAGTGACGGCTGTGAGGGTGTCATGCAGCTATTCCATAAAAAAAGATGTATATTTTTTAGAGAAATATGCTTAAGTGGTAAAAATTAGAAAATTTGATGGTACCTCTTTGGCCTCTTTCTCTGTTGCTACTATCATTAATATGCAGCTGGATGTTGCTAAATTACTGTAAATATAGTTCATGTTGAAGTATTATATCTATTTTTCGGTAATATCTTTCTGTGCTTATCAGTTAAATCAGGCAATTATTTATGAGGAATCTCCAACCAGATTTTTTTTTAAAGTGTTTTATTATTTTGAGTACAGATAGAATCAAGAAGACAGCTGCATCTAGTTTATACAACAACAAGTTGGTAGTTTAACTATCATTTGCTGGTGATGGGATTCTCTCCCCACCTGCTAGGTACAAAACAGAGGTGTGGCTAGGAGCACTGAAACGGTTAAACTAGGACATAATAAATTGTTCAAACATGAATCAGAGCATACAGACATATGATCTAGTATTGAATTTCAATAGAGTTCAAAATCCTCTCTCAGGATTTGAGTACCTCTGCACCTTGTGGTGCAATAACAGTAAGAGGATGATGCGTTCCCACTCGTATCTGACTTTTCAGGACCCCCGGACACGCTTCAATAATGAGGAATTTTGTGGCGAGTTCAATAAGTGGGATTATTTTTGAGTGTCTGATTTAGAGAGAACCTGGGAGATTTGTCCTACCAGATACTGAGCATAAATTTTCCGGTTTTTTCATTGACAAAGCAGGTCCGTGACCTTCTCAGTGTGTGTATTTGGACATTCCTCTCCTATGAGAAGGACCCCGAACTCAGAAAAGATGAAAGGTCTGGCTTTAATTTTTCTGAGTACAATATTCACATTTGAGATGGAACATGAAAGAAAACTGGAAGAACCACATGATTATGAACTGTGGAAGTTGAAATATTTAGTTAGAGGTGACACAGCAGTACTTAACAACGTGGGATCACTTTGGCCAAAAAACTATGACTTCAGTTTTGAATCAGTGTTGGTGCTAGTAGTTAACACAGTAGTGCCCGTCGTCAACAGTGTGGCAGCTAACTTTGACAGCCAAAGAGGAGTGACGATAGAAAACTGGCTGTAGCGGGCTTTACCTTTCCGATAGGGGCAGTTTGCCGGTGTCAGGGTGAATAAGGAAAGGGGGTAAGCAATGACAGGCTGCCCTTTGCCCAGGTCTCCAGCCCGTGCCTCGGAGGGAGGGGCACCCGGAGCGCGGTGTTCACCGGTGGTGCCAGGCGCTCGGGCAGCAGGGACGAGGCGTGTGCTCGGGGGCACGGCACAGAAGGCCCCACGACTGCGGAGGAAGGAAGATCATGGAGGAGGTTCACTCGGGGCGGCGCGTTGACCCAAGGGCACAGTTAAATAAAAAGAATGAAAACGCTTTTCGTGTCAAGGGTTTGTAGCGATCGTGTGGTCCGGAGCGGGGCGTCATCCGCGCCAGGACGGAGCCGGGGCGGGGTCCCCTCGTCCCACGGCCCACGTGACACCCGAGGGGCAGCGCGGCCAGGGGCTCCGATGGCCATCTTTACTGTGGGCGGTGCGGTCGGGCCCCGACCTTAGCGTTAGAGGGCTAAATACTTTTTTTTTTTTTTTTTTTTTTTTTTTTGGTCAATTGCGCTGTCTCAGCACTCGGCCGCCGGGTGCTGGCGGAGAGGACAGCGGAGCTGTTTTCTGTGGGAGGCGCGCGGATCTCCGCCCGCACAAAGATGGCCGGCCGGGTGGTGCGGGCAAGGGCGGGCGCTCGTTCCGGTAACGGGCGCGTGCCGGAACGGGCGCGGGGCCCGCGCCAGCGCCCCCGCGGCCCCTCGGCGCCGGCTATGGGCCCGGGGCCAGCACCCGCCGGTCGCCGGCCCAAGTCGGGACAGGGCCAGCGAGCGGGGGGGCGGGGCGGGGCGCGCGGTCGGGCAGGCAGAGCGTGCCCCGGGATTCAGTCGCGGATGAGGCGCGGGGCGCGGGGGAGAGGCGACAGTGCGGGTGCGCTGCCGGGGGGCTCCGCCGCGGGCGGGCGTGGAGCTATGGCCACTCTCAGGTAATGCCGAGCAAACGCCGCAGCGCCGCAGCACAGCCCCGCGTCCCGGGGGAGGGGGCGCGGGAGCGGATCGCTCCGATGGGGGGGCGGGTGGGGGGCGCCCGGCGCGATGCTCCGCAGCAGCCGGGGCTTTCGTGGGAAATAGAGGGTGCTGGGGGCAGCGTGCTTCGCCCGTCCAAGTGCCGCCAGAGTTGTTCTGGCGGCCTGCACGCAGCTGCCCTGGGGTGAGGAAGGCGGGCAGAGCCGTGCCGGTGCCCTGCCGGCCCCTGAGCCCGGTGGGGACAGCGCTCCCGGGGCGGCGCGTTGGCTTCTGGCGGGCAGGTGGGCGCGCCCCACCGGGACTGCCGGCGGCGCTGGGCGATGCCGGTGCCCGGCGGCATGGGGAGCGAGAGCCCCGAGTAGCGCTGCGCCGGGCCGGGCACGCAGGTGATCCTTGGGGCGGTGGCCGGGGGCTGCGTGCGGCGTCGCTCGGCGGCGGTGCCGCTGTCACAGGTAGCGCCTGGGCGGGGGCGGCCGCCGCCCGCCGCGGGGTGCCGCCCGTGGGCGTGGGAGGACGCGTGTCGAGGGGCTCCGGCAGCCGCCTTGGAACCTTAAACCCTCGCTGTAGCTTGCCGTGACTGGAACTAGATTTTAAAAAGAATCCCCAATAACGAGAAGCAGGGTCTTTACAGCAGGCTAGGGTCTTGGCAGCTTGTTGGACCTGTGGTATCAGGATGTCAGCGAAACCTGGAGAATGACAAACCCGTAACGTAACATTCAGTGAAAGGCGTTACTGTGAATAGTTTCTCTCCCCCGTAAACTTCATCTTAAGATGGGCTTGTATTGTGAGGTAAATCGGTAACCTTTGATCAGGCCTTCGGCTGCTAAAGAAATGCCTAAAATTACAGACTCCAAGTTCAATATGATAATTCAAGGCCATTCTCCCATCTCCTCTCTCCACTCTCCAAACTCTGTGTATCAGATTTCATTTACACTGTTTCTGACCCAGACGGTAACTTTGAAATTGCAGTAGAATTTCCCTGTTGGAGCTTGCCGAGTTAGCGCAGCTGTGTGAGGAGCTGGGTAGTGGTGGAACAGTTTTTTCTGCGGCAGCCTTGCTTACATAAGGCCAAAGCTTTTAGGCTTGTTTTCAAAGTTGGAACCTGTGAGTGTGTCACTTTAGAAGACTATGAAAGTTTCATAATAAATGAAATATTCACTGAAGATGTTCCTCTAAGTCAGTATGTAAATATGTAACTGCTTAGCCAAATATTGTCTTTGCTTAAGACCTGTGTCAGGAAAGCATGTGAGCAGTCCTGCAGGCCACCTTGTATGTTTAAGGTCTATATGCTAAAGTGATTTGCTGACCAGTGATGCAAGAAAATTGTCTGAACTCTGGAAGGATGGTATAATAGTTGGAAGGCAGTTTTGTGTTAGAGGAGTTAAGGTTAACAGTATCAACCTGCTTGTAATGATGTTACATGGGTATGTGGGATGAGAGAAGGATGCTCTTATAAATAGTCTAGTGCTATAAATCTGGTACTATAGCTATTTTGCTTTAACTACACATATAAATAACTTTTGGTAAGTTCAAATCTTGTGTTATGTGGGGTTTGAAACTGAAATTGATATGCTGAGAACAGGCTTAAGACATGCCTTGTTTTGCCTTACTTTAAAGGGCATTGAGAAACCCTTTAAAAATACTTATATTTTAGATCTTACAAGACCATATCTTAAATTTGTAAAAGGAAGACTAGGCACACAGTGTGCTGCCATGCAATTGCACACCCAAATGTCTCAGTCATGTTTAAGGCTTTCTGACTTGCCAGTATCTAAAGGCCCAAAATATTCCTCTGTCACCGTGCCAGTAACTAATAATAAGCTTTCAATGATATTTTGATGTTGCTCTTCCACGGAAATGCGCAGCAGCATGGAATGATAACAATATTGTGTGATAGTTGGGTATAGTACTGCTAATGTTCAGCAGCCAAATTGAATCAGGACCATACTTTAAAAAATGCCTGCAGCAGTAGAACATGAGATTGGACACAGCTTTCCAGATCATTCAGTTGCAGTTAATTTTGTTCACTTCTTACAAAAGGTTCCAGGGTAGCTCAGTTCTGATGTTGTGGGTTCTTTTTTATTTGTTTGTGTTTGTTTTAATTTTATTGCTTCTGCCACTTGTGATAAGAGTAAGGTGTGAAACACTGGTCATTTGTTTAAAATCAGTCGTATTAGTAATGTCTGAACAAAACACCTAATTAACAGGTGAAGATTTATTTATACTTAATGAATTACATTGCTTGAACTTGTAATTGCAACTCACACTTCATGCAGTCCTAAGTTAAAAGCCAGACTCATAAAATATATTGCTGCTTGTCAGTAGTTACGAAAGTAAATGTGATGTACATCAAAGCTTTCTGTAGTTGCTATTCTGTATCTTTGCCTGCTAGATGGACGGTGATTTTTGAGTCCAAACAATTTTTAGATTTGTATGAATGTCTTATTTGTAGTTTAGAGTTTAAAAAGTATACGTCTTGTTCATATATATGTACTCTTTGTGTGTCTGTATGCAAATACACACATGGATGCTGACTGTATAGTCTTATATATGCCCTTAATTTGTGCAGGTGAAGGAATTGTCACCTGGTTCTTGAGTAACTGATCCAGATATTCTTTTGCAATAGGCTAGTTGGGTGAAACAAGAACATCCTTTTTGAATAATACCAGTACTCCAGTGAAAGAGAAGGGACTGGGCAGAGTCAGGGAGGCTGGGTACTACAGAAAAGTGTTCTGTGTCTGTGGCAGAAATGTGCTCCCAAATAATTTACGTGTTGTGAAATCTCAAATACCAGAAAATTATTATTGCTTCCTCACTGTATTTTATCCCTAGTTGGTTGGAAATAATCACTGAAAATTTAATCACAGCAGATGTCCTGTGTGGCTGAACAGCAAAACATAAGGTCTATAAGGTTCTAATGTACTGTTCAAAATCTTCAACTTGGTGAGAATATAATAATTTAGTATCTCAGGTTTTTTGCTCTGGAGACCCCTAAATTTAGTGTTCTCTGGAATCACAAATATTTGGTTTATTTTACGCTTTTACAGAGGTTTATGTGGCTTTACAGAGTATATGAGAATAATTTTTTAATTTTATTTTTATTTTTACTGAGGAGCAAACTGAAGCCAAGTAGTTGCTGTACCTCATGTAGTGCCACAAGAAGTGCAATAGTATAACGGTGCAAAAACTGCAGCCCCTCAGGAAGGAAAGGGTGATTTGCATGTAGCCAGTGTTGGGTTAGTGAGGTTGAACATGCTAATAATTTACACAGCCAAGTCTTCCTCTTTAACAGTAGGACTTTCCAGATTGGTTCACAGAGGTTGTATTAGAAAATGTGTATCACAGTGGGAATCACAGAATCAGTTACATTGGAAAAGACCTCTGAGATGGAGTCCAGCCTCTTAAATATCTGCTTCTTGACTTTTAAAAATTCATGATTTAGAAATTGTTCAGACTTTTCCTGTTTTGCCCATAAAGATATTTTTGTCAAATACAGTGACAGTTAACTAAAGACACAACTCCAGTCCCCAGTACAAATGGAGTGTATGGACTTTCCTTCTTTTTTTTTTTTTTTTTTTTTTTTCCCCCAGAATGTTAATATATATTTTTAAGCATGAAAGTTCTAGTATCTTGGGACTTAGGTAATTCTAACACCTAGGTGAAAGGACCAAAAATGTAGAAATGCATATTAATTGAAGACACAGAGCTAGAGATTAGTATATGTTATCTTACGTGTTTAGATTATGTGCAAAAATAGGTAAACATTTTCTTCACAGAAATCAATGTTAATCTAATCAAAGTTTTATGGGCTTAAAACACTGTCAAATTCTGCTGTCCTACATTTAGTTGTGATAAAAAACTATTGAATTTGGGGAGAGTTTGCCCAGAAGTTTCAGTGGAATGTTTCTGAACATACACTTACTAGTCTAATGATAATTACTTCGGCTTTTAAAACTTGGTTCCAAATGGCACCCTCCATACAGCCTCTGGAATACTTGAATGGAGATGATTATAAAATATTGTGGGAGAAGGAAGGCTTGGCAATGAGCAGGATTTACGTGATATAAAGAGCTGCCTGGATTAAATGGCACCGAAAGTTCTAGTTCCTGCTGCTGCTGACATGTGAGGAGCTTGTATGCATGTTATTGCTTCCTAGAACTTCTGCACAAAGTTACTTTTGTGCTGCTTTGAACACATTGACCTACAGGTTCTGTAGCCCACAACTCATTGAATATTTGGTAGCTTCTATTTTGCTTTTCCGTTGAACGTGGTAATTTTTTCATAGGTGGTGACCTCAGCATGTCCGCTGTATTTCAGATTTTTTTTAACTACAGCTGCTGTTTTCTGGCATACTGACCATTAAAGTGCTGGCTCTTGACTTATGTAGAAGTTATCCATGATATGTTTTTTTTTCTTAAGTAGTGTTGTAAATCTGTTGACGTGTAGAATTTCACAGCATGTGAGACTCCGGTAAACATTAAGTACAGGAACATATAGCTTGGGACAAATCTTCACTCAACACTCGTAAAGTTCTGACTTCATTCATTGTCCTACAGTACTACTTATGCAATACTTAGGTTTTACCATGGAGAGAATGTTCTGTCTTGTGACTTCAACTGCAACCTCTTTTTCCTTATGTCTTCTGAACTGTCATCTGTCTCTCCCTATTCTTGTCTTCTAGCCAGGTGTAACTTATGGTTATGCTGTTTTGAACACTGCTGTTTGTTACACTGACAAAAGTATTTGGTTAGTCTTACAGGTCTGTACTAAGCAGATGTTAACTATCCTAGTTAGGAGTGAGCTGGATTTCTGGCTCCATCTTTATGAAGCAGCATCTTTCACATTTTATTTGCAGTGAAACAGGCTCTAAAGGACTGTCCTTAAAGCTACAAAAACTAGGATACTTAAAGCATGGTTTGCTGTGTCTCAGTATCAAAGTTATTAATCATGTTTTCCACAGTGCAGCGTGGGGTCACTGTTCCCCTGAGTGCAGTCCTTCAAGGACAGGCTGCTCCAGCATGGATCCTTCACAGGGTCACAAGTCCTACCAGGAAACCTGGGCTCCTCTTATTCCATGGGTCTGCAGGTCCCTGCCAGGAGGCTGCTCCAGCACAGGCCTCCTATGGGGTCCCAGCCCCCTCTCAGGCATTCACCTTTTCCAGCTGGGGTCTCTTCCATGGGCTCTGCATCCCCATGGGCTGCAGGGCAACCTCAGCTCAGGTACCTGGAGCACCTCCTGCCCCTCTTTCTCCACTGACCATGTGTCTGCAGAGCTGTTCTTCTCTCATGTTCTCTTCTCTGGCTGCATTGCATCTGCACAATAACTTTTTTTCCCCCTTGTTCTTAAATCTGTTATCACCGAAATGTAATGATCATTTCTAATTAGCATGGCCATGGCCAGCTGCATGCCCATCTTGGAGCTACCAGGGATTGGCTCTGCTGGACATGGTGGAAGCTTCTGGACAGAAGCCACCCCTGTAATCCCCTGGCTACCAAAACCTGGCCACACAAACCCCGTAAAGGTGGTCCTACTGAAGCTATCTTGGGCAGCCAGAGCATGGGTGTGCCTTGCTGGTTGGAGACAGTAGGTGTTAGTTTGGCAAGGAATGTGATGGGTTTGGATGTAGTTCTAGAGAACAGCTGCATTTGCTCCTACTTGACATTAGGCCACATATCTAATCCTTTGGTATTACTGCATTATCACCCAAGTACATGCTATCCAGGAAAATGTTACACATGGTTTCTGAATTAATCTAAAAAAAAAAAAGTTAAAGCTATCCTTCTCAAAAATACTGTTACAGTATTTTTGATATCTTTTTTCTATGTGAAAGAAGTCATGGTAATGAATGTCAAATTGCTTAAAAAGCACATCCAACCTACCAATAGACAGCTGCACTGTTTAAAATGGCTGACAATGCAGAATCTGTAGTATCTTTGTTTCAGTTTATTATAACAGACTTAAATTGTTAATTATTTGTTGATACCAAACAATTGAGTGGGTTCAGTGAAATTCTTATTACCCTGGTGTGATGCTCCCCCGTCTAAAATTTGGTATTACAGATTGAATGTCATCCTTTAAAACTCCAGAATGTGGCATGCAGCTTAAATTTTTTATCTGAGTAAGTGACAATTTAACAGAATAATACATTTATTATTGCTGTCTGTGTATTGATCAAAGATCACTGTAGATCACTGTATGTGCTTCACTCAAATTTGACTGTATATGCCAGGTCACTGTATTTACTGTGCTGGACAAAATGTGTATTTTTTTTTTTTTTTTTCTCTCTAATAAAAAAATGTCCATACATATACTAGGAACAATAAACCAGTGCAACTCTAACTTGAAATAATTGATTCTCTTACAGTGAAAATGTCCTGTTTGGAATGGGAAATCCTCTGCTTGATATCTGTGCAGTTGTGGACAAGGACTTCCTTGACAAGTAAGCCTTGATATATATATTTTTTAAAATGTTAGTTTTGTTTCCAGAATGATGCCTGTAAATAAATGGAGCATTATCTGTCTGTGTAATAATGTGTTTATGTTGGTCTCTGGGATTCTGTCCTTGTGCTGGAAGTAGCCAGCATGGTATCTGTCATTTGATTGTTCTTGCTCTATGAAACTGTGGTGGTGGTATCTATGAAAACCTTCAGTGTTTTCATATAGTTTTTAATCAATTTATTCTAGTCTTCTCATGCTGTCTTTTAGTCTTTATTTGGAAGGAGTCATCAATTTCAGTAAGATTTAGGTAGCTCTTCTATGAATCTTTGTGTGCTGCTTTTGATTTACTATTATTGTACTCTTCTTCAGTGATGTCTGTAGGGTAAATAGGCCATTTCTGTAACACACCAAGAAAAGTTGTGCAAATATACCTTTTTTAAAAAAATATTCCAGTTTATCAGTCAGGAACAGGACTGCTTCTTATCAGGTTGTCTGTTATCTTGCTTAAGCCTACTTGTTATGCTACCATCCATATAACCATATTTCTGGATTGCTTAATTGGCATTAAGCTTACTTGTTCTTGAATCAGCTTAGAGATCTGTCTTTTCCAGAGGTGTAAAATACAGTTGCTCTTTTGAATCTTTCTGCTTGAGCTCCATTTTTTATTGTTGTTGCCATTTTTTCTCTGCTTTGTAAGTTGATTTGATCTTTCAGAGTGCTTGTAGTTTTTTCTTTTAATTTTTAAAGTGAAAATATTTTTTTCTGTAATTGTTCTTTATTTTGTTAATGGGAATATTGCATCAAAACTAAATTTCACATCACCAAGTAAAGAACAGTTTTTATTCTTGAGTGTGTATTGTCAGCCACAAATATTTTGTTCTGCACCTTTAAATAGCAACAATTTTTCATTGATATTTCATCACTCAAATTTTATCATAAGGTTTGTTTAATTGAAAGCTTCTATGTTGTAAGCTGGAAACTAAAGACAAGAATGTAATGGATTGTGTCAAATTCAAACACCTGGAACTTTAGAAATCAGGTCTATGTCTTGAATATTCAAAAAAGTAAATAAATCTGGTGTAATTCTCTGTCTTCTGTTTCCATTGAAATAACTTGAAAGCCAGTCTCTAAAAATAAGTAATGCCCTTCTTCCAACCCAACAATACTCCCAAACTAACCCTTATAAATTGCTGACATAAAAGAGTTGATGGGATCTCTACTGCAGCACTGAAATCCTTCAGGAGTGTATTGTGCTTTTCACTGGATGTGATGTGCTGTGCAGAATTTAATTTAATTTAAAAATTAGAAGTCCTGTGTACTCAAATTTGAGTCCTGTCAGACAAATTAAATTATCTCCTGGAGCAGCATATGCTCTGTGAGCATTTCTTTAGTGCCAAAATGCGTTTGTGGGGTATTGCATTATTGAAAGCCATAAGCAGTCTTCCCCCAGCATCTTCACAGGGAGCCTGCTGGTAGTGTGATGGCTCTGGTAATAACCTCAAAACTGAGGAGCTTGTTTACCTTCACCTGCATCTGATTTGATATCCCTCTCCCTGTTTGTCAGTGTATGCAGGGAAGGCCATTTAACAAACGGACAAGAGTGTTTTTACTCCAGGTCCAACTACCTTTTGCAACATTTCCTGAAATGGGAATCAGATCCCACGCTTCCTCACCTTGTGAAGGGAGATAAAATAGAAAATGTAGCTGTAGGACAACTGCTAGAATAAAGTTATCTGTTCAAGTGCTACAAGGAGGTGTAAGAACATAGACATTTCAGGACTGTGAAGCATTTGAAAGAGTAATTGTTGGTCATTGTAGTCTCTCTTTTCTTGTCAAGCAAGACATGCACCCATCTCTAGCCATGTAATGTCAGCTTTTGGCATCTTGGCAACCTTGAGTTTGTTTCTCACCTCTTTTGCTGGATGGGAATGTTTAATGGGGCCATCGGGCCAACAGGGCTCTGACTTGAGAAGGTAGCTTAGGAAAATAAGAGTAGTTTAGGTAAACACCCATAAGAATTTTATACATTTAACTTTTACAGTGTTTCTGTTATTTTATCCATCTCTTGTACAGTCAGTTTTAAGAATAAATACCTTTGTTCAAAATAAAGGACTTGATGTTGCAAGTTTAATCAATGTATTTTGTCAATGAAATGAGAATATTAAAATGAGTCCTGTAAACAGTTTATTTTTGTAATTTCTGTCAAGAAAGTGCAAATTGAAAGCAATGAAATCAAAAGTGGTCTTTTTAACAATATTTAATTGGCCTACAATCCATGTTATAAATAAAACTGAAAATGAACATACAATGCAGTCCTACCCCTCGCAGATTCTAAACAGTTTGCTGCCATATAATACTGGTTTGAGGAAATGAGCAGTATTGGAGGGCTGGGTGGGTATTTTTGGCTTAGGTTGTTAGCACAACCCTGACATTTTGTTTTCAAAGTGAATTTTGGTTTAATCTGATCTCCAAAACCTTTTGCTCTCTTGACAAGTTATGGAGGGCTTTAAGCCTTTCCTAGGAGAGACAGTTTTCATTTATATCACAACAGAACTTCCCCATGCCCATCTGAGCTTTCCAGACCATATCAGCAGTCTGGCATTACCTGAGCCAGAGAAGCTTTAGCCTCTGTTGAGTTGTGATTGCTGGGTCCCATGTCTTGCCTCTTTTCAGGGAGGCAATCTGGAAAGGTGTTGGCAATGTTGATGGCACTGTTGGAAACTGGTGATACCACAAAACCACTTTAGATTCTGTTTACAGAGCTGGAAAGAAGTCTTGAAATAAATATAGTCCACCATATGTCCGTGGGTTTTTTTAGTATCTGCATGAAAGAAATATCAGAAATGTAGTTTTGTTTTGGTTTTTTGGTCTCCTTTTAGTTTGCATTAACTCCGTTACCTAAGAGTATTTTTGTTTAATTTATCAAGATATGGATACTTGTTCAAAGAGCAGCTTCTTAGGGGTGAGAGGAGAAGGAATAGAAGAATTAATGCATTGTGGGTGAATTGCTAACTATAGCTATGCTAATCTGTGAAAATAACTTTGCTAACAGGTATTCATTAAAGCTTTTGGTGTAGTCACTTCTACCCATGACATTTAACAGGAATGATTCTTTTACCTTCTGACTGCGACAGGCATTTAAAAATAACTTAATCTACACTACATATATTAAACTCTGCTAAAATGGGCAAAGAAATTCTGATTTACATGCCAATGACATTTTAAGACACTAAACTCATTACTGCTGACTCCTGTAAATACTCCAGTATTTATTTTACCAGTGTCCTGCTGGTAAAAGTTAGGAGATGGCATGTCTTTCATTGCTCTCCCTGGAGAACTCTGTTTTGCAAATATTCAGTTTTTGACACTGAATGTAGCTTACCTAGTTATAGTTAGGCTGTAGAGATCTGAGCATTACATGTCACCTCAAATACACTTCAGTGGTTGAGAATTGTGTATTCATGGTATGGGTAAATCTTCTCTTTCTTGCGTCTATGGCTGCATGAGCTGAGGAGGAGAAGACTATCAATATTGACAAATCTACATTGACAAAACCATTGTGCCAGTCCTGAAACTTCTTAATATGTGAAACCTTTTATCTTCCATAACTGATCAGAGGGAAGGCAAGGAAAATATCTGTAATTGCCAGCACCTGTATAAGCATGTAAATATCTTTCAGCCCATGCTCTTAAAAAGGCGTGGAGAGATATATATAAATTAGGATATATGTTCTATTTACCACAGCAAGTTTTAAGAATCATATTTTGCTGTATTTCAGTCTAATTTCTGGGCTCTTGACCAGAGCAATGATCTCATAAGTTGAGGTATGTTTACTACTCGGGCTGCCAAATTCCGTTATAGTTATAACCTGCAGGCTGACTCTTTTATCACCGTCATGGTCCAGGATTGCAAGTTTCTGTGAGATTACTTGTTGGTTGTCCAAGCAGATATGTATTTTTCTCTTTAGGTCTATTCTTTTTCCCCCGTAAAATTAGGGTCTGTGGCAGTCTTAGCACAAGTTCATTGAAGATGCTCAGTAAAGAGCATCTTGGAATTTTTATTACTTTCATACCCTCTACCATCTGCTTCTTAGTTCTCTTCCCTGCCTTCTGTGGTGTAAATACAAACTATCTTTTAATCAAGAAATGGGTTTATATTCTTTTTCCCTTTCACTGGAAAAAAAAAAAGGTTTGAAGGAACAGGAAAGGAAAAATGAATGGGATCTTTGGAGTGGTGATATTAATTGATATATGAAAAGAGAATACCTCAGTGAAGGAAGAATTGCTGTCATTGTGATCTGTAATTTCATAAGTATGGATATGGATCTCCTGCAGTGTGCTACTGACTTAACTGTAGCACTGAAAGTGATTGGGTCATTCCTGGAGATGCCAAGAAGTGTGAGCATCCTTTTCCTCTCCTCACTGCAAAGTACTGGCAGAAGGTGATTGATTAGTTGAGCACAAACTTTCATAATGGAACAGCATTTACATCTAGTAAATTAAACTTTCTTGTGTGAGGTTATTTTAGTGTTTGCTGTGATGAAAGTGAAGAAGATGTACATGTTTGATCTTTTTTTCCACTCTTGTGGCAATTTGGATTATAAATTAAGAAAAAGTTTGCAAAACAGCTTCAGTTGACAATGACCAAAAACTTCTGCATGCTTTTGTTAAATTTAGTTTGGTCTGTATAAACTGTGGCTTGCGTTATTCTCAACATTTTCAGTTTGTTACCTTTGCTCCTGTCTAACAGAAGTCTTTGTAACTTCTCATAGCAAAAAAAAAAAAAAATAAAAAAAAAATCAAAAGACCACTCATGCAGTTAACTCTCATGAAGTGGCCAAGGGTCTAAATAGCTTTTAGACAATCAGACGTGATTCTTTGTTCACCAAACTCGGCTTCAGTGCAAAACAAACCCTTCCCCAAAAAAGCATGCTGGAGTGAGCTTGAAAAATGAGACAGACAAATGATGATTCTATACTAGCAGGTTGCAGTATCCAAGAATGCACAGGCTGCAAACATGGGCTTGGCTGTTAGATTTAAGTGGAGACCCCCTACCCCCTTCAGATTTGCAGCTTTTTCAGTTTCATTAATGTGTTAACTTAGATCCTGTGCTTCATCAGCCCTCAGGGAGAGCTTAATGGGTTTTTGTATTGCTTTGAGATGGGAATTGTTACCTGTTGCCCTGGTTTTGGCTGAGACAAGGTTAATTCTTTTTCTAGTAGGCGTCACAGTGCTGTGTGTTTTGGATTTAGTGTGTACTGTCTGTACAGTGATGAAGGTATGGAAAGTACACACTAAAAACTTTAAAACCTCTCCCTGAAAACTTTCTCTTTGAAAGCATTATTTGCTGTTTGTACTGAGAAACTTTGCATATTAGTTTCCAGATTGCACGATTACAAGATTGATTTTTATTTAGGATACAGTAAACAAAAATTGTGATTCATGTTCTGGATATGGTTTCAGGCATTCTTTTTAATTACATGTTACTAGGATGTGATTTTAATATTGTTTTCCATTCCCATCCTGTTTGTCCAACCCAAGATTTTCAATAGCATAGTACAGATTAGAGGTTTATTTTCCTACTACAGTAATAAAGTGAAACTGGTTGATCTCTTATGACTTGAAGAATAGAAAAGCCCAGTCAAAAATAAGCAACTATTTGACATAGTCTCAGGTATTCTACTCTAGATGAAATCTATCTGTCATCTTTTAGAAAATATGGCCTTTTAGTGATAATGTTTTTGAGGTGGTTGGAATACCTTCATCTTTCCAAAAACTTCAGTTTCAAAAAAATTAGATATTTAAGTAAATTATAATGTTCATTACTCCTTGATAAGTTTTGCTTCATTCAGCTCAGGCAAAATGCAATCTCAACATTATTTCTTCCCAAGTTACATTAATCAACAAGAGACTTTGTCTTTCCTATTGAAATTAAATATTAATTGTTAATATTTCTTGTTAGTAACTTGCTATTACATCAGGCTGTTCCTGAACGAAGTGCAGATACCATGTCAGTGTAACAGGGAACTGTAACCTAAGGAATGAGGGGCTTATGCCACTAAAGATCCCTGATCCTGTGCCTCTGTTCTTTGGCACAGAACCTTGCCCAGGCCTGCTCTGTGCTTTGCTGCTTCTTCTCCTGTTCCTTTTTGGAGTGTTGGCCTTGTGGTGTCTGCTGTAGCCACAGGGAAAGGGTGGAGGCAGCCTGTCTTCCTCTTAATTACTGGTGTTCTTGTTTTCCCTTAGCCAAGAGCTGGAGTGGAGTAAACTAGCTGTTTGAGTGTTGTTTTACTCTATTTTTGTCAGGGCAGAATCATCAATACTCTGAGTTACTGGAGATCTGGTTGTGTTGTAGACTTTAGGATGTTATGAAGCCTGCAATTCCCTTTTAAATTCAGATTAAATGCAGAGCTAGGGACAGATTAGTTTCATTTTACAAACCCTTGATTCATCTCTTCAGTGTGTTAGCATACAAATTATTTTCATTTTTTACTTCTGCTTGAAACTTATGGGTTTATGGCACATGAATACTAGGGAGCAGTGGCTAAACAATTTTTGGTGATTATTTTAGCAGATTGTTCCAATAATTTTTTTCCTTGTATTTCTTCTCTTGTTTTGTGACAGCAAAAGTGATCAATGTAAGGATCTGAGGTACATGGGACAAAGTGTGAAGGGGAGCATATGATTGTGTAACATGACAAGCTGTAACAAGTGAACAGTAGCGTGCAGTCACAGAAATATAGACATTACCATGAATGTTTTTCCAGTTCTTGGATTATTGAAGCTATTTATTTCTTCAGTCTTGAGGCTGGGTTTTATTGTTTTTAAGTAACAGAAACTTCCCAGTGGTAGGAAGGTCTGGAAGTGTTCAGTCAACTTCCTCCATTAGAAGTGAAACTATACCCAAATTCACTTCCAAACCATTCCAGGTAAAGGCTGCATGCAGTCTCACCTGTGAATAATAAGTTAAGCCTGGTGTCCTAAATGGCTTCAGGCTAGCTTGCCTTATCTGTTCTGTGTCAAGACAAGAACTACAGTTACAAATGTAAATCTTCTGATTTCTGCCATTAATATTTCCCTGGTTTCCCAGCAAAAAAGTGTTGCAGAATCTCACATATTTATTTTGTATAGTAACTGTGTAGAAAAGAGATTGAAGACCTTTCCCCAAGTCTGATTACAATAACTCCCATTTTTGCCAGATTTTCTTCCAGTGTGTGTCCTTGAAGCTGTTTTGAAATGTGCTTGTGATGGTACATGCAGCAGTGTTAAACAATAGCCAAAGTTCTAAACAGAATCATCAGGACATGTCAAGTTCTGTATGTAAAATTCTACAACCAGTCCTGAGACAAAATACTCATCTGGGCCTAAAGCAGCAGGAACTGTCCAAATACCTCAGTCAGTCTCTTTTTCCTCTGCCAGACACTTGCATGTCTGGACTTGATGTTGCAGGTACCAGTGTGGGTGAAGAATTAATACATGCTAAGCAGTGGTGATGTCTTGAGGCAAAAGGGAGGAGCAGTTCTTCCCAGAAGCAGTAATTGCAGTTCTCGGTATGCCCCAGTGGCAGCAGAGCAAGGACTTAATCTCTAAGAACACTTCCCTAAATCTCCATCTTGGTACTGCTTATTAATTTTTCAGGATAAAATCAAAATTTTCAGTGCAGTAAAAAAGCATTCTCTGCCATTTTTCATATGCTACTTTTTCCTAGAAGGCTGATGACTTTAATGGCTTGGATTATATTCTTTTAGCATGGCTGAAATTTCACAGTAGCTGTAACATTTGTCAGTAGCTTCTGTTTGCTCTAAACAGTGTCAAAAATAATTAGTAGCGAAGGCAAATTAAGGTACATGAATTCCCTGACAATTATCTAAGTTTCTGTAGACTGTCCTGTATGAAGCCCTTGGGTGCAGAGATAGGAGATGAGAGAGATGTAGCTTTTAGAAGTCACTGACATTCATGTAGGTTGCAGTAATAATAATAAATTAGTACTTCAGCCTAGCCCATTACAAGCAGAAACACATTGATAAAGTTATCTAACAGGAAAATGGAATGCATTTTAAACTATATATTTTAAAGAAATGAGAACCTTTAACTGATATGTATGACTTGCTGTAAGTTTTCCTTACAATTTCTAAATGGGAACAATGTGGATTTTATTAAATATGATACACCAGTCTTTTTTTATGTCTCCCTATGAATAATGACAAGGTCAATTCTTACCATTTTGAAGACAGTTAAATTTAATATCAATCAAGATTCAATACAGCCACAGAACTTTCAGTTCCTTCCTTTTGGAGGATTTTGTGCTTGAAGGTAATATCATGGGCTGACTTTGTGGTTTGTTAGGTCCTCACTGTCGAATAAATGTCTTTTGCTCTGTCTTAATTGATTTTTATTGATGTAGTATTTATTTCTTTGTACTAGAGATGCTAAAATAATTGTATTTTAGAGATTCTATTTTCATTTGTTCTTGTTGGAGATAGAACAGATCTAGTATGGAGACAGAGTTGTAATTCAGTTACGAAATGTACTTTGTGGTAATGGAACCCAGCATGGTCTTATGTTTGCTGCAGGGTAATATTACTGCCTTTGTTAGGGTGTCCAGAATATTAATCTGTATTTTATTGTAGATGTAGAGCCTGTTGAAGTTCTGATTGCTTTTTAAAATGCCTTCTCAGAGAAGACGATGAAGAGTTTGTTTTCAAGTGTAAATGGAGTAGCTGGCAGTGCTACTCATATATGGCAAACAGGGAGTCTTTATTTAGAAGAAATCATCAATATTTAGAAGTAATTTATCAATCTGAGGGTCACATGAACAACCCCACTACGGTGCCTTCTCTGAATTAGATATAGATAAATGTGTGTGTGTATATAAAATTCTTAAAGCGGAGCATCTCATGGAGCAGGGGGAGAAAAGGAACCCTTCAGTTTAGATTATGTACATGTTACTTTAGTTGATGTTTTTCAGTCAGTTTTATGCAAATAAAACTTTTAACGCGTGATTGTGCAACTGATTTGTGTTTATAATCAAAATGAATTAAATTGCAAATGAGTGTTTATTTCTGGTTGAAGAAAATAGGTATGTAAATGTTAGATGATAATGTCAGAACAGGAACAATGCAAAAAGAACTAGGAAAACTAAAGAAGTGGCTTAAATATTCAAGGCTTAAAGGAATAATAGTAATGGAGAATGTTAATAGTTCAGTCTGTAAAGAGAATATGTGTAGTTCTGCACAAATTGAATTAATATTTTATCCCTTGATGAAGTTACTAAAGGTCAACAAAATGTATTTCTATTGGTGCAATGAGTCCAGAATTCAGAGTACCAATTGAAAAAAAAAAAAAAAAAAGTACCGTGTGTACAGATTTTAAAAACGTATTTGCAGTTAGATATTTAAAAAATTATGACCAAAAAACGTTCTTCTGTATTTCTATACAGCAAGTGTTTAGCTGTCTTAAAGTTTTAGCTCCCTAGTTTGTAGTTAAAGAAACTGTTTTGACAAGGCCACCTCTATATGCTTAAGTCCTGAGTGATAGGGTTGGCCCTTTTAAATCATCATAGTTTTTTGCAGTCTGGTGATTAACAGGCTTTGAACTTTCCTGGCTTTCTTAATCCCTTTTAATCATTTAAACCTATTATTGTTTTGACTTCAATTTCAAAAGCCCTTTAAATCTGTCTTACAATATTAATAGCTGATTAAAGTCCTGATTTCTAACCATATTGTCAGTGGGGCGTCTTACCTTATTACACTGAATAATTCAGAAACAACTAGGAAAATATTGATCAAGGATGAAAGAAAAAAACATCAGAAAAACTGCACCTAGTAATTTTTATATTTAAAGTAGTGATCATATTCATGCATTAGATGGGGAAAACAAAATGCTTTAATTTATTACATGAATAACTGTATTTCTTTTTTCTTTTAGGTCTCAGTAGTGATATTTTATGCTAATTGTGTTGACATTTAAATCCATAGTCCATCTTTCATAATAAGTAATGTGTTTAAAAAAAGATTGTATAGGGAGTGATGCAGCTGAGTAAGACTCATAATAGTGGACAGTCATAATAGTGGACAGGAACTGAGTAAAAAGGAAAACATTAGACATTTGCTCCATGTGTTCTCCAAGATGGACCTTCATTCTCTCAGCTCTGACATATCTATTCCCATAGCAAGGTTTCAAGTCTGGAATTTTTTTTAAATGAAATGCCCCATACCTGTGGTTTGAGTTGCAGTTAATTTTTTCCCTAAGCAGATGCTTTTGTGCAGTTAAGCAGTCATTTCATTCTCTGCCAGTCAATGTACATGCCCTTTCCCAAACCAAACTTGATTCTTTGTCATTGATAACTATGAAGTAATTTATTTCCCATTAAATATGAAGTAATTTATTTTCTCTGAAGTATTTTTTTTTCTACATTCTATAGAAGGTTAAGATAGAAGTACCTTAATGTTCTGTTGCTATTTTTTTATGTATCCTTACCACTACCACTAATGTGTGCTTTACTCCTACCTACATTCCTTCTTCTGAAGCTGAACACTTTAGCTATAAGTTTTTCTGTTTGAAAAGGGAAGAAAATGAAATAATTAGTGAGGCTGACTAATCTTGCTCTGAGGTCTTTTTGCTAATTTTTTTTTCTGTTTTATTTGTTTGCTCATTTCTATTTCTGTATTGTAGTAGCTCATTGCTGTCTTAAATGCTTGGTGTGAGTTGGAAGGTCAGGTTGAATTAGTTGCAGTTTGTAACACCTGATTTCTCTTCTCTCCAAGTTATTACTCTGAGGGATGCCTTTACCCCCACCACTGTTTTTATGCTTTAAATTTACCTATTTGGCTTCATGTTGTCGTGACATACGTTTGCCAGTCTGCTGTCATCTGTGGATTTCATCAGTAGTTTCTGTACTTGACGCAGATCACTCATGGATGTGTGGTATAGTGTTGGGTCTAGCACTGATCCATGTTGAAGTCAATCTGATTTGTGCATTCTCTCACAATTCTAATATCTTCCCAAAGGAATGTCTGAAAGTGTTTAGGCAGTTTCCTCTTTTGTTGGTATAAGTGGACCCTTGCAAAACTTAGGATTTTTTTCTGCAAATAGGCTTTCTTTGGGGTTGTATTGCTATCGTACAGTCCATCTTTAATCTTTCAGATTTTCAGGAATGGCAATCTGGACTTTTATATTTGTCAACAAAGCAGTTATCTGTTCAGTAAGGAATTTTTCTAAAATGGTCTCACCTGTTAAAAGAGCATCCTTAAGTAACAGTGAAGAATGATGAGCTGTCACTGAACCCAGAAATTAGTGTAGAAAAGGTCTCTGTTTTGCTGTCACCCTGAGGCCAAGAAAGAATGTGAAAAGATAGGGAGGACCAGCTGCCCTGTTACAGAATAAGAGAGAGGCTAAAGAGGGAGAAAGTCTTTGAGGGAATGGAGAGTGTGGTGTGTTTCAGATGGTGAAGCTGGGAGACTGAGCAACAATGGAATCTACAGGAAAAAAAAAAGTAAACATATTAAACTGGTGGAGTAAAAACAGTGCAAGTCAGGCAAGACAGTCAGACTTGGAGAATATGAATCAAAGGCCTTCAATGTTTGGGTTTGTCTTTTTTTTTAATTGAGGAAAAAAACATGTCTTAAATATTTGGACTAAGGTCCTTGTATCTGCCAGTTACAGAAAACTTTAATGTGGTTTAGCTGGTTTAACCTGGTCCATGATGAATTGGGCTGCTAAATTTACGTACCAGGTCTGGTAGATCGTACCAGGTTATAGATATTTTTGTTTTCATCTGGCTTTAGAAAATTCACAGCCCTAGAATCTGGTTTAGCAAGTTCAAAATAACGATCCAAACTCATATAAGTTATGATACTCACACTGTATTTGTGTGCATGGGAAAGATTATGGGGCTAATGGGAAGACTGAGGCTACATTAGATTTAACTAAAAATTTCTAAGCAGCTGTAGCCTTGTCAAAAATGCAGAAATACTTCAAGTGCTATTTTACTACTGTAGGAAAATCTGTTTCCTTACTGGTTTTTGATCTCTATATAGATCAAGTCAAAAGAAATGGAGTTAGCACTTAGGGCAGCATTACTTATTCTGTCTGATAAATTGCAAATGGAACTTGAGAAACAGGCTGACCTTCTGTACCCATCCCCCATAAATCTGATGTGTTAGAAGTATTTTGTGAGCTGGGCTTGCTGTGTGCATTGGCCTGTAAATGCTCATGAGGATGCACTGTTGTAGCAGGTTCACACATGGCTGTGTTTCTGACCTGGATGATCTCATGGGATGTGAGAACTGCAGAGGAATCAGTCAATATATTCTGAAAAAGGACATGTGAACACAGTGTCCCAAAGATGCCTAGTTCTAGTTTTGACAAGATCAATAATTAAGAAAAAATAAAAGAAGAAGGACTGTGTTTCTTTTTTTTTTTTTTTTACTAGTGAAGGTAGCCTTAACATCACTTGGAAGTTGAAGTAACATAGTTGCTGAATCATTCTTATGCAACCTTCTTTAGATTGATCTGAAATACAATAAGACTATGGGGAAATCCTTAAGGTTCTTTAATGACTCTTTTGAAAATTTATGAAGAAATGTTTCTGCAGAGCTCTGTCTTAAAAGGTTTCCTCTTTTATTGATGAAGCATAGCCTAGTATAAATAAAATGTACTTGTCCAGTTAATGCAACCAATGGGTGTTTGGTGTCTGATGGAGAAATCACACTCTGTTCCTTTTTTTGATGACTTTTCTGGAAAGTTCAAAGAACATGTAGGATATCTGCCCTTTCAAGTATTGAATTTTGAATCAATCTGGGGAATACTTAAAGCAGTAAGTGCAGCAAAGCATGTCAAATACAATAAGCTTATGGAATAGCAAAGCCCAAGTGCATTTAAAGGTGAGCAAGGTTATTCAGAGCCATGTACTGAGGCAAGAAGTTTGTTTTTATTTGTACATCAACCAAGGCAGAGGAATGTCTGTGCAGATATATGTTTAGGGCTTCCTGGAATGCTTTACTGTCCCAGCTTTGTATAATGGAAATAGTTTAAATATAGGGGTTTTTTGCTGACTAGTCACATTGCTGGTTAATGCAGAAAAATACTTTTCTCTCTGGTGTCTTGTTCTTCACAAGTATTCTTGAAAGCAGTGATCAGAATATTACTGTCACACATATGCACTTTGTCATATGTCCTTGTGGGTGGTCTGCATTTCATCTTGGCTCTTCTGGCCCTAGCAACACATAGATGCGTGTGCTGCTTTTCTTTCTGATATCTGTGCAGTTACTACTTATTGTTTCTATAGAAGATTTTGCTTAGATTGGTGGATTCAAGTCAGAAATTTTTAAAAGTTGACTTAATTTTCAAGCTTTGAAGATCCACTGCCATTTTGAACACCTGTCTGCTTATCACCAGTTTAATTTTGGGCTTTTGGACAGGTGAATTTTGCCATCTTTTCAGTAAATTTTTGATATAGTAGATCTGAACTTGATTAATGTTTGGAGTTTATTAGCAGAGCATATTTAGTGCAGGCTGTGTTTTCTTTTTAATTTGGTTAAGGCTTTGTGAAATTGGATGCTGCCTGAAGGGAACTGTGCCTTATGGCTGTTGGTTACATTAAAAATATTACTGTGAAAATGCTCACTACTGTCCAAGTACATGAATTTTCATTCTGTATTCATTATGTATTCTTGTATTAGGAGCTGGGAAATAAAAAAATCCTGGAGCTGTAGGATTACTATTTCAGAATGATCTTTAAAATGTGTTGCAGAAGTTGAACTTTGAAGTTCTGGTATGCTTAAAAGTGAAAAACAGGCATATAATAAAAATGATATATTTCTGCAGAAATTGAAATTGAGATGATAAACATGTAGGTGAATGGTAGGCAAGTCATGTACATGAAGAAGAGAAGAATATACCACATTTTTAACCACTGTAACCAAATAGAACGTATTGGTCAGAGTTGTACTTCTAGCTGTTAGAATAGATCTCTTCCAAGTGGCCTTGGGATTTTTCATAAAGTGTATTTAGGTGTAATTAGAGCACATTTCCTCAACACTGTCCGACTCCCCAGTACCATGTCCTCAGAATGTCTGCAATGATATTTTAGTCTGGTTATGTTACTTTATTTCCAGGCTTGTGGAGAGGAAAAACATTTGAGATTTCTCTAGTTGTGAATTTATAATTTGTTGTGCCTTTGTTTCTTGATGAAATACAGGTGCATGAGATTTGTCCTGGTAAGTTAAATGTGTGTAAATATGTCTTTTTGTAAGGTCAGAAAGAATACGGTCTAAGAGAATTATCTTGACAATGGAAAAGGTAATGTATAGTAGTGTGAAACTTAAAATTTAAACTATGGTAGTGTGAAACTAAAAATTTAAATTTAGAGATCCATGATAGAATTATCATTTCTGCTAGCACCTATCTGTAGCTTGGACACTTCAGCTTCGGTTAGAATAGGGTGTGCTGGAGTGACCATGGTACAATGACATCTAGGGGTTAAACCAAGCTGCTATGGCTGGAGGAACTTCATAAGGAGCTGAGTTTGGGGGAGAAGCTGCTCTCAGACCTGGAAGTTTTTCCCAGGGTGCAGTGACTTGTGGGGCTGTCAGGAGCCATCAGCTGTGATGCTCAGAGGCCGGGAACGCTTATCGGCACTGGCAGCTGCACAGCTCCGTGCACTGGGGTAATTCCTGCACTCCAACTCTGCTGCCCAGCTTCATGGACAGCTGCCCTTCTGAGGGGGCTGTCTGGAACACTGGCTACTCTTTCAATAGATTAAATGTTTGTGAAGGACAAATCAAAGGGCTTAAATGTATCATTTCTGAGAGGTACAGCAGTGCGTTTTGACACTTACCTACAGTGAGACCTCTTTGCATGTTTTTACTCTTAAGCCCCCTTTTTTAAATAGAACCTCAAGCAGTGCTGAAGTGACTGTTAACATTTTGAAATGATTACAGTTTGCAGCTGGACAGTTGAAAAGAATAATTATTATTTTGTGTTCTAGGATGTGTTGAACTCTGAATCTCAGAGTAGAAAAAAAAAAAGTTGTGATCACTCCTTTGCTTACTTCTATAGCATATATGCTTCTCTTCTACTCACCAGTTTAATATCAGGCAATTAAACCTATTATACATACACAATTTGTTCTTCTGGTTGCTTACAGGTTTTAAATGTCCTTATTTTAAATGTTCGTCTGCTTATCTTTAGCTTCAATTTTGCACTTAGTATTGTCAGTTCCTAAATGTTTTTTAGAGAAACTCTGACAAATCTAACCTTCGTCAGTTAGGAAGACCCAACTGGTGCTTCTCAATCTTGCCTATGAAGCACATGTTGGGAAAATGTTATGTAAGCTGCTTACTGTGCTAGTTGCACATTTAAATTTATTAAATAGTTCAGCAGCTGTGTAAAAAATATACATCTTAATGCATAAAGTACTGATAAAAATTTGAACTCTACAAGCATGTCCCTTTGTGGGAAATTTTCTTTGACAACTTGCTATCAAAGCAATGCATTCAGGAATCAAGGAAGAATATTTAAAAAACCCCAACTGTTTTCATAGTAAAAAAAGGTGGTGGTGAAAAAGATTGTGTAAGCTGAGGTTCACCAAAGGAACCATTCTGCAAACCTTAGGGGTAGCAACTGTGTTCCTGACAGCCCCTCTGTGGTATGTCAGTAACATAGCCCAAAATCACACATCTGTTGAACAGCATTCCCCTCATGTTACATGATTTCTGTAGGCTGAGTAAGTAGTGACAGGTTTTATTTGTTTGGGTTCTTCCCCCTCTAAATAACTGTGGAGGTAAAATTGTAGTTAAAAAAAATGTGTAATAACAAGGATTCTGGAAGCTTTGAAAAGCTCAAAGGTAAATTTTATTTCTCAGCAGAGAAAATTGTATTCAGTTGAAGCTGAAGTAGTCTGGCTACTGGTAGAGGAAAAGCATGCAGCTTAATTTTTAGGGAAGAATGTCTGTGACTTTCTGTGGGTATATTTGTTAATAGGTAAAATGATCCCCATTTGCAAAATGGATTGCATATTAGTGTATCTGTATGACAGATAAATCCTTTGGACAAAGGCCTGATTTCATTTTAAGTCAGATTGCAAGTTTCATAAGAAGAGATAGTGTCCTTTCACTTCTGCAAGATGTTCCTTTTAGAATTTCCTGGTAACTCTGCTACGTGAGTATTTGCTGTCAGTGAAATGCTCATTAAGTCATGACAAAGGGAGATATCGGGGAAGTGTAGCAGCATTATGAAGAGTCTGGTATTGGGCTAGACTATTTTTCATGTAAGAAAAAGAGCCTGATACTGTTGATTACAGAAAACATGAAGTAAGATCATAACAGTAAAAATTGGTGTCTTAAAGGATGGTAAAGTACGAAGAAGATTGGGCAATTAAAACAAGAGACCTGTATCTGTACAGGAAACCCTGCTTACCCTGAGTCAAACATGAGCCCTGCACTTGAGGAGAACATGGATGAACCACACTGTATCCTGATTAGGAGTGTCTACACCAAGGATTTAGCGGCAAAGTGGATAAGTGGAATCAAGTCAGCATGATACTGTAGCAAATAACCTGGGGCAGTCTCTGTGTTTGTAAACAACAAAAATCAGTCAGTGTCTTGTATGTCTGAATGCAGCGAGCACTAGTGAGCTTGAGAGTGTGTCTGGCATTTTAAATGGATGCTGAAAATACAAGTTTCAGAGAGTATCATCAGAAAATGCTGTAAGGAATTGAGAAAGGTTTTTTTGCCTATTTGTTATAAACAAAAAATCATATTGCAAGATAGCTTGAGTGTAGTTGTCAGTGACCAGAATCTTTCCTCAGGAGGAATAACTTATGGTTCTGCAGTTGTCTAGAGCAAGGAACAAAAACAGAGGACAAAGGGTCAGTGAGAACCTTCTGCAGTGTGAGCAGATAGCTGTTTGCAGAGTTGTTCAATGGACACTTGACCTCTAGCTCCCTACATTATGAATGACTGTCTTGCAAACCAATCAACCAAGAAAACCACCAAATCCAAGAGGTAAAAACCAAACCCCACAGAATACTATAACAATTTATTTGGAGATGTCAGAAGATTTTGCTCTGAGGCAGAACAAAAGTGAGGTTACTCCCTAAAGGTTTTCCACAGTGAGTGACAGTGCAGGCTGCAGCATGGCTGGCAGTAGGCTGTCCTGGCAGAGACTGCATTCTTTTTTCCCTCTGATCAGGCAATGTTGGCAACCTATTCTGTTAAATCAACTATTAGGTTAAGCTAGCAAAGAAAGTTTCTTTCTCTCAAGCACTCATTTTTATCAGAAGTTGCCTGTATGGACTGCAGAAGCTTTCCTAAATAGCCTGTTGTTACATTTTTTCCCTACAGAATTATTTTGGTATTTATTTTAATAGTTTATTTGGTACAGGGAGAAACACTACAGCCACATTTAGTGTTTCTGTCTGTGATCCTCCCTTTCATGTTTTGTCAGATTCAAATTATAAAAGCCATGTATGGTTCATGGTATGAAGTGCAGTGATTTTTGGTAGATAGTCAGCCAAAATATAGAGTTTGAAGCCATGATATAAACCAAAATTTTGTCTGATCCTAAGTTTACTTTGATAAACATATAATAATATTTTAGAAAGCTGTGACTGTCTTTGCAATATCTGAGGTATCTGAATTGACAAACACAAAGTTTAATAAACTATAAAACTACATTTTATGGCTCTATTCTCATGTGAGTAACTGTTTTGTGTTTTTTCTCTCTTTTTTTTTCCCCCAAGGTATGGGCTGAAGCCAAATGACCAAATTTTGGCAGAGGAGAAGCACAAAGAACTGTAAGTTCTTAACTGTAACTTTTTTTTGTGGTGATATACATCCATGTTACCTATATAATTTTTAATGTATATACATGTTTTATTGTTAAATATCTGAAGCAAAAATGTTAGCTTTTACTCTTTACTATTGTCTGCTGTAAAGTGCAAAGTTTGTCTGAAGACTAATTGTTGCAAAAAGATTTAAAAATCTTTTTCATTAATTTCTCTTAAAAATTCTTTTATTAACTGCGGTTGGTACTAATGCAATTTAAATACCCCATTTAAATGTTCATCCTAAATGCCTGTGTTCATTTCTAAATTGGATACAGATCTGTAGGATTACTTTCACATTTCTTGTTTTTGGGTAGAGATAGTAGAGAATTTGGTCTATTTTGTGTTCATCTGCATGCTTAGATATAAAAAGAACACCCCTTTTTTTCCCTACTATTTTAAACTTAAGGCTCTTGCACATAACTGTCTATTTCCATTATTACATTAGTGTTATTTTGCATTATTTCATGATATACCCAAAAGGCAGGCAGTTTATCCTCGTGTAAGATAATGTACCTGTTTTAGATGAATTCTCATCTATAGCTGTCAAGTTTTCCCATGTTAAAAGTTTGAATGTTTTTAGTAAGGTCACGGATTTCAAGCAGTAAAAATGTATTCTGGTAAAAAGGATTTAACTCCTCAGGAAAAGATATTTTTCCAAAAGACTTAGTGATTGAATTACTAACCAAATGTCCCATGTTCTTTCAGAGGATGGTAAAATACAATTAACTGAAGTTAGTACATCATGGTAATGTACCTGTGACATTAAAACTGCTGGAGCTTCGGGCAAAAGACAGGCAACAGCAGTTGCTTTTGATAAGTAGATAAAACCGGTTTTATGCAGAGCACACTCTTTAATGATAGAACACTTATGGACAGCATAGCTATGATTAACCCATTAACCCATTTTGGATGCTATGAGCTACAAGTGTTAAAAGTACTGTCATGCAATGAATCACATGCAGGTCTGTATTTTGGACAAGTTGTACTGTGTACACAAGTTTTATTTGTTCTATAGATACTGATTAAATTGAACCTTTTGATGTGAGGTATTTCATTTGAAGTAGTTAAGTCATCTTTCAGCTTTTTATTTTAGGTATATTGCATATTAGTTAATTGCATGTTTGTTATTGATATGTTTACAGCATAGTCCCTTCTGAAATGGAGTGTTGAACTAATTTTATTAAAGCAGTTCTTTATTAAATTTTGTTGAATACAGAAAATTCAATAAAACTCAAGATTTACATGGATCAGCTGCAACAGAAACCCTTCTTTGGTGTCTTGTTGTACATACTGCATTAGCTCCTGAGATGATTTATATGTTGTTGGGTATAATGGAAGAGGTTTAACATGCTTTTGCCACTGATCTTGTCATCTTGAATGTCACTGGATACTTGACCAGGGACAAACTCCTGTAGGTCAGTGTCAGGTTGTTTTCAGGAGAGACTTTTGGAACTTTTCTAATGCTGTGAACTCTTCTCCTTGGACCATGTGAACACAACAGATTGCACATTGTTAAACTATGGAGCACTTTCAGGCCTTCAAGCTAAATTCTCTGATTTAACTTATAGATGAGTTATTATGGACTTAATTAACCTTTTCTGATGTTTAAGTAGACTTTCATATTCAAAAGAAATGCCAGTTCTAGGAAACATGCAAACCAGCTTACCACCAGGGTAATTGTTGCTGATGTGGTTATAAACTTTCTCTTAGGTACAGTGCTCTTATAATCAAGATATTCTCCTGTCCTAATGTTTTTAAGACAAATACTAAGTTAGTTTCTACATATCACTACTCAGTGCCAAAATCCTCCTACTTAAAATAATTTATCTTTCAGTCTTTGAGATGTCAGCAGCTTTTATATTGTCTTCCCTAGTAGTAAAGAAGACTTTTTTTTGGCATTCTTCATCTAAAATCCATCGTGGTGATTTATCTGACTGTCACATGTTCTTCAGTTTATCAGAGATACTTCTGTAAAGCTGATGTTCATAAAAATGTAAATTTTGTTCAGTAATGAATTCCTTATCTCCAAAGGTAACTGAGCCTGCTACCCTGGCTTGGCTTGATCCCTTAGTCCTTGAGTCTTAGTTATCTAGAGAGATAAGTACAGCCACTAAGACTGGCATTGGTTTACAAGCATGGCATCATGCTTGACTTCTATTTTAAGCACTAAGGTATGAAAGATCACCTTTTTTTTTTCCTGCTTTCAATTCACTTCAACTGTAGCAGCCTTCTAAATTTGTCTTTTCATTTTGTGTACGCTTCTTTTGTCTAACAGTAATTTTTTAGTTCTGAAGCTGTTAAGGTTGTGCCTATATGCATTCTTTCCAGGATTTAGCTGGAAATATCTATGCCTTCCCTGCCCCAATGAACTGAATGTACCTCATGAAGGGTGGAGGGTACTGTCCTGCAGCTTAACCTGTTTCCCTGTAAAATTTGCAGATTAGTTAGAGCCATCAACACTGGTGATCAAGCCAAGCCATGCCCATGTTGTAGGGAATCAGATGAGGAACACTCTTGTTTTCAGTGGTGAGACTGTTGTTCTGCAGCAGGAATAACAAAGATGGGTGAACAGTGGTATCTTCAATTTGCATTGGTGTTTTACAAGGGAAGTATGCCTTTGTGGTTCAAGGGATGTCCTGCAGAAGTTTCCCACCTTCCCTGACACAAGAAATCCCCCTCAACTCTTGAGTCCTGCAGGACTGATAGGGAAACTCGGATGTAATACGGTTTTTGAGGCCTTAATGTTACATATATTTTTTCTTCTCCTGAGAACAATAAAAAAACATAAACTCTGAGACAAACGGAAATATTTCTCCTGATCCTTTGTATGGTCCTTTTACAAGAGTTGTTTCTATTTTTAATTCTCAGAATTGGACTGAATGGCTTTAACTGAAGGTCATATTAGCCAAGTATAGACTTGTGTATGCTGTTGCCTAGGCTGATTTTTTTTTTTTTTTTTTACTATGGTTCTACATCAAAAGTGTTTTAGGAGAACAAATTTATGCTAGGTGCAGCAAGCAATGCAGTGTGATCTAACTTGTTTTGATATTAAAGTAGGAGGGAATACTTTAATACAGAGTCCATCCTCACTATGTAGAATAAGTATTGACAGAGGAGTTGGGGTTTCTTACTAATATTTTCTTTTACTAGAAAATCACACTAGTAAAAAAATACTAGGGGCTTTTAGCCAAATTTTAGTAGCTTGTCTAGCTTGTATGAATATCAGCAAATAAAATATAATCTGTGAGTTTTAAAAACTTTGTTTGGAATTCAGTTATACTACTGAGTCTGTAAACAATGCTTCAGAAGGTTTGTTTTAGTGCAGCTTTGACTGATCACTGGTTGGACAGTTTTATAAACTTTTGTTTAAGCAGTTATGGCTGTGATGGGATACTTTTGAAAGTTAGTTGAAGGAGAGAGTAAGAAATGTGGCATCTGCATTGTGTTTCTGATTTTGTAAGCTTTCTTTTTTCAGAGATCAAGACCATGAAGTGAGGAAGAAGATAAATATCAGCTTGCTTTCTCTTCAGTCAGTTTGTGATGTGTTGGTCAGGAGGGAGAGAGCAGATGTGTTGCTCTGCTGCAAGTTAGCTGAGAGGGATTCATTCTGCTGAGAGGGATTTAATTCTTACTTGCATACTTGCTTTTTTCATAGTGAAGCTGAACAAGGACTCTTAAATTAAGCTGTTTGGGTGACTGATGGAGTTTTGATTTACCTGAAACATCTGGCATGAGGTGGTGCGTGTGTATTTTCTGGTTTTGCTTAGGCAATATAGATAGCTATTTAAGTGGAAGGGTCAATCTTGGAGTCATAATAGGGATATTTGGGGATTACAGGGGGCCTCTGATGCTTGGGAAAGAGTAGAGAAATCTACAGTAGGGATTTAGAAATAGTCTGGGTATGATAGAGAGCTAGAGGATGTCAAAGGGATTAGAGCCGTGTCACAGGAATGTTGAGCAATTCCCTGGTATTTGGGGGCAGGGGGGGGCTACCCCTTGTTAGTCACTATCACAGTACTTCAATACAAAAGCTAAGGACTTGACCCCAAGCACAATTAGAGTGCAACCATGTGTCATCGACAGTTGATGTTGCAGGGACAGAGACATGAATTCGGGTCACCAAAGGGATGTGCAGCTGTCCGTCTATCCCTTGGAAGCAGCCGAGCGCTCTGTGCCACTAGAGGGGGCAGTTTATCTTCGGGAATACTCGCAGAAATCCTTCCCTGGGCGCTGCCTGCAGGATTTGTCCCGTCGGGCTTAAATCTCTCTAAAATACCTTTGGGTTTTATCCATCCTCTTTCCCGCTAAAGCTAAAAAAGAGGGTAGAAAATTGTTTCTGAAAGCAGGGGGAAAAGAGAGAGTAAAATATCAGAAATGCAAGGCTTTAAGTCTTTTTTTGCTTTCTCAACATATGCTGACAGTATAGGTGATTTGTATGGATGAGGTGATATATGAATCTGTCACAGCTGTTGAGTTACTTGATATAATATACCTCACTTGTAATTGCATTTGAATGGATTAATATTTATTATGAAATATGATTTGGCAGTGAGTTAATATGGAAAACTGTTATGGCAGTTATAACAAGGTGCTCAGATTCATGAAAAAACTTGCCAGCTCCCACCTTTACACAACTTTATTTTTGATTTCTTCCTAATTTTTTTCAGATCAAGTATCATATTGACCTGTTTCCTGGTGTAGAGTTTTGTATTACAACTTCAATAAAAATCTCTACTGTGCAATTGATACTTGTTTTTACAAAATAAAATATTTTTAGAATTTTTACGGAGGAGAACTCTTAAGTTTCTCTTTTATGAAAAAATAGTAATTTAGAATGACTAGTTTCTTAAATTGCTACTTTCTCCCAAAGCAAATTAAATTCTATTTATATTGACTGTGTTCCATGACATGTAATTAAGCACTTCTTTAATTCAACATCCATTAAGTTCTTGGGAATTCTGTAGAGTAAGAATCTGGATGATGTGCTGTGTGGATATTTGAGAAACTTGTAAGGAATGAGCTTGATGGTTGGGAAGAACTCTCTGCTGGTCTGGAATGTTTTCTTAATCCGGTTCCTTGAGTTGTTAGCTCCCTCTGTAGAAACAACTTTAAATTGCAGTTTGATTTCTCTAGAATTGTTTTATCATTTCTGTGAAGTGATATATTTTATCACACACATAAAAGCTTGAGTCAGATGTACAAAAAGAATGATTTATGGTTAACTACAGAATTACTCCCTCTGTATTTTTTCCTTCATTTTTTCTGCATGTCCACCCTTCATGCACTTATTTTGGATTACAGCACCAATACAAATTATCAGCTTATGAAATTCCCGGTAACAGGTAGTCTTGCATAAATTTCTAGAAGTTAAGGTTCTAAGTTATAGCAGAAATACTCTCACATTCTTTAATGGAGCATTCTTTACATATGCTTAAATTTAAAATGAAAATTTCAAGTTAGTTTTAGTGTATAATTTCGTTTTGTGTCTTGCTCTTGGAGATGTTAAATAAGTAATCTACACAATACTTGTACGGGGTGGTAAGCAGATTGCAACAGTATTTTTAAACTGTGCTTATGTACCAGTAACAGTGTTTTAATTGAGCCTTCTGCCTCTGTTCATGTTCCTTTGTGTGTATAGTACATTAAAGCCCAGCTTTGCTATGTGGCTTTAAAGGCTCTATTAGAATAGTCTCTATTGTTAAACAGCTCCTGGAAATCAGTGTCAATTCATTCGTATATGGCACAGTGCTTATTTGATGTGAAATAGAAAACTTCTGATAATAGCTATGGCTGGCAGTTAAGAACAAGGCTTATATTCCTCTGGGGAGCTTGGTTTTGTAGCCTGAGATGCTTATCTGAGGCTGTTGTGTGATACAGCACTTCCATGGAAGTGGGAAGGAGGAGTGCTGGAGGGGAAAGAGCGGAATAGATATGAAAGCCAGTGGAGAATCAAAAATATTTTATGTATGTGACATTTGAGGTGTAAAAACAGCTGCTAAAGGATTGAAACTTTATTTGCTTAAAAGTTCCTACTGTCAGATTCACTGTTCTTCTCGAGTCTTGCTATTAATGTCATACATTAATTTTTCTTCTCTTACCTTCTGTAGAGGTTTTCTTGTGTCATCTGCTTTGATTAGCACAGCCATGTCATAGGTAGTACAGAAAAGATCTCAAAAGATCCTTCAGGGGAAAGAAAGACCTTTAGTAATATTTCAAATGGTAATTCCAGCTCAAACTTCATCACTTACTGGAACTCTCTCAGTACTGGTTATTGAGTGAAATTCATCTCTTGTAATGATTTCTTACTTTGACAACTTGTGCAGGAATAGGTGGATGGACATGGACCACCTATTTGGTTCTTTCATCTAGTGAGCTAGTGAGGCTGGGTTATCTGTTTTTCTTTCTGATAATATTCCTGACAGTGATTACTGTTCCTCAGTGTGTACTAGACATACATGCTTTAAAGGAAGGAAATTTTTCCTTATGCTGCTTGTTCATGAGCTCACCCTCCTGCACAGACTGAGCAGAGAACACATAGCCCAGAACTGAAGTCTCAGGCTCGGAAGGTTCAAGTGATCTGAACTCCTGTAAAGCACTTCAGTGTGCTTTACCCAGCATTTGTAGCAAAGGCTTCACAGACAGCACAGGATGGCTGCACCCTGCTGTCCTCCTGGGGTTCATTTCCAATAAATGCAGTTTGGGCATACAGTGATTGTCCAGAAGAAGGGGACTTCCCTCATGACTTCTCTTGGCACTTTTGTTATTTTTACAACTCTTTAAAATATGATGTTAATGTTTCAACTGCACTGACTCCTGGTATTGGTGAAGTGTGGTGCTAATATGCAGTAGTGACACGACTGTGCAATGACAGAAGTATTTGAAGACTGAGTTTTCAATATGCAGAATGATTTTTTTTCCATACTGCTGCATATTTCTGTCACTGTAGTGGTTTCTTTCCACTAGAGAATGGGATGCACTCTTAGAATGAGATGTAGGCTTGTGCTACAGAGTATGCAAAATCTCCTGGGATTGCTGCTTTTTAGTTATGGTAGCTAAGGTTTCTGCATCTTTATTGCACAGTTTAGAATTGGACAAAATCTGTCTTGAGAGTAATTAACTTTTGTGTTATGCAGTGTGACACTAAACTTGAGATTTTCCTAAAATTTAGAAATTATTAATTGGACCTTTTAATAGCCTAGAAGATAGATTGTCTTAGTGTCTCTTAGAAAGAGAATGTATTAAAGGTTGCTGTGGGAGGTTTTTAGCTGTCAGAGTAATTTTTTAACTTCAAGCTGCAAGTTACAGTGCAGGAACTGCATATTCTGAAAGAAAGAGTGAGAATTTAACATGGGATTTTTATTCCATTCTCTTACTGTATTTCTTACATGTCTTTTGCTCACAGTCCTCTAGGCATAGCACCAGAATCAGAATAAAAGCTAATACCCACCCAACCATTTTATGGAATTACGTTAATTTTATTGCCTTAAGTATACTGTGTGTGAAGGAGAACCTTCAGATAATCTTCTGTGGGCAGATCCTGTTTTAATTCCGATTTTGTTCTGATTTTAATGACATAACATCAAAGCTGTCGCGGTGGAGGGGCTGTTTGAAAGCCCCGCAAAGGGCGCGGTCAGTGCCGGGTGTGCCGCCAGCTGAGGGGGTGCTTGGAGCAGCAGCCGCCTTGGGGCAGCTCTTTGAAACCTGTTGTAAAAGCTGTAAAATGTCTAAAGCTTTTAACCACTTGAAAGAACTTGACAGTGCACTGTTATCTTTTTGCTTAAACACTTCTAAGCTTGAGGTGTGGGAGCTTAGCTCTTTCACTGAGGGTCTTTAAAACCAGTGGAGGTAAGAAATGTGCATTTCATGTGCATGCAGTTTGAGCTTGAGATGAGATGCGCCTGAGCATCTCAGAGAGGGATTTTTTTGTAATACAGACCACAAACATTTTTCGTGTTCAGATTGCTATGTAACTTAGGTTCGGTGAAATTGCAAAACCCAGAATAAGAGTGTAATCATCTCTTCGTTAAACTCAGTTTTGTTTTTTGTTCTGGTTTTTAACATGATGCTGGTATGATTATCTAAAAGCTGACCAATGCCAAAGAGAATAAAAATATCATTTTTTTTAGTTCTAAGTAATATTTTTATAATCCTGAAAATAGAAGAATTTAAACTTCCAATATTTTTGCATTTTAGTGAAAAAAAAAAAAAATTACTGTAACAGAAGATATACTGTAACTGAATTTTCAAATGTAGACACATTTAATTTGCTTTTTGAATAGCTTCAGATTTTTGTAAACTCTTAGGATTTTAAGAATAGGATTTATTTCTTGGTGGCACTTGTATTTGCCTGCTCTGTTTAAATCAATACAGTATGTGTACTTATTGTGTATTGTTTTTTCATAATTCCATGAGAGACTTAGTCAGAATATAATGCCAGTGTTTTTTCTAAATAATCAGGTGCATAGTCCTGTTGTTCTGACATTTGCAATGAATAACATGGTATAATTTTTTCCTCTGCTGGGACTTCAATTTTCCCATTTAAGGTCTTTTTTTTTTTAGTGAAACTCTTTAGAACTGACTTTCCAGAATATTTCCACTGATGTTCTGCTTGTTACCCTGTTATCAAAATGGCAGAATCACATCAGATATTCTGTTTCCAAAGCAGTTAATGCAGTATCACTCTTTGTTAATTTGGCTCTAAAAGTATCCTCGTTTAGAGATGTAAGCACCACAAATAAAACATAAAATAAGCTGTATCATTTGTTAGCAGCCGAGAGAATAGATAAGTCTCTATTGCCCATTCAGTCTTTTCTGTGTTAAGCTTAGCCCCAAGAGTACCAATTAGTGCTCAGAAGAGTGAATTCTGCTATTTTAAAGGTGGTCATCTATCAGAGCAGATTAAATGGCTTGTGTGAAAATAATTTAGTAGCTGCCCATTAATTACCTTTCCTTTCATAGAACTGTAGAAAGAGACCTCAAGAGATCATTTCCTTTCAATCCCCCAATCCAGCTAGAGATGCATCTTTGTCATTCTTGGCAGATATTTGTCTAGCCTCCTCTAAGGGTTTTTGGAAATAGTAAGATGTCATGAGGAGACAGTGCAATCTTACTACGTAATTTATAATGGTGTGCTGTTTCCCATTGAAATGTTTGCTTACAGGATGGACAGAGAACTATTAGTAACAGTGAAGAGGAAGTTGGATGGATTACAGAATGCATATGGGGGTAAAAAGGCAATGGTTCTAAGCAAGGGAGCCAGGACAACGTAGGACAAGTCAGTGTGCAAAGGGAACATGCACATGTAGATTTGCTAGGGTAAGGTTCAGTGCACCCATGCACCCATATAGGCAAAAACATAGAGCAGACAGAGTGGCCTGTAGTGTGAGGAAAATATTGAGACTTTAACCATTTTAGTAGTTTGAATGGAAGAAGTCACCTAAAGTCTGATTGAATCAGGACATCTGGAAGCCCCTGCTTAGCAGTCTTATGTACATGTGTCTGGTATGGATGTCCAGTTCTGCATTTGCAGGGAGATAAGTTTGTTTAGCTTTCCTACTGCTCATGAATAATATTGAAGACTTGCCAGGAAAAATGCCATCTGATCTACATACTTATATAGCTCAATAATCATTGTATCATGTAATTGTCTCTCAGGCATCTAAACTGATTTATTCTTTGAAGCTTGATAAGATTGTGATGTTATGGATTTGTAGCCAAAGCAAACAGGGAATGTAGCCGGCTCTAAATTGCATGGGAAACTTGCTGCACATTCAGAAGCTGTGTGCCTGAACGATGGAGCCATCTGCTTATTCTGAAGGGGGTCTCCTGCCCTGATGCTGTTGTGGCTGTATGATCAGATGACCTTGTTTACAAGAAATTGAAACAGCAACCGACACACACTGCAGCTTCTGTCCCCAAACCAGCGATCGCAGATGGAGTGCAGCTGCTGCAAGGGATTCAGTGGTACCTTCTGGTCACATGAGTCAGCTGGTGCAGTTGCAGCTGCAGATGCCAGTGTCTCTGCTGAGCAGCTGAAACACACAGACATTATACAGGCGAGTGCAGGGGTGTGTGGGAGGTGATGGACATAAACTCCCTGTGCCAGTTAAGTATCTGAACCACCCTGCAACCCAGTATGTCAGTCCTGGCCTGATCTTGTCTCCTTAACTGATGTCACTGGTTCTGGTTGTGAGGGGAGTAACAAGAGGGCTACAGACAGTGGCAATATAATGGCATTACTTAATTTCAAGTACTTATTTCTGTGTGAAAAACCCTGAATACACATATTTTCTCCTATCTTGCTTGTCCTTGATTTAGTTCAGCAGGATGTGTGCCGGTCCAGTATTGGACTATCAAAGGTAGGAAAGCAGAATCACAGTCTTCCACTAATTGGGAAAAAATATTTTGGGAAATTCAGTATTAGTGCAAAAATATGTTGGGTGCTTTAAGTTGAAATTAAGTATTTAGACAGACTGCTGCAACTCCACTTAAAACTATGATTTTAAGCTATAGTGACAAGTTATCTTACAGATTTATTGAAAACTTCTGAACTAACTTAAGGAACTTTTCTAAAAGTAGACGATCTCTTGAGCTAACGTTTCTAGCACTCAGCAACAGCGATATATCAGTCTGTATGCATCAGTGAATAATCCTACCAATTCCCATCTGTTGACACAGTCCTGCACAGATTTCTTGAATTCTAAGAAAAAAAAATTTGGGTTAGAATTCCAGCAGCAGCTATGAGAATGTTTAGAAACAAACAGCAGCTTTGTTAAAACTTTGCAGTATGAATATCTCACTTCACAATGAAGAGAAAATCATTCCATCATAGTTGTCCAAATACATGTGTTAGTGGTTAATATATTTTGAGACTCCTTCCTAAGCTGCAAGGATGTGCCTGTGTCAAGGGTTGGACACTGAACTATTAAACTTTGTAACTGTTTATTTACTGTCTACTCTGAGAAAAACACCCTGAAAGTATTTTTAAAGCCAGTACTTTCTTTATTGGTTATTTCTTTACTGGTTATTGCAGTCAGCAATTACTGTCAACAGCCTTTTTCTCCATTATTTTTTTATGGGATTTCTTATGGCTCTGCCACAGGTGCTTACCATGAGTAAATGTTACCACTCTGGTACTGAAAATATAAAATACTTGTTTTTCTGAGGAAATAGGCCATCAAACGAGTGAATAGAAGGGAAAATCTTAAATTAATATGAATAAAAATACTAGAGGGAGGAACAAGCAGGTGTTAAATATACAGGGTACAGTTGTTCAAATATATTATTTTTTAGTGGAAAATATATATTTTAGTGGAAACGGACAATATTGTCTTTTTGTATGGGTCCTTAATTTTAAAGTACATACTGAGAAGACACTGAATAATTTTCTGCCTAAAAAAGAATAAGAAGCAGCCTAGTTCAGGTAATTCAACTGTCAGTGAATATATTAGAAGGTTTCAGTGTCAGAATAAGCTTGAATTACAGATGTTGCAAAATTTATGAGTTGCACAGTTTTATATTTATAACTTTGTTCAGTATTTTTTTCCCCCAGTTACTTTTATGTGCAGTTTCTCTTTTCAAACTCTGCTAGTACTGCATTTCCTACCAGGATCCCTATATTCTCGGGATTCTGGCTGCTCAACAAACTGGGATTAGAAGTGGAAGTACCCTCCTTACCTGTTTTACAGTTGCTTCAGTGACTTCATGCTACTTCACGTGTTTTGAGTGATGAATATCTCAAAGGGAAAATACTGCCACTGGATGGTGCTATTGTTATGTTATTTAACTTGGTTTCTGTGATAATGTGGATAGCATGAAATCTCCACCCGTCCCCTCAAAAGATTTTGTGAAGATCTGCTGCAAGAAAGTCCTGTGTGTAGAGGTCACAGTACCGGTAGTAAAATAGCCTTCTACAACGTGTACCTTCATGAAGGCTGGGCAAAGGTAATTCTATTTGGTCTGATCTGTATTTGAGCTTTGCATGTGAATGTTTAATACAAGTTTGGATGACAGCCTGCCTTTGCTAATACAGTTGTTTGTAGGGAAGGTGATGTTCATGAGGAATGAGATACATTTGAGCCAATCAGCTGTGTGAAATCTGCATATTCATAATGCATCTAATTATCCAGAAAGAGATGCTGAGTTACTGAAATTGTCACTTTGAACGGTTTCCTAACGAGGGGACTGTCTTTTAAAACGGCAGGGGTTACATAGTTAGCTACCTATTACATTACAAAAAAAAAAAGTTTTGACTGTTTTATGCAAATATACTGCATTACCTTGTATAAATGAGAAGGTAAATCAGCTTTTGAAAGTCCTTCATGTTTTTTTGAGGGTGGAGAAAATGAATTCTTCATAGAAATTTGCATTTCAAGAAGTAAATAACTACTTGAAAAGGTGTGCTTTCTTTTAAAGATTGCAGTTTGATAAGCTAGAGATTTGAGTGTTAAAATGGCTTCAGAAATTTTTGAAATTCATCTTTGAATATGATACGAACAATTGAAAACATACTCCAATTTTCTTATAAGTTGGCTTGAAAATAGTCTCTTTTTTGTGCTTTCTCTCTTTCCCTTTCATTCTGATTCACATATTTTGATCTGTCTGGAGCAATTGGAGTAAATTTTTTTAAGAGGCCTGGGAGAGGAGAGGAAGGGGAAGAAAGTCCCTAGAACCTAAGAAAACTATTGCTGACTTCAGAAGAAATTGTGAGATTTGGCAAGACACCTTGTGTATTTATAGCCTGCCTCTTTTACCAATTGAGCTATTCTGTGTTTGTCTCTAATAACTCTTAAGCTCAGTGGGCAGTATCAGAGCCATGTTTGAAAGGAAAGAGGAAATGTGTAGGATAAGAAGTTACTTAAAGATTGAGGTTACTTGAAGGTTTCAAGCCAGTTAGGGGCTTGATAAAGAAGCAAATTACATGTAGGGAAAGGAGGGTGGAACACAGATATTTTTTTCTTGCAACATGATCATGCTTGATGGACTGGACCCTATGGGCACTACTCAGTCAACCACAAATCAGCAGGTCCTCCCTTTTCACCAGCCAAGCAGCTGGGCTGGAGGAGGTGAGGAGAAGAATGAGGGTGAGAAGGTACTGTGAAGGGACTTCAAGAACATGGCAGAGAAGTAGGGCTCTTGGTATAGCAAATATAGAATATGCATTGTTAAGAAACCAGGCTTCTTTATTAGAAGCAGTTTTACCTTCAGCAGGTATATTAAGAGGCTACTTCTTTGATATGTTCATTACTTGCTGAAATCAGCTGTGTGCTTGCTCCATCTGCACCTGAAAGACCTTAGTTTGTTTATGCTACATCTGTCCTGGACTTCTAATTTTCATTTTATTATTACTTGAATTCTCTAATATGAGAGTAGCCATATTTTTTTTCCCCTTTTTAATTTTTTTTTTTTTTTGTCGTCAGATAACCTGTCCCAAAGTCTTTGTTTTAACAGGCATAGATTTCAGTCTTCTTTTCCTGGTGCAATTATTTCATATGATTTATGTTAGTTTTTCTCCTTTCTGTCTCAACCCATCAACTCTTTTACTGTGTTTACTTTACTTGGTGTTGTAGATGTTAGCCCTGCCTAGCGCAGACATAGTCAATGGCAACTTAAACTTTTGTTACAGGTAACAGTAAGTGTATGATCATATGAGGTAATGCTGTGTACATCAAATTCTCAAACAGAAGGTAATTATCTTCCTAGAGCTCTGATCAAGAACAGAGTTGAGCTAAGGCAAGATGGAATTGGACTGTGAGGAGCTGAGAGAAGTCTGGGAAAAAAACCAGAGGCTTCGGTACTGTTAGGTCAAAATGGAAGTCCATGTGGCCAGGAGGGGTGCAACAGAAGATGCAGGGAATCCTGCTGGAAGCTGATGTGCAGGAGTTTACAGGGAGTTGACCAACATACTTTGAAACTTCATGTGAAAGTTTTTTATGATAGTGATAAGTGGTATTGGTCTTAAACTTGGAGTGTCTGTTGAGCTGAAGGCTGTACTTACTTGAAGCAAGTAGATGATGTAGGTGGTAGAAGCTGAAAAGAGATGCAAAGTATTAGACTTAAGTATGTCCAGGACATTCTCTGAAGGGATTATGAATAATGGCCCCATTCCTCTTGCACTGACAGTTGAGAAGAGATATAATTCTAGTTGAAAATCCATTTTGTTATGTTTAAATAGTTTAACAGAATATGTAACTCATCCCACTTGATACAAGCAAATGGGCAGCTAGATCCTGTTTTTTTTTTTTTTTTTTTTTTAATTTCCACTTGGCTGAAGTTTTAAAAAAATATCTTAGCATTGAAAAGGACCTAAAATGTTCAAGAGTGAGTAAGTGGAGATCTTGGTCAATGATAATCTTATTCCATGTATACAGCCCTGTAAGCCAGATGACTCCTTTTAGTGTGATATATTTTTGTTTCTTCATCTCTTGAATGCCTGAAGATGATGTGTTTCAGAAAGAAAAAATGGTAAAATTACCTTTGTGTTCCTCTTTGCGTCTCTCTTCCTGGGACAAACTGAGATCATCTGCAAGATCAAATACCTGCAAGAATCTGTGTTCTTGTAATTAAAAATTGTAAGTCTTTTGTGGATGTTTATTGGACAGTGTCATGTCTCTGTGAGGTATTAAAGGAATTGGATTAATGTATTTTATTATTTCATTGATCATGCTTTATATCACATTTTTTTGTAGGTCATTATGAAATAATGTTACTTAACAGTGGGGTAAAAAAACCTGACATTATTCACGTCTATAGGTTTTTTCAAATTCTTCTTGATTTACTATAGGATCAAAAATCACCAGGCCATACAAATAAGTGTCAATAAACTGGAATGAAATTCCTGAATCACTGTAGCTAGGTATGTGATTCCAGATACACCTCTGTTTTTCAGGTTTTTTTTTTCTTGATTATTTGGTCTGTGTGTGGGAGGGTCATTATGTTCTATTATGAGACTGTTGCTATGCTGTCCAGCTTCCATATAAAATAGTGAAGCAGAATACTCCCTTGTTTGAAGGCATATGAATATATCCTAGGTACATTCCCACATGAAGTTCTCATGTTCAGTGTGTCATAGGTCTGCCTCACTTAAATTCTTATTACTTGAGATTCATTTTCTGAGTGTAATGAAGTAACACATCACAAACTCATGTTTTAGTCAGTGTGACTGTGAATATAGATAGGGTGTTCAACATCAAGATGTAGTAGTAACATATGTCTTTTTAAAAATTTATAATGTACAGTAGTCGTGATAGATTTTGTAAAATAGATATTGTTTGAGAGCATTCAGCTTCATTTGATAAATAAAGACAATTCTTTAAAGATACCATGTGTCCAGGCCTCATGTTTTTGGGTCCAGTATCTTTGTTAGTGTAAATTCATGAATCTTCACTAATTGTTAGAAGTCCCTTCTCCAACTTTTTTCCAGTTTTCCATTTATTTCAACTTTTCTTTCCCAACTATCATTTCCTTTTAAAATTTTTTTCTAATCTCTTACGTAAAAGCAGTTAGTATTCAGGGTTACACCTTAATGCCCTGTGTCACCCCTTGCATCTTGGTATACTATTCAAACACTCTATCTTGCAAGAGTAAGAATCCTTAATAGATGCTTTTTAAGGAGGGTGAAAGCTGGCCTTTTATGCTGCTCCTCTGATTTTGTTTTTGGATGGTGGGTTTTTTTGGGTTTTTTTGTTGTTTTTTTTTTTGTTTTGGTTTTGTTTTTTTTGTTTTTTTTTTTTTTTTTTTTTTGTTTGTTTGTTTGGGGATTTTTTGGTTTTTTTTTGTTTTTTGTAATATATTCTGGTTTCTTCTTCATCTGTTGTCCATATACCAGTTGTATTACATCTGTAAGCTGGCTTTCATTTGTTACCTTGTTGTTCCACTCTTTCTGAAAGATGGAATTGCTGGAGTTGTCCTGTTTCAGTTGTGCTGTGACTGGTCCTGTCTGGGGGAGCTCTGTCTTTCACTGTGTGGAGACACATGCACAAGGAAAAGAGGAGGGTGGAAATCTTGGCCTTCTCCCAGGAACAGCTTGCCTCTTTTGCCTTAAAAACTTCAGCGTTAGGGATGTTGTCCCAGACTTGATAACAGCCTTGATAGGGAGAAAATGCAGACTGTTGGAGAGTGGTTTTTAATATAAAAGAGAAGTTAACTAAGATCAAACCAGTATGGAAGTTTAAGGCATGCAAACAGATCTAAGATGAAGCATGCTGAAATTGGTAAGGTGGCTGTATGAAGGAATGAAACTCCTGCAAGCAGTATCTTGAGAATTAATGAAATTATTTATTTTTCCTTATTAACTCCTTAATAAACTGAGGCAGAAGAGGGCATATGCAGATGTTAAATTTTGCATTAAACACCCAAAGACACCATGAGAGGGAACAGAGTACGGAAATTTCTCATATTACATCATGACTTGTCTCTGAATGTTTGGCGTTATTTAAAACAACTTTGTTGAATTGGATGAACTTTGATCCTAAGGAAGAACATTTTATTGAATGAAGTGCAGACTTCAAGTGGTGTTTATCTTGAAGAATTGTTTGCAAATGTTATATGTGTATCTAAGCAATCTAAAATTTGGGTATTTAGCGTATTATGTGTTAATATGCAAATTTCTGTTAGCCAAGATGTATACGTTTACTGCTTTCCAAATTGTGTTCGATGTTTCAATTTCTCGTAGCAGGAAGAAGAATTCATTTGGACTTGCTTTTTCTTCCTGCTCTTTCGTCATGAAAATATGGGTTTGGAATGAGGTAATATAGGCTTGGTCTTCAAGGATGCAAAACAATGTTAGACATAATCCTTCCTGATGCTGATAGAGTAGAAGTAATTTTCTCCAAGTATCCTACCTTGGGGGCAGTAACCTTTCCTCCTCTGTGTATTTGGCAGTGGAAAGTTGAGATTATGGCTGGTTTTGCAAGATGAGGGGAAGTGTTGTGATTGTCTGATGTATAATGCTGCCTGTAGGTTATTACAGCTCTGGAAGTCAGACTGCCACTTTTGTTTGTTTGTTTAGGTGGACTGTAGGTTATCTAAGTCAGTGTTAATACATAAATGAGGGATGCTTAATTAAGTTGACTCACTGGAATTACATACAGGAACACCAATTGAGAAGAAGGATGTTATGTGTAATCCTAAAAGCAGGGAATTAGCCTCTGAGGAAAACACCTTTAGCTAATCTGGATGCTGTCTGGACAGATTGAACTAATGTGTTCTGTAGGTTCCTTGATATTAGCGTCTAGTTTGGATTTCCTCTTCTGAATTGAATTTTTCATCTGTCTCCAGCTCTTTCACTTGACTTCCCATTGCAGAGTGATCTGTGAGCACATGAAGTGAATTCTTTTTGGACAAAACAAAAAAGATGGAATGTTTCAGGAGCATGCCTGATCTGCCTCAGCTGATGTGAACCTAGGCTCTGGGAGCAGGCAAGAGTTAGTCTGACAGCTGCCCTGAAATACTTGTGCAATGCATGGCTACTCCTAAAGCTAGCTAATTGTCTGGCTTCATCATGGTTCCACATGTAGGAGCTTGAAATGAGTTTTAGATCTAGGACTTCGTGGGGCAATGAACAAGCTATCTGCATGCTTATGCTGGCATTGTTAAACCTTTCAAATGTGGGGCTGCTGCTGCTGAGCTCATAGCTGTTAATGAATTTGAAGCTTTTATCTTATTTGAAGAATAAATAAGTGAAGACATGGTAAAGTGTTCACACTCTTCTTGGAAAAGAATAGCCAATCCAGTGTTGGATTTAAAGAAAAGACAGGAATCAGGACTGGACTGGAATGTATGTACTGGCTGTTAATAATAATGCTTGTTTGTTAGCTTAGAGATGTTTTCATTCAGTTAAGATTTTATAAAAAGTTTGCTCTTCAGGAACTGGATTTGGGTAGTAATAGTTGGTTGTTCCTCTTTTTGCAGTTCAATTTAAGTTCCACACTTAGGCTTAGCAGAAACTGTTTATTGGAGTCTTTAATATCACTGCAGGATTTTTGGTATCATTTCTATTTTTAATTTCATTTGCAATACTAAGATGTCAGAGAAATTGCTGCTTAAAAAAATCAATTAAGTAAAACAAAGTTCACAGATATTAAATAGTAATAGAACATAGAAAAAATTGTTGGGAGTAGCAAAAGAAAGATACGGAATTGTTGTGCTTTTGTACCACCCAGGTAGTGAGTAAAATAAACAGCATTGTTTAGGGGTTGCCACCTTCTGACACTTGACATAAATGAGAGAAAATGGTTTGAGTTTTGACAGAAGGGAGGAGGAAGTTGATAGATGATGCATCTTCTGTCCTCTCTGAGGTTTACTTTTTTATTTTAATTTTCTTGTTATTTGCTTTGAAGCCTGTTAAATTATCTTCAGTTTTCTTGAACTGATAGGCTGCTAAGCTGTTTCTTTGGGGTTGATTTTGTGACTTCAGTTTTGAGGTTAGATTTGAGCATCTAGACTGAGGTCTGTTTCTCTAATGTAGAGGATTTGAATTTTTTTGATGACTGTTCCTCAGCCTGTAATAGTTTCAGGTTTTTTCTATGTCTACCAGATTTTGAGTTATCAGTGAACTGGAATTTCTGGTGAATATTGTTATTGTATCACTGGTGAGTGAGAGAGAGAGAGAGAGAGAAATCTGTTCTATTCTTAAACTTCTGGGAAAAGTACCAGTGTCTCTTTAATTGTCAATAGACCAGGCATGAAAAAAATTACCTACTTCTGTGGATGAGAGAGGCTGGATGGTAGAGACAGTACATTTGGATCACTGTAGTGAAGAGCAGCACTTTGACCTTTTATGTGCTGCCCGCGTGCTAAGTTTCAAAGGTTTGGAGGTAGAGGCTTGTGTCTTCTTTTTGGTTTGTTTGGGTTTTTTTTCTTAAATTTTATGTCTGAGTGTTCTTAACTTCTTTGAATTCCTATCATAGTCATGGTGTGGTCGTTGTAAAATTCATTTGTTAGCCTTTCAGAGGAAGGATGTGCATGCTTATTGTAAATTACATGCATCAAATTGATTTGAAATTGGACCATTAGTTACATTGATTTAAAGTGCCAGAAAATTGATCTAAATTTCATAATTTAAGAATGGAACTAGTTTCTCTTACTTACATGAGGATGATTTATTTAGAGACCAACTGGAGCATGAGTACTTGTATAATAAAGTAGATAATGGAGTGACAGTAGTGCTGGGAAAGAAATAAGAGGGCTATCACAGTTTGTTCAGGGAATGATTTCATTGTAACCTATTAAAAATCAAACATACCTGAATATTTGTGGAGTTTGTGTTATTAAAATGTGTTTCCACCTACCGTCACATTTTTAACAATTGCATTTCTTTCATTTCCTTTTTTAGTATGCTTTGAAGATTTGGTTGTCAAGCATTATGCCTATTTAATAAAACCTTCAAAATAAAAAGGCTTTTCCTGTGTAATAAGTGAGAATGATATGCTAGCATATTAGATTTGGAAGATGCTGATTAGGAAAATTAGGAAGTTAAGTATACTGGAAAATTTGAAAAGGTATCAGATAGTGAAATTATCCCAAGAAGCAACAGTTGGGGGAGGTGTGTGAAAGTAGTATTTGAACTCTCTTTTTCTTTCTGTACTATTACAACTGGTAGTAATGTTCCGGATAAACTGTTAATCCTGTGGCTAGTTTGTGGAGCCAGCAAATACAGTTAGGCCATGTGGAAATGTACTCTGTGTTTTGAATCAAACAAAGTGAAGTTACACAAACTTTGAGTGTAATAGTCTTTAAGCAACTAAAATAGCAGTATCACCAAGTGTAGGTGACATTGGTAAATACTCTTATGTTCTAGAAAATTTATAACCACTTGAGGCAGTTAACTCTGTTACCTTGGATTACTTAATTATTGGCAAGAAGTTCGTTCGTTCATTCATTCATTCATTCATTCATTCATTCATTCATTCATTCATTC
>CM031862.1:20956754-21202968 GCA_018697195.1 Certhia americana
TTCATTCATTCATTCATTCATTCATTCATTCATTCATTCATTCATTCATTCATTCATTCCTATAAGTTGTGACCTCTGATCCACAGGGTGCTCTTAAACTTTAAATGTTTTTTTTGTACAACTGAATTTGGATGTCTTTGTACTGAGCTTTTTCTTATTTGTCTTAGATTCTTCATGCTGCCAAGCATAGACCTGGCTTTGGGGAAGTGCCCTTTGTTTCAGGGGGCTCGTGCCATAGTTAGTGCTGTGCCAGAGGATTCCTAGGGCTGGGCTACCTGGCATCCTCTGTTCATGGTCATGAAGATGTGCAAGGGGAGCCTGAGAACCAAGTATTTCTGCTAAATATTTGCTTGGTTCTGGAGGTACTTGGTACTTGGTTGGAGTGCTTGGTACTGGCGATGCATATGCCTTGAATTAGCTTCATATCAATTTCATCATTTTGGTGTTTGATTTTGCCAAAGTCATGTTTTTGACGTGGGCTAATTCATTACTATCTTCAACAGAAAACTGATTTTGAGTTTGTATAGTGTGAATGGATTTGCCTAAGTGTGAAAAAACTAAATCAGAACATTGTGATCAATTATAGTTTTTTCTGTTGTGTTTCACTATAGTCTTGATAGCTTGGATATGCAGAGAGCAGCACTGGTGCTAAGCTGTGTGAGTAAATAATGTGTGTAATTAGATTACCTGTTAGCCTATAAAAATATTTTGGAGAGACCAGTACAGAACTAGAGAGCAGGGGTGGGAAAAACATGAAGAAGGGCACGGCCAAGAAAGTTAAAATGACTTCAAGATTTTGTTTATATAGTAAATGCATCTTTAAAAAAATTGCATTCTAACTTGCATCAAGAGTAGTGCCATTGGTAATGAACATCATAGAGGGACCTGACAATGTATGAATTATTCACTGGTAGATTATTATATCTTTGTTGTTAGCATGCAAGATAATGAACATAATTACTGTGGCAGTGTACTCAGGGGAATGTGCAGTTCTTCCCTCTGTCTAGACTGAAGTTACCATCCAAAGGAGTTTTAAGCAAATATGGATGAGGTCTGGTCGCTGAGTTGCTGCTGCTTATTTCCCTCTGCTGCTTTAGTAAATGCATGTGCTTTGTCCACTTTAACCTTAAAGGTGTTTTGGGGTTTTGGGGGTAGATTTTCGTTTGTTTTTAATTTTTGAGAGTAATAATAATCATTCTTCTGTTCTCAGTCTGGCAATATTGTGTACTGACTGAAAGGATTTGATGTTTAATTGTAGCAGCTTTGTAGATGTACCTTCTTCTGTTAGAATGGTCTATTATAGTAAATTAGTATGAACAGTCTAATTGCTTAGGAAATCCAGGGTAAAAGGTTAATCAGCAATTTAACTTTCTTTAAAAGACTTAGCTTGTTATGATTTACGTGTCTTGAAGAGCTCTGCAGGCATTAGTTTGTGTGCTCTCTAATCTGTGAGGATGTCCACCTGATCTTAAGTTAAGCTTTCTTGATAAACCAAGTACTTCTATTTTCTGTTTTATATTATGACAACATGAATTATCTGTAATAAGCCATTCTAATTAATGTTGGTAAATCTAGAGCTCTGCTCCAATTACACACTAATCAATTATACACTAATTGAATTCTACTTAGCTTGATACAGTGCATCATTAATCAGGTTCAGATTTAATACAACAGATTTACTGTATTAACCAAAAAATTGGTGCATTCAAGTAGGGGGAAATGCAGGAAGTCACTAGGCCAAACAGTGTACATAAATACTTTCTTATCAATAATGTGTTACAGAAGATTTAATTTTTCCTTAGGGAAGTATATCTGAAACTAGTTCATTGTGAACAGATTATTGTTACGACCTGAAACCACTGATAAAAGAATAGATTTAAGCAGCTCATGGTGCTTGTTCTGAATGTTATACCTAATTATCTAATACAGGCAGTTGCCTCACTTCTAATGTTATCAAAATGATTAGTTATAAATTAAATGTGTAAATTCTACTCAGACTTTGAAAGGCTTTATCCATATATTACTCTTCATAGAAGTTTAACCTATCAGCTGCCCTGACCAGTGAGACAGGCACGTGTGCAAGGAGCTGTCTGCACACTCTTCCCTCTCCTTGTGCAGGGCCTAGGAATGACTGAAATCTGCCACCTGGAGACTCTCTAAAAGTTTGAGTTTGCAGGGTGCAGTTACCTTGAACAGTAAAAGACCACACAGGGCTAATACAGTTTCCAAAAGGGCCCCCAAATAAAGACATTAACCAGACAAACAGAAAATTCTTCCAAATAGAAGAGACACCCCAGCTAACAAAACAAGGTCTGCTGATGAGATCACTTAAAAACCTCTGTGCCTCTCAGAAATAGTTGAAGGAGAATAAGGGAGTTGAACAGGTATTCCATAAAATACTAGGTAGAAATTTAATTGAATAATAAACAAAGTTAAATTTTCTTGCTCAGAGGACAGTATGTTAAGTCCTCATATGTTTTTGCTGGAGTAAAAAGTAGGAAGACAACTAGGTTGGGAAAAATATTTTGGAAACCATTACTCAAAAACAGGTATAAGAGAACACATGGATTGCTATCCTCACACACAATGGTTGCTATCCTCAGGCCTGCTGTTATGGATAACATGCATGTTTGCAAAGAAAGGGATTTGAAAAAATACTTGTTTGTGATTCTGCTTGTTCAGGAACAAAAAAATCATGACCAGGACTTGATTTCTTTTGCTATATAAGCTCTTGGTTTGTCCACATTCAAGATTTCTGATAACATGCATGCATTAAATTCTTAAATCTGGATGGTTTGCATTAAGAGCTCAGGAAAATATAGTTATTTGTCTTCTAAAATCCTAATTTGAGGGTTGTATATGATGCCTTGATTGTCATTGCCATTGCTGCTGCATTTTCCTGTCCTAAAAGTATAAAGCATGTTAAAATAATCATGTGTTCAGATAAACAGCAGCTTCAGTTAATTTTTTCCAGATTTTCAGGTCAGAAAAATTTTATGGCTCTTCAGTTTGCACAGGCTTGTTTTAGCTTAATAATCTCTGTCAGCCAAGTCTGATTTCTCTGTTGTAGTGTCTAAAACTGAAAAAGGAGGTAAGAAAAGGTCTTTGAAACTTCTCTGAATATTAAATGTCTTCAGGATGTATCTTTGTCTGGCAGTATCTTATATTTTCATTTTGTGGATGTACTTGTTCTTCCTACAAGTGAAGTTAACAAATGCATAGGCAATATCAGTTCCAGTAACAATGTGATGATTTTATATGACACATAAGGGTTTACTTTTGAGAGTATTTTCAGTGTGGATGTACCTCCTCATTATCTCCAAAAGTGATTTGAAGTAATTTGCCTTGTTTTACACTAAAACTGACCATCCACATTTATCCGCAGTTACTGCCTTCTCCGCTGTGGTGACAGCAGCTGTCAGCAGTGTGATTGTCTTAAATTCTTTAGTCTTGATAACTAGTGGGTATCTCCATGCCAGTGGTCTTTGACAGTATGATCATATAGTATTTTTTATGTAGAACTGTTCAGAGCACAATATGAAATGGAAGGTGATTCTGAAATGACAAGATGTCCTTGTGCATAGAGCATCATACACTGTGGAAGATGGGATATGTGCATATGAACGAAAAGAGAGTGAAAATTGTACAGGTTCCTGAACAGCAGAATTGAAGAATCTTCTGGAAGATTGCTTTCTGGTCTTCTGTGTAACTTTTCTAATTTTCATACATGATTCTTTTTTCTTTTCCAAGTGTTTGACTTGTGTTCTAAATATATGCACACATACATATACTGTGTTTCATATATATGCACATACACATACTTCTTTCTGATAATTATTCTTTTTCATTTTTAATACTACTTTTGTTCTTATCATTATTCTTGTATGAGTTAAAGTCAGCAAAGTGATTTTTAAAGACTGTGCTGGTTACCTCTATCAGCTTCTTAGATATTACTGAAGGATGGCATCTTTCACAATTGTTTACTTACTAGAATGCAGGCTTTAAATACAACTTGCATTTGGCTCTGTTTTGACAATAGTAGTTATTAATGTATGGTTTTTGTTAAAGCACTGTTGAAAAAATATCTTATTGAGCTATTTGTGGTGTTTTTTTAAAAGATGTTTAAGATTTCACATTCAGTTTAACTGATCACAGATGAAACTGTAAATTAATACCTCATGAGTTTTACTGACTGCAGGGCATTGTTTGTGATTCAAAGCTGCTTTGTTCCTACTCACTAGGAAAACCAAACAAATTAGAGTTCACCATGATATTAAACTACTTATTAAAATTGAAGACTCTGATTTTGAATTTATTATTTGACTGTGACTTTTACTATAGCCTGTTATGAAAATATGTTTAAAATCCTAGATTTTTAAGTATTTAAATAAAATATATAAAATTGGTTTAATTATTGTTCTTAATTCACCTTGGTTGAAATTTCATACTTAAGGTTTAAATGGCATACAAAGTGAGAAAGTGTAAGTTACATCAGTTCAACTTGTTTTTTGATGTTTCCATTGCTACTGATTTGTATATGGTCTTGATACAAATAATTGCTCTGTTGCTGAAAACCTTCAGTCATTCTCACCTAGAGAGAGGATAAATATGTTTCTTTCTTCAACATCCTTTTTTTGTGTTCTCCAGTGTCAGAAAGCATTTGTTGGGTGGCTTTTGTACTTTTACTGTTTTTGCAGAATAAATGAATGAAAGTTGGAGGAAAATAGTTTTGCACAACTGGAGACATTCTTCCAATGCCACAACTGAGGAGTTTCTGCTAGAAAAAGATTGGCTTTGCCTGTGAACAGTGACATATTCAAGGTTACAGGGTTACATCCACCATCTAGAGGTAGTGACACTATCTTTGAACGCTCTTCTCAATAATTCTCCCTGTGGATCAACTCACAAGGCCACCAAAAACTACATTTGAGATATGTTTGAATTGGTACTATTGCTGTAGTGTGACAAACACTGGCCAGCCTGGGGCATAAGAGCAAATGTGGTTTTGCAAACAGTTCAGCCACACTAACCTGAGTGTAATATACCCAAGTATTGTCAATAATAAAGCAGTGTGCAATGGTGACCAAGGCTGCTTAAAACAGCTGAAGTGGTTCACCTTCCTCTGCTTCATTTTATGTAACAATGTAGTTACAGTCACATCCAGTCAGTTCAAAGGCTTAATTACTGCTATTTGAGACTAGAGGGAAGGACTGTGAAGTACAGCAAGCATTACTAAGTATTTGTGTTGAGGAGTCATTGTTCAGCTGTCCATATTGTTTCTAGACATTTCTCCATTAAATTCCATTTTTAAAAAATCTTTTCTTAACATTTTATTCAGAAACTATTACTTATTATCAAATCAATGGTAACTGTTAGTTAATTACCAGCTAGTTATGCACAGGTGTTTTTTTTCAGTGGCTTTCCAGACAGAAATTAACTTTTGCTGCTGTGTGGCTACTGAGTTCCCATGTGGGATTTTCTGTGTCAAGAAGTGAGCCCATGTGAGCCTTGAAGAGGTTCAACAAGGCCCAATGCAAGCAGGGTCCTGCACATGGGCAGCCCTTGCTATCAATACTGACTGGGGCGTGAAGGGGCTGAGAGCAGCCCTGCCAAGGATGATTTGGGGTCATGAGAAATAGAAAGCTGGACATGAGCCAGCCATGGTGGGTACACAGCCCAGGAAGCCAACAGCATCCTGGGCTGCCTCAAAAACTGCATGGTCAGCTCGTCAAGGGATTCTGCTCTGATTCTCTGCCCTTGTGACACCTCACCTGGAGTGCTTATCTAGTTCTGGGGTCCTCAGCACAGGAAAGACACACACCTGTTGGAAGGGGTCAGGAGAAGGGCCACATCCTTCAGTGTGTTCATGGTGAGGTTGGACAGGGCTCTGGGCAACCTGATCTAGGTAAAGATATCCCTGTTTTTTGCAGGGGGCTTGAACTAGTTGACCTTTAAAGGTTTTTTCTAACCTAAGCTAGTCTATGATTTCACGGTCGATAATGTATTTCTGTACTTCATAAAGAGAGATTAATTTTTTTTGCAGGCCTAAGGGTAAGAAGGTAAGTTTCTTCTCCTTCATTGCAGCCTTCTTGGGAGTGGAGGGAAGTTCTTTAATGCACATCTCCTGTGACAAAATGCTGTCTTTTTAGAAGTACTGTTCAGCAATACAGCTGGTGGGATTCTGTGCTACCTGACAGCTGATCATAACTTCTTAATAAAAGCATGAAGAGTAACACAGGGTGTCACCAAACGTGTCTTGTTAGGGCTGTACTGGCAGCATGCATGCAGACAGGTCAAAGTTACTTTTTTCAGAGGAAAACTGAGTTGTCTTATTTGTGTCAAATATTTGTATTTTTCCTTTCAGTCCATAAATTATTGTTCTGCTGTGGAATTAGCCTTTTAAGTGTTATTTGGAACATTGATTTTTGAAATTACTTATACAGTACTACCCTCTTGTAGCTTTGTTATTACTTGTGATTTTTTTTCTTTGTTCTGTTAAGTTGGTAGCCCTGTGCCTTGTCCTGCCCTCCCCAGTTCATTGCATATGATAATTTCTCCCCCCCTTTAAAGGTGACCCTCTGAGATTGTGCCTATGGAGTAAGGAGATGGACTGAATTGTCATAGGCTGTGGGATGAGTTATTTTTAGCTGTTGGCATTTCAGGCTGGAACACTTCATTCTGTCGTGCTTGTTAATGAGTCATCTGGAGAAAATAGGCTTGCTTTCAGAGAGGGTCTGTAGCAAATAATAATAGGCTAATCTCTGCAGGAGATACTCTGTCAAGTAACTAAAACTTCAGCTAGAAAATATGCTGAAATGGAGACTAATGTCCCTGGAAGAATAAGCATGCAGTCACTATTATTATTATTGTATTATCATGTATATGAAAATCTCAAAAACTGGAAGACTTACAAAGAGCCTGGTAATGGTATAATAGTGAAACATTTCTGAGGAAGAAGGTTAATTGAAAACAGTCACCTTTTAGAGACAGAGAGAAAAATAAAGTTGCTTCCTAATTCAGAACATCATACACTTTCTGAAGTTTGAATGTGTTACCTAGTTCTAGAGGAATCTCCTGAAAAGATTCCTAAGTAGAGGAACACTATAAAAATCTCGTGCCTTTGAGAGAACTCCAAATTCATAAACATTATGTATTATTTTTAAGGATTAACCTGCATCTTTGTTTTTCTCCCTACTGAAGACTGTCTTGAATTTTATTCTTTTACTTTTCTGTGTGCAGTTTGTAGTCTCTCCTTCAACTTCTTCCCTCAAGGCTTGAAGGTTTTGTGTTGATATAGCATGGGAGGCTTTGTTTTGGAGATGAAAATATCAACACTCAAGTAAAAAACATAATGTAAAAGTAACTAATCGAAGCTGTTGATCTGGTTGCTTTGTTTTTGTGTTGTTGAAATTCCAGACTTCGGAAGTGCCAATGATTCATTCGTTTAAAAAACAGCAAATATTTAGGGCAAACTGTTGACAGACAGGATAAAAAGACTCCCAAACTATATTCTATAAGGGAATGTTTTAAAGAATAGCTTGAATATCAAGTCTTTTGTCTCCTTTGGTACTTCTAATGCCACTTACCATCTGTACAGTTGTCTTATTTTGTTTACACATCTTTCTCTTGTAAAGCGGATTACACCTCTGAAGACACCTTTCTCTTTTGGTGGCAAAAGGATGATTCCTTTAGAGCTAATAATTTTTACCCTCCATTGATTATTAAGCTGTTTGGATTTCCTCTTGGTCTATAAATGGAGTACTGAGATAAAATAGAGTACTTTCTCTTACCTTATTGAGATAAATATTTTTGGATTATTAGCAGATGTTGACCCTTCAATGTATACTGTTTTAACTCATCTTCTCGTATTGCTGTGGTTACTCTACAAAATGCTTCAAACCAATCCAGTGTAGTGATTCTGATATTACCAGTGTATGCTGCTTCTAATTAACCCACAAGGCTTGGACTGGGCTAGTCAAGATAAGTTATTTGACATTTTAGAAATATCTACACTATGGACAGGAGTGTTGGGGGCAAACAGTTGAGAAACCTACAAATAAGCTTGTGTAAGTATCAGAGTCAGTTTAACTGCAGTAGCATGGAAGTTTTTTTCCATCTATCAGTAGGTGACTGTCTTAATTTATATCGAAGACAGAGCTGTATTGAGAAACAGGAGAATAAAGAGAACTAAACAGGAAATATCTCTCGGTATGCACTGATGGTTTTGCTCAAAACAGGGTTTTCTGCACTCATTATTTGTTCATGAGCGTAATTATTACAGTTCACTGCATGTTAATAGGAGCTTAGAGTGAACGCATACTGTCTTCTTGATCTGCTTATATCTCCTGATCTATTTTTAATGTTTTCCTGGCTTAAATGTGCCAACTGGCTACTAATTTAAAGAATTTAAAATAGCACAAGGGTTGAAGAAAAGTAGATGTTTTAGCAGTGTAGTTGCATTGACATGAACCATTTATATTATTGTAATGCAAAAAATATTGGCTTAGGTTGTGGTTAACAACTGTCACCATTATGTTGGATTTCATGTTAATAGAGAATATTACTTAGATTAAGTGTTTCTTGATCTGAGTGATGCATGGAAACACTTAGTTTATAATTTGGTTTTGAAACAGCTCTGCAAAACTTTCTAACATCTTACTGGCTCTAAATTGAAATCCAAACTTTGCACCTAACACATTTTTTTACAATTTTTATGTATTTACAGATAAAATTACAAACTGTAAAATTTCTATAGTTAAACATTTCTGTTTACCATATGTAAGCGTGCCTATGGATTTTTGTGGGGTTTCTTTGTCAGTTCATTACAGTTTAATATGATTTGATTTAGATAATCCAAATTGTAGCAAAGATACGGTCTAAGATCTCTTGATGACAAGATACTCTTAATATTAAAATATTCTTGGCAAATGCTTTATTAAGTTAAACAAATTTTCACTTTGATGTGAGCTGGGGTAAGTTGATGCTTGTGAAACAGCAGTTTCAATTAGCATTCACTAAAGGTTTATTGACAGTTAACACCTGGTCTCTACAGTGCCAAGTGGGAAGCATCTATTGCAGTCTTTTATATTTGTTGCATAATTAGGATTATGATCTCTAATTTGCTTTTAATTTTGTAAATCTAGTCTTACTTTCAAAACCAGTTTGTGTTACTTTTGTTCCTGCATTTTTATTGTAGATCAAAGATACTGTTGATAAAAGGATTAAGTTCACTACTTTGTAATATGATAAACAACTTGCCTTTTCACTGTTTAGTTAGCAAGTAAATCTGGACACGAAAAATTTACTGGTAGGTCTCATAAAGCACATATTCATCCCATGCTACTTCTGAGAAGCAAATGGAAAATGACATAATTTTTTTAGAGGTAGTATTCTTGTACACAAGCTGCCAGATGTGTGCTGGGAACATCAGGAGCAAGTGTAAATGTAATGCTGCTGAGAAATAACAAAGGAAATGACCTTGTTCCTTAGTGCTCCAGAACAGACTTTGGTGTGTCCAAGGATGAAGTAGGTAAATGCTACATTCTTTTCCCTGCCTGCAATGCCTTATTGGCTATGCAAAAGGGCAAGGAGCTGTTTCTGCCTGCAGTGTTTTGCAACAAAAACTATGGTGAAAATCCCTAGATCTGTCCACAAAATGTTTGTGTCTTGGCTGTTGTTTTGGAAGATCTTCCTTCAAAAAGACAGTGGGAGAAAAGCATGCAGTTACAGGGAATTACTGAACTGATAGAATTTCTTTATTAGTAGTGTTCGTGATTTCTGCCCTTATATAAAACCTCTTAAATTTTGTATATAAATTTAATAGAGGGAGGGATGTTATAATAATTGTATATTATACACAAATTTTAAGGTTTGAAAAGGTGCTGTGTGTATCTATAGTGTATGTATTTGTAGTGTTTAGAGACGGAATCAGGAATGTGATCTTTTAATAATCTAGTGGTATAGGGTGGGGGGGGGGTTGTGGGGTTGGTTTGTTTTCATTTTCCTACACCATTGTAGAATATCAATAGAAAAACTTTCCTTGTGGCTGATACTTCTGAGTGTAATCATATATATTCTTGAGATAATGTGGAGGAAGATATCCAGATAATCCGAAATTAGGGGGGCTTTTCAAAAACACTTGCATAAATTTGCCTCTGGTGAAAAAAAACCTTTGAGAAATTTCTTTAAATCGTGATCTTAAGAGCTGATGTTTTAACCTTACATTTGAATGACTGTTACTTCTTCCATCTTGTTTCAATATGCCTAAATGCAAACACATGTGGAAAATGTTCTTTTGGCTTTTATCAAACTGACATTTAAGTGCATTTTTTTCAACCTCACTAACATTTGTGGTAAAATATTTCAAAGCTATGAATCTTGCAATTTGCCTATGCATTTTTTTCTTCTTTCATATGTTAACATTTGGTACTCATAATCCTAACCTGTTTGGAATTACTGGCTTTTTTCATTTGGTGTTTGTTTGGATGAGGTGATTAGGAAAATACTTCATGTGAAATTCTAGTTTTTGCAGCAGTAAATGCTTCCATGAAGAGTCACCGTTCTGTGAACTTCAGTAAATAAAGGAGAAAAATATGATGATCTGCTTTATTCAATTGTGGCAGTCCTATTCCTAACAAATTTAGCTTTCTGTTGTGTTATATGTCTATGGTGCTAACCTGTCTGCAATACTTCCTTCTTAGCATGCTTCGTTCTTCCCCTTGACTCCCCTACCCATTCCCAAGCTCTTTAATTCTGTGCCAAGCTAATAAGAAGAACTAGCTCTGCATAAAGTCAGTCAGTGCCAAGCAGCTGTTATGAAGTTTTCTCATGTACCTCTGTGATTGTACCTCATTTCAAAAGGGGATTTTTTTGCTCTTTCAGGTTCAATTTTAAGTAAGAGCAACCAATTATATCTGTATCTCAATCTTATTTTGTTAGATCTCAAAGAGTAGGGCTGAAATTGTTCATATATGTAACTATCCTTTCTAGGGTTTGAACTTTGAACACCAAGTCATAGGTATAGAAATTAGGTACATTATTTAGAGTTAAAAAATATGAATTGCTTTTCTTTTTACCCACAGAATTAGTTCTAAAATATCCTCCCTTCTACTTCTGTTTAAAAATAATGCTCTCTGATTTAATTATCATGTTTGAATCTCAAGACTAGACGTTTTTCTTAAATGTAAATTAGATTTTTCTTAGGATGAAATGATGAGGGCTTCAGCTTGCCTGCTAACACTGACCAGGGAAGGTTGTCTTTCAACAACATGTGCCCCATCTGCCTGGTGGTGTGGCTGCCTGCATTGTTCTGGCACTGGCCCAGGCTGTGATGAAACTGAGAATGTGACAGATGACAGGCTTGTCCAGATGTACGCATAACTACTTCTGCCATGCCCTGCAAAACAATCAGGATGCAGGTTTGGCATTATTCCGTTGTTTGTGTTGGTTTATTCCTTGAGGGTTTCCTTAAAAATTGAAATAATATTTGGTGTTGTTCTTGTAGTTTTACTGAGCTTTTAGTATTATTAAAACAGGTTGTAAAATATGATTCTCGCTTTCTTACATACTTTCTTCTTTAATTTATGGAATGACTTCATAGGCTTTTGGACACAGGTTACTTAATTTGAAGATTTAAGTAGATATAAAAAAGAATGCAATTAAAAGGATCGAGCATCTAACTGTCAGCGTATTAGTCTGGTTCTCCTCACAGCTGAACATTTAGAGCTATTGCCATGTCTTAATATGACTGCTTCTTGCCAGTAAAAATAAATATCTGGCAAAGGTGTCAGAATCACCATTAATTACGATTTTTAATTAAAATCTAATTAAAATTCATCCAATACCTTAAAAACATACCAAATCCTTGACTACCTCCCTCTTGTAGAGGTATCAACAATGGCTGCGTCCCCAGCCCCAACATACCTTTAATGAAAAGGAGTTAGAGCCTTATGTGCCGCTTGCAACCTTTTATTGATTATTTAAGAGGTTTCCATCTTAGTGGTTTTGAAGATTTTTATCACACCAAACAAAATATACAATCCACTGAAAATACTATATTATATTATTATTACTATATGAAATAACCTGATTTTTGTCTTACATTCAAGTTGTCATTATCTGGTTATCTGGCATTCAAAAGGGCAAAAATTATTTTTCTCTCTAGCTGCTTTTGACAGGTGATTTTTTTATGTGTAGCTCCTGCTGATGCGTGCCATTGAGTACATCTTAGGCGATAAGCAGATATATCGAAAGATATCCAGGGCAACATACCCTGCTAAAAAACAAGAGATTACTTTTCTCTATTTCTTGCAGATAAGTAGCTTCTGACATAGGCGTCAGGAATGTTTTTTTCTGGTGCACTCTCAATGTATGACTGGTATTCTGTGGCCATTTTACTCTTCAAAAAGGGGTTTTTGTAGTCTAATATAAATTATGTCATAAAACTAAACAGCATTACTTTAATTTTCCATAGTGTAGCTCCACTGCCTTATGTTGCCTGCTTTTGGTTGTAGGGAATGTTTTATGTGCTTATTTTTCTTGTCAGTTTGATTTTGGAACCATGGTGAGCCATACATGAGTGTATCTGTTGCTGTGTAACAAGAAGACAGTCCCAGCAACAAACCCCTCAGATTTTGTGTAGAAAGCAAGTTATAAGAGATGAGTATTGATCCACAAGAGGATTGCCAGTTATTAGGCTGGAGTGTAGCCTCGGGAAATCACACAGCCTTGCTGATGACTTTTTTATGACATTATGGTGAAAGATAGTTTGAAGGAAGATTTAAAGTAGTTTTGCTAATAGTCATAGAAAATTCTAGTAACTGGACATTGGATGATATCATGGGTTAGTGAGAGAAAAGCTATTTTTGTTGACAGCTTTGTGCCTGGAGGCTGTTGTAAATCTGAATGTACTGAATGAAGGATGGTATGTTCAGTGCATAACACTTTGCAGGGCCTTGAAAAATGTAGAGAAGTGACTTCTGCTTGCATTGACTGAGAAGGGGCTGTGAGAGAGATGGGAGAGGCAAGAGCTGGTCAGAGGGGTAGATGACACAGATGATCTTTGCAGGTGTCTGAAGGGGTTAGATATTACACTGAGAGCATTTTTCTCTACAGTACAGTGAATCATGTTTTTTAAGAGGTGCTATGAGAAGGAATAGTGTAGGGTTTACACATAGTTTAGTAAGAGCACACAGAGAAAGTGGCTAGTGATGCTTGGGTTATGAATTGTCTGAGAGTCAAACAGGGTGGTGAAATTGTCAGCAGTGATATTTACTGGGGAGAAATTCTAACAGCTGTCCTCAGTTTGAGGTAATGGTATGGCATATGTAAGAAGAGTCTGTGCCTTCTAAAAATCAGCCTCCACATCCTGTAAAGTAAGGAGGTGTATTTTGTTAAAAAAAAGATTATATTCTCATTTTTGTTTGTGTTCTTTTGTGTAGTAACTTCTTCTACAGCCACCTAATAATTTATTTTAATAACCGTTAATTCTGTTGAGAGTAAAGCTAGTGAACAGCCTCACCTTTCAGTACCAAGTTCAATTAGGAGTACATTCTCTTTTGAAGAAGGGAAAAAATGTAACTGACAGAAGTGTTATTGCCTTTACTGTAACTGAGCAAAATATTAACATATCCTCTTTGGTCAGTGCTAGAGGTGATCAGCAGTATCACAGCTGAAAGCATATGCTGCTGCAAATGCAAACTTATTTTTGTTAAAATATGCTTTAATGTGGTGGACAAATTCATGGTACTAAAAATAGGGGCCCCTTTATATGGTGCCGACTGTGGGATTTATTATTCTGTTATTTAAGGTAATGGTATGTTGCGAGGTCAGGAAAAGGGTCACGGTTCTCAGATACAGAACAGCCTTAGAAATACTCAGAAAAACCAGCAACTACAGAACGTGAAGCAAAAATAATATTCCGTTGCACTCATAAGGTTCTAATTTTTGTGAATTATTCTAAGGGTGATAACAGCTTCATTCTGAAGCACACACAGCAGCTCTTTTCAGCATTCCCGAGCCTTGGAACAGTTTCTACAGTCAAATTTCCTTCCTTGAAGGAGAGAGTTTTTTAAAAGCAAGCACCATGTTTCTGAGGCATGCTGGAATGAGTCTTCTCTTTGCAGGTCAGGCAGTGACAAAGTCTGTGTTCCCGCACTGCCTGTGCCATCTGCTGACATTCAGAAAAATGTCCATCTGACTGTTCATCTTGAGATAAAGAACTATAAGCATTCTGAATTTTGAGGTCATTCTTGATGCAAGTAAATTGTTAATTGTGGATTAAACCAACAGAATTTATATTCTGTGTTATATCTATTTATTTATTTATTTATTTATTTATTTTTATATATATTTATATATTTATATATTTATATTCTGATGTGTCATGGAAAATGACCAGCAAAATTTGCTTTTCTTGCAGCTGTATGAACTCATTACATTTTATATAACAGATATTTATTTAGAGATGTTAAATCCACCATCTTAATTCGAAGAAATGGAGTTACGTATTTTTATATTCATTCTGAAATAGTGTAGCCAATATTTTTCATATTGTATAAAGTAATTGTAAAGTAGTTTGTTCAGATTATTTTTTGGATTACATAGCAGTCACCTTTAAATTTGTATAATCAGATGGTATTTTAAATAAAATTTCCAATTTTTCCCCTCTAAATTCAGATAGCACCTATTTTATTCTTCATTTGAACTACAAGATAATTATTTAAGCACATACTTACCTAGACATAGAGCTGATGGTCAGCTCTAGATGTTCAACTGAACTATACTGTGTTTACAAGGTTTAACATGCCATTAAATAATGTGGGCATGGAAACTTTTTGAAGTTCTGTTAGGCAAAAGAATTACGTATCAACTTGCATGCTTATAGATATACAAGAATACAAAAATAACCATGTGACTTGCACAGTACATACTCAAGTTGAGTGAAAAGGCAAAATGTCAATTAAATTAAAGAAAAAATATTGCCAAAATACTTAATTGATTCATGATCGTTTTTCTTTGCTTGAAAAGCAATTGTTAAGAGACCTGTTGGGTTTTGTTACTTTTTTCCCACTTTCAGCTACTTGCTATCATTTAAGGTTTCAATTGCTTGACTTAGAACTGGTAGTGTGGATAGCTGTGAAAAGCGTATGTAGTAATTTAGTTCTTGATTCTTTCTAATTGTCAGCCTGTTGGTAGTTCACTAGGGGTAAGTAGCTCATTATTCAAACACTTTAAATGAAAAGTATTGTAGAAAGAAAAATGCTTTTATTAATAAGATGGTATTGAAAATAAAAACCATTTAAACAAACAAGTCATTATTTGACAAATCTATCCCCAAAGCTGTTGTTCACTTAATGTAAGAAGATTGGGGTTGTGAGTAGGATACAAAGGGTAGAGTTGGTAGATAGCATTCAGCTTGCACTGTGATTGAAATAAAGATGTCACTGCTTAAAAAGATGCTAAAAGTAAACACAATAAAATGCATTGGAATGCATCTAACTGGGCAAACTTCGTTTGGTGAAGGTAAAGTTACTAGGCATTAAAGGCAAATACATTATTAATACTATTAATTAGGGTAATGGAGGTAATTTTGAACTCAAATCTGCAAACAAAGTTTACAGTAAACACTTTGACTCGCCTGCATAAGTACTTCTGAATCTAACATCTGAGGTAGCTGTCCTCAGAAAATCCTTCTGTTTAATCCCCTCATTTTGAAATGTGCTTGGAATTGAAAGGCGTGATGTGGTATTTGTGCATAGCCTCCCTGCAGTCTCCATAACTCCCTGATTCCAGTTCCCTTTTCTAGAATCTGTGACCAGAGAGGAGACTCTTCTTGAGTGGTTGTGTCTTCTGAGCAGAGCTGTAACACATATCCTAGACAATGAACAGTCACTGGGTCTTAGCCAGAAAGTGTGGTCTGGAATATGAGGGTAGATGCTTCTGTTAAAAGTTCAAATAGTTGCTTTAGTATTCAAACCTAATATACTACTGAATGTTGACAGAGAATTCTGTATTTTCATAGTAGTATGGCTTGAAAGGTTTGAAAGATCACCTGGGGAGACCTTCTCTGTTATCAAGTTTTCTCACATACAGCTAGATTTGTTCATCAAAATTCTTCACCTGTCAAAACAGTCTATTTCATATGGAATTTTAAAATATAGCACTATTAGCACTATTGTTTGGGTTAAGCATTATTGTTTTGGGAATTTTGAACTAGGTACCAGATCTCCTCAATCTTCTCTCTTAAGCTAGATACAGAATGTAACATTAAATGAGGTAGAATAAGTATCTGAATATCTTAATTTATATAATTATTCTTCAAGCATATACTTCATCAATCGAACAGTTCATTGCAGTCAAGCTTATGCTCCAGATAATTTTTTCCCCCTGATGGTTTACTCCACTCTCAACTTCTAGGTGAACAGTTCAGTTTGATGTCACACTTTGTATTGTTATTTGGACAAACTCTAAATGAATATTTCCAGCTTGCATTATGTGTAACAGTCAATGTATGTGAATTCCTTCTTTTCAAGTAATGTGATGTCATCTGCTTCTTACTTAATTACTTGTTTTGGAAAAGAAAATTGCAAAATTTAACTTCTTTCTCTACTTTTTCTTAACAGATTCGAAGAACTTGTGAAAAAGTTCAAAGTAGAATATCATGCTGGTGGTTCCACTCAAAATTCCGTTAAAGTGGCCCAGGTTTGTTCTTCTTTAGCAAAGAATTATTGATAATTTCAAGTATTGTGTTTGAATCTGCTCTGTGTTGTCTGTTTCGTCATGAGCACTTGAGAGTGGCTACTTGTGATTCTGTTGCTCAGCCTGTGCTGACAGTGTTGTATGGGACAACTTTTGTAGTTGTGCTTTTAGTCTTTTCACAAGTGTTCTGCTAAGGTTATAGCTACAGCTCCAGTGTACCAGGAGTGAAAAGCTTTTGTCAAAGATGTGTGCTGGAAGGAGAAGAGGCGAGGACAGGTCACTAGCTGCAGTTAGGAATCTTACACTGAGAGAAGTCACAATGACAGTGGTTAAACAATGATGTTGTTGAGTCTCTGCGCTTGGAGATTTTCATAACACATCAAGATGAGTCCTTTGGTCAGGCAGATCAAAATTTGAGGCTGTCTCAGTTTTGACTGGTGTGTTGGGCTGGAGAAATGCAGAGGTCCTGTCTAGCCTGCATTGCTCTATGATTCTAACCACATTTATCCTGTAAGAACTTCAAAGTTTGTCCATAAAAGACTGAAACATAAAACTTTCTTTTATACAAAAGGACTGTTTCTGCCTATGGGTTTGATGAACAACAGTAATGATGAATTTGGTTTCAGGTATATTAGGTTTTCTATAACTAAAGTATGCTTTTTGTCACAACACTTTCAAACATATAGGTATATGTGTGCATATTTTCATGTTACAAGAGATGTAAAAATTCCATTAAAAAATACACAAACGATACTTAGGACCTTCTTGTTAATGATCCTGGCATATTAACTTTGAGGCTCCCTATATGATTAAAACTGACTGCCAGTTAGCATTAAATGCACATTTGGAAGAAATGGAATTATAATATAATAAAGGTTTCCCCTCTCCCCCGATAAACTGGAAAAAATTCTTGTCCTAATTACTGCTTCTTTCTACAAAATAGTTGTTGCTTCTTTACTAAAGTTTTCATTTTCTGAAATCCCAAATGTCTTGAAAATATTTTGGATTTAAAAAAAAAGTTGCGTACGTTTTAGTGTATGTAACGTCATTCTGAAATGGTTATGTTTTTAAAATATAATCAGGTTTCTGAGTTGTTTTTTTTTTTTTTAACAATTGGATCAAGCCAATTTTTTGCTTCTAATACTTTTGAAAAATCCCTTCATCAATGGAGTTCAAGTTATTGGAATAATTTTCTGTCAGTTATCACTGTTGCTTGACCTATGGCGATGGTGTAAAGGTGGTGCCTTTTCATGACAGCTGATTAGAGGTGAGCTTTTTGGAGGGAGTTCTGGAACTCTTTATTAGTTGAGAGACATGAAATTCTGCTTCTGTTGCTGCTTTTAGATTGGGGAAGTTTAGAAGCAAATGCACATTGTAGACTCAAGAGTTCCTAAATTTTGAAGTGTTCAAAAGAGCCCAGAATTTTAATTCCATCTCTCCTTAAAGTGACCTCTGTGACATTAGCTAATTTATTAGTAAACTAGGATTCATTCTTTAATTGTCATTAATCTATCAGCCCAGGTTCAATAATTATACTATGAAGTACACAGCACCTGTACAGAGTCAAGGAAATAGATTAAATTTAAATCAGTGAAACGTAGGTATTTCTGTGTCAATGCGCCTTTCTTACACTGATAAGGTTTTGTCAGTGAACTTTTCTTTTATCTTGGCTCAGAGCTGGGAGCTTCATTCAGCTCCAGTTGCCATCTGGAATTGTATTTGTCTCCAGAAGGTTTGTTATCTCCTAGTTTCTGTTTCAAATACGTTTGAAACCTAAACAGTTGTGCATGAATAACATAACATCACTAAAAGACTTTTTAAAGAGAGATGGGAGAGTGAGAGAGAGGAAGAAAGTGAATTCTGGAAATCTTGAAAGAAGCTGTTATTCTGTAAGCTTTAGCAGAAGAAAAAAAACTGCAAGAATAGAAAAAAAGTAGTTGAAATGTAAACCAAAAATTAAATTAGAAATTCTGGAAGAGTTTTTGCAGCAATATTCATCAGCTTATTGGAGAGAATGAGTGTGTAAGTAACCTTAGAGAGAGACAACTTAAATATATATTAATCTGTTGAAAGTAATCTGTTGAAATAGACACTATTTCAGGAAGCTTATTCTGGTGACTGAGAAGGACCAATAAATAAGTTCAGAGTGCCAAAGTAGCCACACTTGGAGTGAATGTGGATTCTCTGTGAGAAGCTGTGGGGAACAAAGCCAAAGAATACAGCTCTTAAAATTTTCTTAACATTATGTGAAAAGCTTGAAAAACTGAGATAAAATGAGAGATAAAACCTAAAAGAGTTTGCTCCAACTGTTTAAAAGTTGGTGAGAAATAAAGACATGTTAAAGAAGGGCATCCTTGGAAGCCTGACTACACTGAAATGCAACTGAGTAAATTGGTTGGAAATGACCAAATGGGCCCTGAAGTCTGGCAAATTGCTTTTTTAAAAGTTGAGTTTTGAGTGGGAAGAATATGTAACTAAGGAGTGTAATAGGAAAAGTGCGACGAGAAAAAAGATGGTATTAAAAAAAAGGAAGCACTTAGGAAGCAGCTCAAGGTTATGGGATGGTTTGTTTCAGATAGATAGACCCTCTTTAAGGGTCAGAAAAGCAACAGTATGTTGAAACAAAAATACCCAAAGGAAATGGGTGGAGAAACTTTAGGGTGTATAATGTGTTTAAAAAGGGAAAATTAACCTGTCAGATGCTTGCTTACATGGTGTATGGTGATCATCTGCTCATGGTGTATGAACACATCATCATCTATTACATGTGCTCATATATTTTAGATATTTCCTTTTTACCTGCAAAAGTAGCATCATGTACTCAAGAAATGCTCTCTCTCGGTTTCTGAGCAGGGTAAGCCAATTTCTTTAAGAAAAAAAGTTTTAGAAACACTCTGTTTGTCATGTGTGAAAAATTTGAGATGGCAATCACAGGAAGAGGCAATAGGAAGAAGTTCTGAATTACGAAGAAAACTGGGAAGAAAATGAAGCTTAAATCATGGGGTTTGGAACTAAAATTTAAAGCAACGTCAACTATAAAGGAAGCAAAGATTTTAGAAGTTTACAAAGAATTAACTAGAATTGCAGTTAAGCTGTGAAGAGCAGAGTTCAGTTTTATTTTTTTTTCTAGCATGTTAACAGAAAGGAAGGATGCAGCTGTGAAGGAGGAATTTGGCTGGTAAGGTACGAAAGGGAATCTTGGTATTTTTTCGATGTTGTCTTGCAGCAGAGCAGAAGGAAAGTGTGTGGCACTTTGCAAGACTGAGCAATAGTTGGAACCATCGTGATAATCAGAAATTTGAAGCTTGGCCCTGTCAACTGCCCAAAGCAGAGATTATGTGGACAGGGAATCTCAGCAGGGACAGAAAAAGAGAAAGGTCTGGATTTATTTATAAAAGCTAGAAAAGCTTTTTTTTGTAGAAATGCTTCTAATGTACAATGGAGAAGACCTATTTCCACAAAATGAAATGTGGAAGCAGAGTCACATCATACATTAGAGGGAAAGCTCTGTAAAAGGAAAGGAAAGAGCAAAGGAAAAATTCTTCTGTTGCAGAAGAAATAGGGAAGATTTTTGGAGTAAACATTGAGAGGATGGAAGATAAATGACAAAGGGGCAGAAACTCAGAAACAGCACACTCTTCAAAAGTGTGTTATATAAGCATTTGTATAAGTACAATAATTCTTAAAAATACCTGCAAATGGTGAAAGGGAGTACCAAGAACAATGTGAAAGTATTGAAGGGCAGTACTAAATGGTCAGGTTTTCTGGAATATTAAAGCTGTTTGAACTGATCCTGGAAAGAGTTAGGGAATCATTATTATCATGGCTTGACTCATGGTATGAAAGGGGATGGGGGGAAGTGATTGATACATTCTAGAAATGACATTAGCAGGCATAAAAATGGAAAAGATAAAATAAATGAGACAACAGTTTAGTCATTCCTTAATGAGGTTAAATTAACAGCAAATTATGCTTTGGAAATACTAATTCATATTAGGAGAGTAAAGTAATGGAAAGAAATGAAGAAAGTGAAGGCAGAATATGAGAGAAATGACAAAACTGAGTAAAAAGTTAAGAAGTAATATGGAAAGAGAAAAAGGGTATAAAAATCCCAGTGTTGCTCTGATTCTGTATTCCCTCACTGTCCCGTTCTTGTTTCTTCCTTACCAATTTGCTTTCCTTGTCAACTCTAATCCTTCTTGCATGTAATTTTTTTCACCTGGCTAACTACAACAGATTGAATACTTAAAAAGCCTTAAAGAAAAGTCTTATTGAAGTATATTTTTGTTTGAGACTTTAGTACTCTGTGGAAAAATAGAGACAGAATGTGAAAAATGGGAAGAGGGTAAAAGGAATAACAAAGGGCTTTCCTGACTGCAGTACAATCCAGAAAACAGATGCAATCCAGATAATCAGTAAAAATTCAGGTAATAAAGGTGCTATATTACTATTAGACACAGTTGTTGGGTTGGATTTTTTTTTTTTCTTAACCCACCAATAAGACATGTTGATAACTTGGCTGGATCAGGTTTCAATTGATCAGCCATCAGTCACTAAAGATTGCTTGATAATGCTTTAGAAAACTTTAGAAGACTAGAGAGGATGACTGAATTCAAGTCCTTCAGTTTCTGGAATAGAAACCAGAGTTTAATTTTCCTATTTGCTTGGCATTAGAATTATACTTTTATACTAACTTTCTAGTTTTGCTGTATGTTGAAGTTGTGATGCATGCTAAGAACAAAAAGTGTAGGGGTATCAAGTTGAAACTGCTGTGTGCTTCTCTGACCTTTACTTGTCTCATTAAATTTTGGCTTTATATCTAATATGATATGTGACATCTTGCTTTAATCTGAGCTCTTGCAGTCTCTCCAAATGATTGGATCCATTATATTAAATCTATAAAATATGCATACATGTAACTGCATGCAGTTCATAAATAATGTATTGTTTTAGGGTTCTGCCAAAAAACTAAATTCAGATTCGTAGAGACAGTGTTTTACTACTACTCAACTTCCTTCTGTAATTTTAGTTAAGCCTGTGCCCATCTAACAACAGACATTGATTTGGAAAGGAAAAAAAATTCTAAGTCTTTTAATAGGGCTCATGACTTTAAAGTATGTAAAGCAAATAGCTTACACGTGCAGAGAGGGCAAGTATTGCTGACCAGGCTGTATTTGCATGATTTTTATCAGCATTTTTTTTTTTGCTTTTGGAGTGTTGAGGTTAGAACTGCAAGAAATAGTATTTGAAGTTATATCTTTCTAACACAAGTGCTGGATTTCAAATTTAACTTGGTAAAATTTTATAACTTGGATTTTAAACTTCACAACTGTGGCAACAAACAGCTCATTTTCATGCTTGTTTTTCTGGGAGTACTTACAAAGAATGCCATAATCTTCATCCTCAAAATGGATGCTCTTGGTTTTTGTCCTGTTTCTTAATAGCTTATTTTTGTTCTACCAATTCTAGTATTGCTGTGGATCTAATTTAGTAGCTGGAGAATCCTGTATTCTATTGTTTATTCATCCTTGGTAGAGTTGTGAAATTCTCATTACATGAGTTTTATTACTGCTGATGCAATGTGAGCTTGGAAGAATGTAGCTTGACACATTTCAACTTGAATTGGTAGGACTGGCAAGTAGAGGGATAATGTCAAATAGAATTTTTGGGAAGCTTTCGTATAGATTCTCTTGGGAATTCACAATAATGTTTGTATAATCACACCTGAGAAAATCATCTTAACTTCCTTTTTCTTTCTGCATTACTTCTTGCCATCTAATTGTAACCTTTCTATTTTGGAGCTGTACAACATTTTTGGGAAAAGCCTATATCCTGTCATTAGATACTTTAAAGAAGTTTGGCTTTAAACTAGAGTATGTCTTTATTTACTCTTAATAAAGTGTTGATTGGAATGACTTTTAAATGAGGGATAACATTAAGAGAGAATAATATGCTAAATTATGTTGAACTTTTGAATTCTCGTCAGGGAAGTATGGCACGTTTTTGAATATCAGCCTCTATTTCAAGGGCTTGTAAATTAATCCAAATTTTCATTCTTCCATTATTATTAACTTGTTCTGTTAATCTAAAGGGATTGTTCGTTTTAGCATTCTAATGAATTCATAAGTTTCAGTATTTAGCTTTGAAAAATGAACAGATTCATGCTTGTTTGTAAAAAGCGCTATGCTCTAAAGGCTTAGAAGTATTTTAAATTTTTGCTAGTTGTTATGTGAGTAATTAGCCAAACCTTGGATTTATATTAAACACGTCTGTCTTTTGGGTCACCTCATGAGTAATCCAAAAATAATATGTAAAACTAAAAATTTATCTATGAAGAATGCTTGCAGGCACAGAACCTTGTTTTATAAACAATATGAGCTGTAATCTCATAAACATCTAAGTAGCTTCACTGCAATTTGTGCTTTTAAAATGAAGTTTATGCCCACTTGCCAAGAAGTATCCTTGGCTAAACAGTACTTACTGAATGTAATCTACAAGATCCATAACACAGTTATAACACATAACACATAACCTTCAGTCCTTTAGTGATTTCCTCCTCACTCTCCTATCATTCTGTATAAATGAGTATATAACTAAAGAATTTAATATTTTCCTCACTTGTGAGAATTTCTGAATTACTTCTTTGCAGTAGATTAGACCGAGGCAGGCAGGAAGCAAGACTTGGCTCAAGAGCAGGCCTCAGAATGTATTGAACTGGCATAACTGGCATGGAGATGACATCAGAAGGGTCACCCCATCAATTTTTTTCATGTTGACAGAACGTTGTAGGAACTGTTATTTTTTTATGAAGTCAATCATGTCATTGACTAGAAATGTTCTGCTTAATTGTGTGCTTACAATTACTTGCACAATGAATAGCTTTCTCCAAAAAATTGTTTCTGGACTATCACTCCAAGAAATTGCAAGGAAGTCCTCTAAACAACTTTTTCTCCTGCTAAGTGAAGCAAAGAACATTTAGCTCTGTATCTTTCTGGTGACCTAAAGGAAATAGGTAATTTTTTTTTTTTTTTTTTTTTTGCTCAGAGAGGTAGGTTTTGTGCTTTCTGAACCGTTTGGACCAGAATGTTAAATTCCTCAGAGTTAGTTTTGGCCATACACTTGATATTCCTTAAGCAGCTTCATTTTCATTCTTAAGCAGCTCTGCTCTCTTATGGACTTGGTGGCCCCATCAAACATGTGTTTCCAATATTTTCAGTGGTTTAATCCAGCCTTTAAGAAAATGTGCAAAAAACGTCTCTAAACCATTTTCTGTTTGGTATGGTTTAATAAACTTAGGGGTCATAGCCTTACCCTCTCTTCAGAAAAAAATCCTGAGATGTGTGCTTCTTTCTATGCCAGGTCTCTCGTGTTTCTGCCATGCTGGGGTAGCATTCTCAGCATGGTCTTCTCTCAGCACCATGTGCTGTCCTGCAAGAGCACATACCTGCTCTCAAACCTGTTCCATGTAAAAGAAGATAAACCAGACAAAGAGCTGGGACTTACAGCTATTTTTTTCTTATTTATATCTTACTAAAATTTAAATGCTACTAGCCAGTTAAGTGGATTTCTGTCCTCAATGTTCTGTGTGACCATTCCTAATCAATGAGATATGTACTTGCTGAAGGAGTAGCAAAACATGCCTCAGAGCTAACAAGAACAGTCATTTAAGTTTGTCTCTGTGGCAATAGAGCAGTGGCTATTCCCACTGTGGCAGAGATGATGTCCTGTTGGTAGTGTCACAGCAGACAGTACCACATGCCAGTGACATCAGTTTCCTGAACTACTTATTCTCTCAAGCGTGTTCTGTCATTCATGTGCGTTTCCGAATCAGTCTGTGTCAAACATCACAGCGATGTGTCCCTGCTTGTTACAGAGCAGACAGCCTTTCCTCATCAGAATTAAAACATGCACCTTGGGAAACTGGTGTAATGCCTAAACTGATCAATACAGATGTCAGAGAAATTTTGTAACTTTTGAGAGCTGCCTAGATTTTTTTGGAACTTCTTAGGGAAGATTGCCAGACCTTTTACTCAGCTGTTGCTAAGATGATTTTCAAAGCCTTATTCAGAACTATGTGGACAGTTCTATAAAAGCAACAAAAGCTTTTTATCCTAATGACAAACTCTACAAAAACATAAGCAAATTTCCCCCGATTACAAAGCTGGGAACTTGTCAAGCTTTCTTTGTGCTTGCCAAGGAAGCCCATCTATTCTTTATGTGGTTATGGATCAGCTGATGAAACATGCAGCAGTGCACTGGAGTACCTGACTTTTTGAGACTGCTGATAGGGAGGCTTTTTTCTGTACACTGGGAGTACCTATGTACAAATCTGTGTATAATTATAGGCCTGGGAATATAATTTCAACAAATATCAGAATGGTCAGAAAATGAAGATCCAAAGAGTCTGTGGCAGTTTTTCAGATTCTGCAATGTTAGGTCCCTAAATCTGTCCTCTCAAAAATGAGAGAGTTCCAGTTACACCATTGTCAGTTTGACAACAGACTTTGTTACAAGACAGATGGTAACTGTTTAGCATTGCAAGACAAACGTCCTTATGTGCATCACTTTGTCATGGAATTCAGTGGTTCACTGCTGGACCCATGGACTTGTCTGTCTGATGTACCTGAACCATATTCACTTGTGTTTTCAGGTCTTGTTCCTGGCCAGCAACATCAATCACATTGTAGGAAGGCCATCTTTAAAGTGATTTTGGATGTGATTTACTTTAGAGAAACAGAGGAGTTGTACCTCCTCCTCCATCACATTCCTGCTAAATCCATTCAGATAGAACTTTGAAACTCTCTCTTCTTCAGTGTGTTTGAGTGAGCTTCAGCACACATATGCAGCCTCTGTTCATCCATCCAAAATTGTAATTTATTTAAATGATTAGAAACTGTTTCCATATTCTGGAGTAATCAAATATCAGTCACCCACATGGAGTCAGAAGGCACTATATAAATGGTGGCAGTTGATTCTTTCTGGGTGTGCAATTCAGCTGCCTGCTGCTTGACTCAGTTTATATGCCTCTTCAGCTATGTTAACATCATGTTTTGAAGTTGTAAAAACTTTTTCAGATTTTTCAAAAGCAGTGAAGGAATTTAGATTCTGTCTAATGTTCACTATTGCTATAAGCTAATGAATGAGGGGACTCAAACTTTATTGTTCTTTTAAATCTGTGTTTCCCTGAGCCAATGCCTCCTTTAACTTGTAACACATGCTGTATATTAGTGATATTTATTAGTACGTTCCCTAATTTATGCTTATCCTGAAAATTAAGCTGTTTCTAGGTAAAGCAGAAATTAGTGCAGGCTGGGATTTCTTCTGAAGAAGCAAAAATTGGGAAGTATCAGTAAGCCACAATAAGGGGACCTGGTTCCAGAGTTTCCATGATGTGAACCCTGAAATGTCTTTGTGTGGAGAATGACAATGGGACTTTCTCAGAACCTTTTGCCCCATAAAACTTTCCATGCAGAAGTGGGCTGATGGCTTGACTGACATTTATTTGACATGCTCCCATTAGTTGACACTGGAAGGAGAATGAGTGCTTGATTTGGCAATCTCAGGAGAGAGGGTAAATCCCTGTGCTTCACTGATACTAATTTGGTGTGCCATTCAAGCCTTGGGAGCTCAGGAGCTGTTTTATCCTTAGCAGTTCAAAAAGTTACATAACTACATCTTTAGCAATTAATTAATGTTAAGTGATGTGATACAGTGGGGAGTTAATTGCCCTGGAAATCTGAAATGCCAAGTTAGAGTTTCTTGCACATGTCTGGAATGCTTCCTGTTGAAAGTATACCTCCCCCCCCCCATCCCCCCCCCCCCCTTAATACAAACACTGACAATCTTGCTGTTAGCTAAGAACTCCGTGCAGGTTTTATAATATACTATTTCTGGAGATCTTGTGCTTCCCTCAGAAAGTTTAAATGTATTGATATAAGTTCCTTACACATTTTTTAGATGTATCCACAGATTTGTTGCCTAAAACGTTTCTTTTCTCCCCTTCAGTGATTTGTGCTCAGTCAAAGAGGATCTATGTCTGATTATCCACTTTTGATTACTACTAACTTACATTGTAGGCCTGTAATAAATTAGTATACCTTTCTCTTTCTTATGGATATGATGGAGGTAATAGTGGTTTATCAGAATTGAAATTTAATACAGGATTACGTGAACTTTTTAACAGTGCACAGAGGTAAGGACTGATTTGTCAGGAGGTACAGTAGTGCTTTTTTTAGGATCCTGAGCATGATTTCAAAGGGGTAAATTGTCAATCACGTCAGCAGGCTGTGATTCAGTGGTTTTTGCAGTGACTAACATTATGTGCTACTTTGTTCAAAGAAAGGATATGAAATAATGCAATGAATTCCGAATAGGGAAGTCTAATCCTAGGAGACTACTCCATTAGCAGTTCACTTACACCTTGACCTGTAAGAGTAGGTGTGTAGGTTATCTTGTTATTATATGTGTCTAGTCTTCAAAAAACCCCCAAAAAACCTTTGTAAAATTTTATCTCATTGATATGCACTGAGTTTCAGTTTTATTTTTCTGCTGCAAAATAGTATTTGTTTGAATTGGGCCTGTTATCATCTCAATTGTAGAAAATGTACCAGAATATTAATCTCATGGTCGTGGGGTTCGATTCAAAATGGCCACAAGACCTGAAGGAGAAAAATATGGCTCTTGTATAACCTGAATTTGTTAAAGCACAAAGACATATGCAGCAGCTCTACTTAGTTTCTAGTTATATTGTGCCCATAAAGTACTGAAAGCTGGCAGCTATTGACTTCCAGTGCTGGGCTTGTGTTCTGCTTTTAACTGAGGGGTTTTTTCACTTGTGGGTGAGGAAGAGTCCTTTATGTGTAATAGCTGCATTCTGCATCCTTTTCCTTGCTATGTGAGATGCTGTTTCTAAGGATCTATCTTTCACTCTTCCTCCATCCTCACAGGACTGTCAGGACTAACTGAACAATGTCTGAAGTATTTAACTTGTTTGCTGCTACACAGTTTTATTTTTTCCATTTTTCTTATGTGAAGACTTCTCTGATTTACTAAGGCATCTTGAGGAGTTAGATGCAGACTTTGTGGAATTGAATGGTATTTACTTATGAAAGACATACTTCATACTACGTACCCATCTGTGTAAGCAGAGTGAATTTTAGAGATCCTACTGAAGTGAAATGACTACACCCAATTATACTGAGTTTCTTCATGACATTCCACTCTGACAAATAAACTAATTGAAGAAAATTATTTACTCTTGTTCTGCCAATGGTAGCATTAATGTGTTGACACTTGTAAAGCCTAAGAACACATCTTTATTTTTTTGTCATTGTAGTGGTAAAAATGAGCTGTAGGATTAATTAAGTTGGTTAGCTTGTTTTTTAAAAATACAGCCTAAAATCAGTGATGTCATATTCTTACTTTGTAAATAAATAAATAAATGGATTTTGGTTTTTAAAGACAGCTTTTGAGAGCTCACTGAAACTCTTAAGATTAGCTAGGATTTTCTGCCTTTTTCATGCATTTTATGTGGAATAAATTCTGTATGACTGTAGATTAATTCCATAGTTTAGAGTATATGATTATTAAATGAAAAAGGAATCTTGTTGACAATAAAGTTTAACATTGTCAGTATTCATTGTTCATGTTTTTAAAATACATTGTGTGCAAGTAGAGACTATAGTGGGTGTGATGGACAAAAAGAGCTAGCTTTTGTGTGGCTTCAGCAGTCGTCATGAGTGATCTCAAAATGGGTCAGCTCATTCTGTAACAGCTGCTGAATTGCTGCAACCTCCAAGCTGGAATACTGAGAGAACAGAGGTGCTGGTTTATTTTAATTTACCAGGCTGTCACCTGTGGTAGCTCACTGGATACGTCATGAGCCAGTGAATTGTTCCTGCAGGGAGGGCAAGGCTTCCTGGGAACGAGATTGGTAGGCTGCTGGTTAAACACCCTGAAACTCTCCTATGGAAATCTGTTCCTTCTCATGAATCAGAACTGGTCACCCAGCTGAGAACCCAGGAAATCAGCTCTTCCTCCCATGGGATGCACATTACAGAAATCACTGATCAGTCACTGGTGTCCAGCTATGTCTGTATGGGCACCTGCACTGTTGTGAGAGGGAATTTTGCATCTTCAGTTTATGATTATACCTAAAGATAATTGTGAGTTAGTCCAAGATTCAGCATTAGTCTAATTACAGTAACTGATCCCCAAATTAATTTTGGTAATGGTTATCATATGTCAAATGCAGATACCTTGATAACATAGTGGCATCCATTACCTTTTAAAATTGCTGTGAAAATGCTTATATAATTTTATATAAGTTTATAACTTTTATAACCTTTATAACTGCTGCTTATAACAATCTGCCATACCCCCATCTTATAAATGACGTAAGATGGTAACACATGATTATATCTTTAGGGATTGCCTATTTAATTCACTGTGAAGTTTTTTCAACTGTTACTTTCAAAACTTTATTGAATGGAAATATACAAAATGCAAAGAAATTTACACTGCAGAAATATACCTATGCTACAATTATATCTAACACTTAATTGTTGTATCATTAATTGCATTTTAAAAACAATTATATGCTTTACAATACATTAAAAGTCTTGGTTTTCTACCAAAGAAATTACTCTTGAATAAGCATTTTTCTGCCTATTTAGTTAGGTTCATAACTTTTTCAGGTTTTTTATTACAAGCTGGTCCATGGCCCTCTAAACTGGCAACTTGTCAAATTTTGCCATCACTATTGATGAGGATATATCTACTTTTTAAATTCTTTGCAGTAATTCTGTAAGAAACTGAATGCCTTGTTTTCCACTAAGCATGCTCTAGGATCCAGGGATCTAGAATGAGCTAAGACTGATGGGTCACAAATAAGAGCAAGTTGGCAGGAATCAAAGGAAAATTTTCTTTCTGCTACCCTGTTTCTGGTATGGTTGGATAATGGTTTTAGGTATGACACATATAATTTTTTCAGAAGAACTAACATGATTTAAAAAACTGTAGCAATGACAGTTTTTAAATTTACATACATAATGTAAATTTGAGCTTTATGCTGGGGATGCTGCTGTGAAGTAGACTAAGTGTGATTTTCTGTGACAATCTAACTGTGTTAGAATTTTAGACTAGATGACTCAAAGCTGCCCTGCTAAAAATAAACCAGGTTTCTGTTTTAAAATCTGAGCTGTACACACAAATTCAGAATATATATGCAAATAGAAAAAAAAAAAAAGTAGGCTTCTGTCTGTGAGATATTTTTTATGGTATTTTATTTAAGTCTTATATACAGTTCAAAGATACTGAGAATTAAGATACTTGTAAGAATAGGTAACTGTGACCTGGTCATCAGAAGCTACATTTCCAAGAGACCCCCTGTGTCAATATTTTTCTAGCAAATAAATGAAGCTCTATGGAGCAATTAGTGAGGCAGCATAAACTTGACATCCAGGCTCTTTTTTGTTAAATACTATGGCCAAGTTAAATTTTAAAATCAATTAAAAGAATAATAATTAAATTCCAAAGCATCTTCCCTTACAAACTGGAGAATGGCATGGCATGCTTTATTACCCATGTTTAGGTATAGTAGTTGAGTATGTTCCAAGTCAAGCAAGCAAAAACATGTGTGAGATGATTGCTTTTTAATTGCAACACGATGGAGTGAATTGGCATTTTGGGTTGTCTGGTTTTCTTTTACTCTTGTAATTTTTTTGATCTTGTAATTTTTCTTTGAGACATATTGATAAACTATTTTGTTAGTCATATCAAGATGAGTTTTAGTTATTCTTTCTTTTCTAGGAGGTTTAGAAGGAGGGGAAGAATTTGACTGTCATCTGACCTGGGTTCTTGTCAGATTTTTCTTATTTCATTAGCATTATGAAAAGTGTCTATTTTTTTTTTATGCTTTTAGACAGCTGAAAGCAGGCTTTTGCCTATTAAAATATAAATCTGTTCCATCAAAGACACAAAAAAGACATAAAATCTTTTTTCTAACTCATGCTCTGAACTACTGTCTGACCACTGACATTGAAGTTCTCTTTTATAATGTGTCTGGCTTAATAAGAAGTGACCTCTTCCACTTTCCACAGTCTCTTTTTCCATGCCTTTTTCTGTTGTGAGCATGCAAACAACACCAAATATTCCCAGTTCTAAAGCTATAAATTAAAATTATATGGGTGAGGCAGCTAAAATAAAAAAAGTTTTTCGAAGAAATTCTACCCTCTTTTGTTCTTTTGAAGGCTTTTTTGATGGTTTTGCTTTGTAGTCTAGGGGCTTGAAATGGCTTCTGACACTAGACAAATTCTATGCAATTTCCTCTTCACCCTGAGATCTCTGCAAGTGTTTGCTTTGGATTTGTTCTCTAATACAAGCTCACTGTACCTCTTAGGAGTCTGTAATCCTCCCTTGTTCTAATCTGAAGAAGGGAGCATCCCTTTTTCCAAGGGAGCCACTGCAGGTTATTGTCAGGAAAGTAGAAATCCCCCTCCTCTCACAGCAGCAGGACCCAGACTGAGGTGGCAAGATGTTATTACTGCAAAGTTTTCTTCTTATTTTGATGATCTGCTTAGGGAAGAGTTGATGGCTCTTTGAATAGTACTTGGTATTTCATTAGTACAGAGTTTGTCAGGTGCTGCTTATTCTGTCAACAAGCATCAGTCTCCATTGTCCTTAAGGAAAGACTGGCTTATAAACAGTTCCTTTTTTGCTTTGGTTTTGGAGTATGCTTGGGAATGCTGTGGCCAGACATAGGATCCAGCTTGTACTATAGAGTTATGTTTGAAGTGTAGATATTCGCATCTCTCTCAAGGAGAATGTTTTTTTTTTTTTTTGCTTATTTTTTTTAATAGTAATATATGTAGCAAATAAGTACGAAATATAAATTAGATGTAAGGGAAGATTTAAAAAAAACCCCAAAAACAAAACACTTGATGCTTCTGTATCTTTCTCATTGAATGATAGCTTTTCACTTCTGAGGAATTTGTTTTAGAAGCAGATTGAAGGATAATTGCAGAAAATGTCCATCTTGTGCCATTCTTGTGGAGCTATTCCACTTGGCCATTTCATTAGTTTGGCTTCGGATGTGGGTAAGCATTCATTTTAACAAAGCTACTGTTAGTGTTGTAATCAGAGGAGTAATAAAAGAAGAGATGGAAACAACTTTTCCACAGTCATGTTCATTATTTGTTTGTCTCACAGCTCAGGGATCCAAATGCGTTCCTACTGTCAGTAGCAGTAAGTTTGGTTATTCCATATTATGGGAAGTGACATCTTTGTTGCATGAGCTGTCTTGTATGGAGTCTTTCAGGCTTCTGTTTTCTTCTCCGTAGTAGTTTGAATTCACATGAAACCCCAGGAGGTTATTGAATATTGCCAGTATGCAGACATGAAATAATTGTATATTTCCTTTAAGTCAGTACAGGGAGCATCAAAGGTTTCTGAAGAATCTGAACATAAATGAAAGTCAGTATGTTTGGACTAAACTTAGTGTAGAACTGATACCAATGAAAAGATGAAACCTTTGCTAGAAGTTAGTGCTTCCAATGTCGCCCTTTGTTAAAAATTATGTACAGCTTAAGATCTTCAGTCTAGGATACAGCTTTTAAAATTTACTTTTTATTGTCTACAAGTCAGTGCTGTTACTGTGACAGATAGAAATCTTACATTTGAGACTTGCATGCTTGTTACTCTGACTAGGAATCATATATATGGAAAGATGTAAGGCTTAAAATAATACTTTCTGGTCCAGAACATGGCAACTTAAGGTTCAGCTGAAAGTTTCAGTTCTAAGCTGCAGTTTTGCACACTATTATATACTGAAACTGCCTAAAGAGCATGGTGCTAAATATCAAAGGTCATTGTTCTACCTCTCCCATGATGGCTGTCCTCCACAGAAACAGGGGAGCTGTTAAAAATTGCAACTGGAAATAAATCTGGAAATAAATAATCAAATTTAGAGACAGAAGGAAGTAATATACCGGTATGAACTCTAATGTACCCATCCTAACAGAGGGCAAATAAGGCAAGTGAGTGTAAAGCAATGTATTTAATGAGAATTTTATTTAATTTTGGAACATGGCCTAGACTTTTTTCTTTTGATCAGCTCCCAGAAATTTTCTTGCAAGGGAAATTTGTGACTTCAGATCTTCTGAACCGCCTGTAAGATTTCAGTGGTAACTGAAATCCAGGTAACTATTCATTAGCTATTTATGATAACCATTTTTATTTAATGCTTTCTACAGAGTAAAATAACTACAGATGCAAGAAAAAAAAAAGCAAGATAAACATAGTAAAGTGTCTAGACAAGACTGAAAGGCAGCTAGGGGGAAAATAAAAACTTTTGGGTTTGGGTTATTTGGGGTTTTTTGTCCTTTGATTTTTGTTGTTGTACCTTTAGAAATATTTAGCTCTGTGGTTAGAAGGTAAAAGTATTTGTTCATGGGGAAAAGGAGCATCGCTTGGTAGAATGCTGTCAGGCAGTTTTATTTCACCTACTCTCTGTCTGACCTTTCAGAGTCTCATTCTATACCTGTCTCTCAGTATATTAAGTTGCATGTGCACCATCAATTTCTCATGAAGGTGATTGCAGGAGGGGAAGTACTAGATGAGAAAAGTCAGCTTTGTCTGTAGAAATAACCTCTCTTTCAAACACTTCCAATAACAACTTAGAAATAAAAAGATTTACAATTGGGATTGATCCACAATACTGTAAAATTTCTCAAAAACGTGTCTAGGCTCAACTCTCTCCTTACTGACATTATCTATGGTACTAGAGCAGAATTATTTAATCATAGTAGCAGCTCAACTTGCATATACTCATATATTCAGGTTTTTTGGATAATAAAACAAATGTATGTTTTTGTTCAAATATGTTGCTTTCTTCACTTTCAAGACTGTTGATGTTTCTTTAGCAGGAAATAAAATGTCCTGCAAGCATAAGTAACAGCTTTTCAGTGTGTACCAACTTGCTATCCTCAGTGCGGTCTGTGTGTCGAGGTGTTGTAACAATTTCATATCTCTGATTGATCTTCGTGGCATGTGATGCATTACCTGGACACCATGCAGTTAAGGTGAGGAATCCTGCTAGGATACCTTTTCTTCTATTGGTAAACTCAGGCTCTTAATGCCTGTTCTAGCTTGTTTGAGTGTTGGGCTTTTTATGGTAAAGTATTTTCTCTGTATAAGTTGAAAACTCCATCTTCTATTTGACAAAATAATTTAGGGATCTATTAAAGTTCTAATTTTAAAAGAGTGATATATTGGTGATTATATGGGTAAACAGGTTTTGAAGCAATGCTTTTGAATTACAGCAAGGCAGAATCTGTAGACACTCTTATATTTTCTACTGAGACAAATAAAAAAGAATTTTTTTTCAGGACACAAAAAAATGAATCATAATTTAAGTACTTGTTTTTATCTGAATAAATAGAAAATGATTGATTTACAAATCTGTTTTGTAAGAATAAATAAGTTGCCATGTACCTGCTATCAAATCTTCCCTTGTCCTGTGAATTTCAAGGATTATCACTTCTTTCTTCAGAGGAACATTGTTTTGAGATTGTAGTTCAGATAAAAATGAATAAACTGTAAAAACCCCATGCCAAAATATGAGCCACCTTGATAAGATATGGATTTAATTGCACTACTCCAGTCATTTACGAGGGAAGTAATCCTAGTCTGCAGATATTCCACTTCCACTAGTGTAAAATAACTTAGTGTAATTAATGTCAGGGTAAGCTTTTTCAGTTCTTTGAGCTTTGGGGTTTTTTTCTTAAAGAAGTGTTGAACCAGCATAGTGATGAAACTGAAATGAAGGAGACATGGGTATTTAAATTTGGAAAATGAACTGGAACATAAAATTTAAAATATCATCTAGAAAATAATAGCAATTAATTTTGATGTTAGTTTTACTTCAGAAGTCCTTTTTTGACATTTTGGGTAGATTTTTTTTTCTGTATTTCAGCCTTTTTAGTTTGGGCATTGCAAGAATGGATCTTCAAGGTTGGGAACTTAGAAATTGACACATACAATTCTACTGAGAACTGTAGTTCCATTACTCCTCCCTCTGCATTTCTCAGGGTTTCCTAGCAGTATAAAACATAGTATTTCCCAGCTGGATGTAGGACTCATGAACGTATTCATGCTTGGAAATACCTGCTGCTGGCATTTATTAGAAGAAGACTGGTATCTCTGTGAGTTTAAGAAACTAAATATGGAGAAGGTTTTTCTTTTCCTCTGTCAGAAAATGAAGTTTCACTGCTGTTTAGTGACGCTTCACACTTTCACATATCCCTTGGTCAGTGAATATTCATTCCTTCCTATGAAATGCCAGAAGATTTTTAAGAGCCAGCTTTTTAGGAGCCTTTACCAATTAAACCAAATCTGATAGGGTAATAAAGAAATTGATAGAAGTATAAAGAAATGTTGGACATGAGCTAATAATGTGCACTTGCAGCCCAGAAAGCAAACAGCATCCTGAACTCCATCAAAAGCAGTTGCCCTCAGGCTGGGGGAGGTGATTCTGCCCCTCTGCTCTTGTGAGACCCCTCCTGGGGTGTTGCATCCAGAGGAGGGCCATGAAGTTGGCCAGAGGGAGGAAGACCTCTCCTGTGAGGAAAGGCTGAGAGAGTTGGGTTTGTTCAGTCTAGAGTAGGGAAGGCACTATGGAGAACTTTTTGTGGCCTTTCAGTTCTTAAAAGGAGGTTTGTAAGAAACAGGGGGACAAATTTTTTAGTAGGCCTTGTTGTGATAGGACAAGGAATAATGTGTTTAAACTAAAAGGTGGCATATTTAGACTAGATATAAGGAAGAAAATTTTTAAAATGACAGAATGAAATTCTGGGTGGGGAATGCTCTATTCCTGGAAACATTTAAGATCAAGCTGGGTGGGGTGTCTGGTCATTGGAGGGGGGTTGGACTAGATGACCTTTAAAAGTCCCTTCCAACCTAAACCATGCTATGATAAACAGTACTCAGTCCAAGGAATACTGAAGTAGTCTCTGCAGTCACTGGGATACAGGAAATCCTTATTCAGAATGTCCTTTGCCATTTCTCAGTACCCTAATTAGATGATCTGCAGGATCTTCTGGGATGTGCTCAGGTCTGTCTCTCTGATGAGGAGATGCATTCTCATCGTGAGCAGACTTGACAGAAGTCTTGTCAAACAAAGATACCCTACTGCACAAATAAATGAAATTCCCAATCTACTGGCTTCATGATCCACTTTCTTCTCTAATTTAAAACTAAGTGAGGAGAGAGGGTGTTTAACAACAAGGAACAATACACAGTGGCTATTGGCATTCCATGGACCTTGAGTTAATTTCTAGCATTAACTGAGTGCCAGAAATTGTCTGGACTCAGAGACTGAGGATCCATGGTGAAGTGTCATGTCACTGGAAACAACATTAGTTAATACTGTAATTTAATATTAATCTAGCAGAGAGGCTGGAAGGGGATATAAAAATTTCTCTTTCATTACATTAGTATTATTGGCCAAGTGGTAGAAAATGAAACACTTTGCAATGTTTTCTTTTTTTTAGTACTTTAAAAACATCTTTATTGAAATGAATAAAGGTCTAAAGTCTCTTGTAATCTTCAAATGTTAAAGTTACGTTTAGATTAAGTCAGATTAATTATGCTTTATTCAGATAAGTTCAAATTCACTTCGCAAGACTGTGACCGGCATTACTGTAGACTTGCTAGAATTAGTAAAAGTTGAGTTACAATTGTTTTGCATTCTTTATTTCAAAAGAAATTGCAGAAGCATCTGAATATATGCTGTTAACTGCTTTTGAAGCAATATGCACTGTTCAGAATATTTAAATAACTAATGAATCCATTTATAATAAATCTTTCATACTTTTGAAAGAGTATTCAAGATGAAGCCTGATAAAAGGGAAAGGCTTTTGTGTTGTAATCTCATATTTCATCATGCTTTTTGGAACTTGAATGCTACAAAAAAGGATGTTTTAAATTAAAAGTAGTGTTTGTGGTTGCTTGAAAGTTCTTAGAAAAAAACTACTTGGATGTTAACAAAAATGAGATCCTGTTGGCATTTTCCGTTTCATGCATGCTAAGTCGAAAGTGTAGTATCTAAATATGCTACAAGGAATTATTAAAATTACGCAGTTATTTCCTAGCCAAAACTTGAAATTATCTGCTAACTTCCTTGCTGTAATGTAGTGCTTAAAAATACGTACAATTTAACAGGAGCTAAAATTGTAGATGGTTTCCAACCTTTAAAATAATTCCCATTTGGTTGCAAATTCCATTGCAATTAGAAAAGGCCATAACAGTTTTTAGTTTTATTTAAGATGTAGAAGAATAGATTTAATTTCCAAAAGTGCTGTGTATGAGCAACTCTGAAGTATTTTAAATTCTAGCCAGAAGCATAACATAATTGATATTTATATTATTGGGTATGGCAGCATTCTCAGGGCTGTCATTTTGCTTGTAATTTTCTCCTTGCTTGTAAAATTGTCTTATTTATTATTTGCACTTTATTCTTAATCAGTTTTGCTAATGTAATAAAAACATTGAAATGTTATTATATGATTAGCAATTTTCCACTATATTAATCCAGCATTACATTATACTGTGTGGTGACAATAATGATTTCTAATGTGGTAATGAGAGAGAGTTATTAACATGTCCCAGTATTTAATAGTTTCTTAATTGCAAGATGGAAAAATATTTTAAGTTACCATAATCAGCTGCATTAGTAGTGAGAATTGTGAAATGGTGGGAACTGGAACATAAAAATTAAAAGATATATGGTGAATGGAACACTTTCTCCATCGCTATAAAGCTATTTTGGTTTTATGCTTGTTTTCAGGAGTTGTAGTTATTCATAGCATTTTTCCCCATATATTAAACTCAGTATTAATACTGACAAATAGAGGAAGACTTGCAGATTTAATACACATTTCCAGTGTGCATGAAATGGGTGTGTAATGCACTTTTTTTTAATGAGGAAGGTGAAAAGTCTATGGTATCCACCTGAGAAGATGATTTAAAGTGATTAAACCTCTCCTGGCTGAGACACAGTGCACTAAAATAGCCACAGTACAAACGAAGAGCTGCACGTTAGCAGGAAGAGAAATTCAGAAGCAGCACTAAACAATTACATGGATGTTATAAATTATTTCTCTAACTCACTACATTGAGTGGGCATTACATTCAGTAAACAATTTTAAAAGTATTGGAGGTACTTCAAAATTCGGAAGTCCAAATGGAGCTTCTGGCCTTCTTTGTATGTGTATATGCATGCATGGAGCAGACAGATTTTCCTAAGTTTGTCTAGGTGTTTGTACAGAAATGTTGCAAATACCGTATTCTAAAGGTTTTTTGGTTTTTGTTTTGTTTTTTTTAATTAGGCCATGCAAGCTATTGAGACTTTACTCTGTTTTTATTAAAAACATAAAAGATTTCAAAAAAAGGTATTTCCCACTTAATTTTAAGAATTTTATAGATAACTTGGAAAACTGTTGGGAAAGAGTGAAAAAGAGGAAAATAATTAGTGGGGTAATCCAGTGTATTTTCAAACTTAAAGGTATTATAAATCTGTATAAGGTATAATGATACAATGTGTACTGGCAAGAATGCTTACAGAAAATCTTATTACAACAGCATCATGTTAAGCTTCAGATGGAAAACACACTGTAGAATTGGAAAATATGTAGCCCTGTGGAGTATTATCATCAGTAATACAGCTACTAGAGGGAAATTCAGCATTGAATTGTCCAATTCTTGGGTGTTACATTACTTCTAGAAATTAAATTTCCTGAGAAGTCCCTCCAATACAGTGCATATGGCATAAGAACAGGAGCAAAGTCACCCTATAAAAAGTAAAAATACAATGCTACAGCATTCTTAGGTGGAAATTGTCCAGCAGGAAATGTGGGTTGTTTACCTCATACCCTTTTCAAATCAACAATTTAGTTTCTGAAGTAGTGTTAATGACATATTAAAATTTTCTTCTAATGGTTCCACTGGAGTGACTTGCATTTTATTAACCAATAAAAGCAGTGATAATATCAGGCTTCTTATAACCGAGGATTTTGCATAATACAGCTGCCACTTGAAGCCAGTATTTATGGACATGAGTGCAGTCCTGTAATAGCTAAAGGATAAGCTTTCACTAATTTTGCATCTGCTACAATTAAGAGATAGATTTAGATTCACTTTATGTAGCATGCTGTAAAACAGATTCTATGAATGAAGCTGAAATGTTTAGCCTGCTTTTATTACATGTTTAAATAGCATAAAGAATTGACATTTCAATACCCATCCCTCTAAATATGTATATTGTTCTCAGTGGTTAATTTAAATGCGCTCCTTTGTCGCAGTGATTTGCTTCTAGCAGAAGTATTATGTTCTCTTCAATTTTTCTGTGTAGAAGTCATTGAAAACTTGCTCATATTTCAAATTTTCTTTTCAAAAAGAAACAAATATAAACAAAAACACTGCAAATGTTGGCATTGCTTTCATCACTCTTGTGTATTAACTGTTTTTTAATCCACACATTTCTACCAGCTTGTCACTGCATTTTATCAAAAAAAGAAGTTGGTAATACCTACTTCAATTTTTTTATTTTTTTTTTATAATGGTACACTGCAGTTCTACATTGAAAGAAGTATTTCAGGTTATGGTTGAAGTTCTGTGGTGAGATCAGACAATCTGGAATCACAGACCGAATGCAGTTTTCCCCTCTCAAATACATGAATAATAATAATATTGGTATAGTGGCACCTCTAAGCTCCTTCTTAAACATCTACTTTCTGTTATGTATAATATGGGTTACTGAAAATCCTGTTAAAATAGCACTCTGGCTTTTCCTCAAGTTTTATATTAATTCAGAACCTATATTAGATGAAAAGACTTAAACAGCACTAGTGAGATTTGATGCTTAGATGCTGCACTGACTGTAATGGTGTTACAAAAATTGGGAACATTATTTTTGCTGCTTGTGGTGTCATGTTTCAGTAATGCATATTTGCTTCCGCTTTACAGCTTTCTTTTGCCCATCTGTATAGTTAAATATGACTCTCATGGAGTTTAATTCCTAGTTACTAAACCAGAAGCTCTAACAGAAACAGATGCACTATCACTACCAGAATGAATGCTTGTGAAGGTGCACTGCGAAAGCATTAGCTGCCTAATCATATGGGTTTGTGTTTGTCCCTTGCCACCCCTTTCAGATGTTCCTTTGTTGGGACAGATTAAATACGGAATGCTGTTTGTAGCTTAATTTATCTTTAAGATGACTATTGATGAATTTTTGTTTTCTTCATACTTACCTATTTTCCATTTCCAGATGAAAAGATTTGCAATACTTTTCTTTTGAATACTAGGGAAAAAAGTTAATGTGTTAAAGTCTACACACAATTAAAGATATATTAGTTTTATTATGGTATACATAACTTTCACCTTAATTTTTGCCTTCTGCATCTTAAGTGACAACTCTGCAGATTTTTGGATGATCCTACAGGAGTGTTCTTTTACCTTTTTGGTGGTTGGATTGTTCTTCTGTGCAGTGATATTTTTACATGTGGGTGGACACCTTTTCTCAGATCTCATGGATACGAAATTAGGACGTTTAAAAATAGGTGGCTTTCCCCTTGTGTCAAGTAACAATGTTTGAAACTCAACATCTTAATGAATGGTTAGGATTTTTTTATTATTTATCTCAAAAATTTCCAGATACTTTTGTCTCTGTAGGTACCTAAACATTAGCTTGTAAATTAAATTGATTTTACTGGAAAAGGAGTATTTTCTGTTGCTGTATCAGTATTTCTCTTCCTGCCTACTTACTTCAAGTTTTCTCCCCTAAACAAAGCAATGAACCCCAAACATCCCCCAAATCAACTTTTATTCAAGTACTTCTCAAACAATTTGACTTCAGTGCTCAGGCCTGCTTTGTTAGTTTGATGGTTCTACATTTACCTGTGCTTTATCTTTCTCCTTTCCTGTCTTTGGGGTCTTTTCTTTAGTGGTGATAGTGTGAATTAAAAACAGACCTTCTGCTCCCTCAAAGTTTTCTTCTCAGTCTAATATCTTAACTCTTGGAGAAAACTTTGAATTTATCCCTTTTTATGTTATTTGTTAGAAAGTCTCTGACCATCTTCTCAGTTCTTTGTGTGCTGGTGCATTCAGAATGGATTCTGGAATAGGGAGTAGCTTTATGTTACTAAAACTATAAAAAGTATCTGCTTGATTTTTCTCAGCTGAAGTATTTGCATCAAAATGTTCTAGAGTGCCTATGACCTCACCTGGCAGTTGATTTTTTTTTTTTTTTTTTTTTTTTTTTTCAATTCTACATTATTGCCAGTGACAGAGGAATATCCCCAGCTGTCCTATTTACTTCTAAAGGTTCACATATAGTTTCATTCTGTGAATTAATCTGTGAACTGCCTCAGGACCCTTGAGAGAACTGTACTAAAATTGTCTTTTGACAGAGACCGTTTCCTACTTCACGTCATTTATTTCTGATTGTTCTCTTCTGGGTTTTGTGTATTGCATTTGTGATGTACTCTGCACAGCTGGTGGTCATTTGTCTTCTCATCTATATTGATCTCCTTGGCTATGTCAAACAGCTTTCAGTCTGTTCCACCACAACCAGAAGGTGAACAAAATGCGTGCTGCAGCTATCTTCATTTGTTCTTGGATGAAATATAATGCCATACTCTAGGCAGTGAACTGCATCGATTATAAAATTCTTATCTTTTCTGTTAGTGTTCTGTATTAATAAAAGAAATATCAAACCTGATCATTGTAATAATCAGTTGCTACCCTTTAAATTACAGGTATGTAATCTTTCCTTTGGACAAATCCATACAGCCATCAGAACAATAGCACTGTGCAAATTACAGCTTTTGCAGGAAATCAGGCAGGGAGTATGCAAGTCTCTGTTGTTTCTTTCTATATCCATCTTTGCAATAACAATGTCTCTGCTCATTTTCACAATCCTTAATTGTCATTCACAGTATCCCATTTGAGTTCAATTATATGCTCTTAAGGGGAAGGAACCCTGTTAATGTTTATCTGTAAAGCTCTGTGTTCATTTATAGCACTCTGTACGTAGCGATCAATTTTCTTTTATACTATGCATTCTGGTTTGTACTAAATCCATTTTAGCAGGCAGTAATTTTTCAACACCGATCTTTCTCAGTGTGTGTTATTGGTAGTTCAGTGAAAAACTAAACAGTGGCATGCAGTTTTTACTTTCTTTTTATCAATTTTGTTTCTTAACTAACATTTTCAAAAGTAGTAAAATTACATATTATTTAAGAACATTGCATACAGGTTAAGGTAAATCTTATTTCTTCTATTTTTCCAAGATGCGTGTTTTTCATGTGCCAATTAAGAAAAAAAACCCAGTAGGGATATCTGTTTGTGCATGCAGGAAAGCTGTCTTTTTTTTTTCTAAGAGGGCCACATTCCCGATCAAAGTGATTAAGTACATTATCTTTAATATCTTCATTCTGTTTTTAGAGTAATTTTGCCTTAAACATTAGAAATGCAGAGAATGACTGAGAAAAAGTGTCTTATTCGTATAGTTACAGTAGAGAAGGAACTGAAGGGAGCATAAGATCATGTGTCTCTCTTAACTTTATTATAATGTAAAGAACAGGAAGCCCACAGTGCTACTGAAACTGTGGTTTTACCATTGCCTTTGCCCAGAACAGGAGTTTGCTCTGAAGATTATTAAAACAGAAATAATTTTTACAGTACCAATTCTGCTTATGGTTATCTGATGTCACAGAAAATTATTCAAATACAGTTTTATTGGACTTGCTGATTTCAGTTCTTGAACTAAGTGAAAAATGAATTTAGATTCACCAGAGATCAAAGCCAAATTGACTTGGCTGCTTTTTTGAGTGGTTTTGACTTTTATAAAGAATACTGACCATTAGTTTTGGAGTTTTTAATGTTAATTTTTTATTATATTTTATAATTTAAAAGAGTAAGAGTAAGTGGCATACCCCAGAAATCTTCATTCTGTTCATGTTTGCTAGATTGTACTTAAGGTATGTGTATGGAAAAGGCCTGAGGAGTCATGGAAATGCACATTTTCAGGGAGCTGACAAACAGGCAGAGCCTGATGGCCACTTCCTGGCTTCCCTTTGCTTTTTCTCGTCATCTTTGCAGAGTCTGCCTGAGGACCATTCTTACATATCTGGGACTTTTTGTTTGGTAGGTCTTTTAGCCTCCACACAAGTGCAAAAGGGCGTTTCTGCCATCTAACTCTTCTTCCCATCTTCAGTTTTGACTACTGTCTTCTGAACCATTTAGGTGTCAGTAGAAATGAGTAAATGTCTGAAGTTTTGTTTGGAATTATAGATGTATTTTGAGTATGAAATGATTCTTGCATTCCCCTATGCCACTGCTCTCTAACAGTAAAATTGGAAGAATCATAACTATTTAAATGAGAATTGAATTTTGTGATGCTAGTTCTTTAAATCCATTATCCTGCTGGCTTATATGAGACTGATGCAGCCAGTCTCAGTTGTGTCAGAGAATATAATTGGTTATACTGAACATGAGAACAGGAGCTTCTCATGAAAGATTTCATGTTCTCTCTGGTTAAATGGTCACACAGAAACACTCGGAGCTGCTGAGTGAGCACCTTGCTTTCAGTGTTGCATTGAGCATTTTATCTCCAATCAATGTCAATAGATGTAGGAGTTATCTAATACTGTTGAACAGGGCAGCCACTACATTCCATACAAACTTGAGTTATTTAGGCATGTAGACTTGAAAATTTTTGAGTGTGGATTCGCACTGAAGAAATCCTGACAAACTATTTCTAGTAAAATTAAACATTTTTAAAAGTTAAGTTGCTTCCTTCTTTTAGGATTAAAAATGCAGCTACAGAGAATTGTTACAGAGATGAAAGATTGCTAGACAGAGTAACTGACAGTTTCTAAATGTTTGTTGTCAAAAAAAGACATGTCTGGTGTTATCAGTTCAAGTGAAATATAGTTGTCCCATGCCTTCTTAACAGTTAAATATAGCTCCTTTTCCCCAAGGTAGTTGTTTGTTTTTTTTTTTCTCCTTGACTTGCAGGGTGGTTTTGCTTTTAGCTATTACATACTTGCTTTTTTGACATATTTCCATGCAGGATGTTACCAAAAGAAGTATTGGCAGAAGTACTCCTCTGATTTAGCAAGAATGATTACCACATCATCTGCAACTACAGTATCCATGTATTCTCCTTGGAAAAGTACATTATGGTAGATACCTCAGCATTTTTTTAAGTGTTTTATCAAAGTTTTAAATTCAGAAACATTGTCATTGTCGCAACAGCCATTTCAGAAATTGCTTGGTTGCTTGTATTTTATGGAAGTGTGATGGCAAGGGAAGGGGAATTTTTTTGTGTGTGTGTTTTCATTTTGCAAGATCAGGGGCTAGTAAAAGCTTACCAAAAGGGTGTTGTGATAAAGTACTACCTTTAGATTTTTACTTAACTTTACAGTACTCCATTTACACTGTTTGAAGTAGGTTGACTTTTAAAAGCCAATAAAGAGCATATGTTGAATACCAGCATAGGTCAAATGCTTAAGAAAATCCTGCCATTTCAAAGTAATTACAATGCAATTTTGTGTATTGTGTGGACAGCTGCTGTTTGCAAGAGAGGAAATTTAATGATAACGGTTAAAAACTGCCAAATGAGAAGGCAGGAAAACTCCACAAACTACTGTATTTGAATGCACTTCAGAAGAAGACAGTTTTAAAATGAGGTCTGCAAGTATTTGTTTTCTTGTGTATGCAAAACATTTGATAGTGACTAGTAGTTATTATTCCATCTCAAAAATCATTTGATACTTCCTTATTACAGTCATACACTAAATGGATAACTTGCTAATCTGTTAAAAATGACCAAGAACCAACAAACCAAAAACCCCTTAATTTATGTAGGTTTTAAATGTTTATTCAGAAGAATGCTTAATTGCTTGCTGCCATGAAATCAATTGCTCAGAAGTTATAATATGCCATGGTTGGTGGGGCACTGAACATGCTTTGGAGTGAAATAGATTCAAGAAAATATAGGCTTCTTACATACAGTGATCTTGACATGTAGAAGTCAATGTTTCCATTTTTGCAAGTTTACATTTGAAAATTAGCATCTCTTAGCTGGTGCTTCTTTGCAGGGTTTAACTTTAATTGCAGAAATCATTCTCAATGCAGGCATTTAAAAAATTCTTACAGAAATTTTGGCCTTTTTTGTTTGGGGAAAGTTGATCATTTGGGGGGTGGGGGTTGGGAGTTGGAAGTTGGTTGGTTTTGGTTTCTTCCATTATCATTTTCCCTTCTTCTCAAGGTTTCTTAATTAAAAGAGTTTCTAAGGTAAGCATGTAAAACCCAAGATACTTTCAGTGTACCTTCAGCCCAGAAGCTCAGATGGCTTTCAGTTCACTTCACAGGCCATTTACAGAGGCCATACTTCATCATTTGAGAATGTTATGAGAGAAGCTGTCAAAAACCTTGCTGAAGTCAAGATAAACAACGCCCTTTGTGTTCCCTTCATTCACTGACTTAGGAATTTCACTGTAGCAAGATGTATCATCCAAAGTATAAAATTCTTGTCATCCTTTTTTTTAACTAAGCTTACAAAGCTAGAATATTTTAGGATCCTTTTATATCTTCTTCGTTCTTTTCATCTTGCCATTCTATTGAATTTTTATTTTTTCTCTTCTGAAAACAGGTCCTGGTTGTGGTCATGACATGGATGCTTAAAACAGACTTAATGCTTCACTCTCTATATTGGAAATGCCCCCGGTTCCTTTTGTTTCTTTGCTTATTGTAACTTCAGAAATAGTGTCTTTTAAGGCATCTCAGGTTGTCTACAGTTGTGGTCAATTATTATGTCCAGATCTTTCTCCAAAAAATAAACCCATATACTTACTGCACATTTAGCATGTGACCTTACATTTCATGTGAAGACATTTCATAGCACTTCTATTTTCACAGTTCAATAGGTCTCAAAGTCATGTTCTTCTGTAAGTTATCCTGTTTTTCTTCTTTATTGAGGGTCTTTGTAAACAAATCTCGTTTGCACTGTTCTGGGGTGTCTTTCATTAGTGTTTTGTGAGATCTGCGCTGATCCTGGAGGAGCTACAGCATTAACTTGCTTGAAGCCTCATGATCCTTATTTCAGCATAACCCTTTGCCAGGCACCACTGTCTATTACTTCCTGAGATTTGTGTACTACCAGTGTTTATTTCTGCAGCTTCATTAATACTTCTCTCTACAGCATTAAATCAAATACTTCAGTCAAGCACAAATAAATTAATTATCAGAGACAAATGTCATATTTGTCTGACATGATCTACCTTAGGAAGACATGCAACTTTTGTCACTTTTGCTTCTATATGTTTCACTCAGCTGTTCAAGAAGAGTGCCTGTAGTCTTGCATGATGTGAAATGTTTATTTATCCATGTTTTGCCTTTTCTTAAGTGTGTGAGCTATTTCTTGCTCCTCATATTGGCAGTATATGACGTTTCAGTAGTCAGTCTGTTGTATCAGTAGTCAATGTATTGTATCCTATAATTTTTTTACATGCCAATTAATACCTGTGGGCAAAAAACTGTAAGTATCTGAAGCAGACATTTTCTGTGAGAAAATGATACTTGAGGTATTTGATCATGTTTTCAGTAGCTGTATTGAAAATTTGTTGTGCATATTTTTCATATTCTTACTTCATCAACCATGTAAATTTGTAGTAGTTTTAATTAAATGGCAGATTGATAGTTTTCCTTAGTAGAACTCAAGCTATTTTTCAAGTTTTTGATATGGAACATAATTTTTATCCTGCAATGGATGTTATTTATCTGTTTTGGAAGAAACATTTCCAAAGCTTTCCTAAGTGCACAGATAAAAACTGTGTGTGGTCTAAAATCTTCACTGATTTATTTAAGACAGTTTTCTATTTTTTAATGATCATTAAAAGTTAAACAAATTATCTCAGGAAATACTCTTGATTTTTCAGGGTTTGGGATAAGAAGTTGGTGGGGGCACATGAATGTGGCTTTTATTTTAGAATGCTCATTATAAAGCTGCCATCTGAAATTTTATGCCTCCTGGCCCAAAATGTTGCGTTGTAGTGTTGGAACACAGGCAGAAAACAAGGCATGCGAAGTGTGGATAAAAACTAGCAGGAAAGCAAAATGTAGGCAGCTGTTGGGCACAGTATAATGAACAAATATTGTGTAAATACATTCTCATGGAGTGGCTGCTGCTTTTCTGGTAGAAGCCCTTGCTGGAGCTGGCATGGGAACAGCACACTGGAGTGTACAGCTAAGGTGGGAGTAAGATAGGGTGAGTGTGGGGAGCTCCTGCCAATCCCTCCCTGCAGCACACACGCCTGACCAGCTGATTCTCCTTAGCCAGCTTCTGCCAGGAACATGAGTGTTAGCCTTAGTGTGCCTTGCAATTCTTCCAGAGACATCAAATTCACGCCTTTGTAACCTCACAATGTTTTTGCCTTATTCAAGAGGCACTCAGCCCATTCTTCTTAATGGAAGGAGGGATTGTCTCATTTTCTTAGGTGTGTTCAACAAGAGGTAAAGGTGTCTCCCATTTCCTGTCGGGCCTTGTGTTTGAATATGAATTATCATTTTATCAATTTTTACGTTGGTAATCATGCATGGTACAAATGCTTAAGTAGAATAAATACATATAGCTCATTTTTACTCTCCCATCTCGTCCCAATCAAGAGCTAATTAAGCACATGGGGATGATAGTGCTTTTGTGGATAACAGATCCCTAGACTTTTGCTTACTAACAGGAGGGTATTGAAAAATGAGTACATGAAACAATTTTTTTTTTTCCCCTGGGAATTGTTTTATTCATTTGCTTAAATATTTATGATATTGTGATTCTATTTATATCTTATGTCAGACAAAGACACTGAAGACAGTATTTCTGAATGTTCATTCCCATTATAAATTTCACAAAGGATTTAAGGAAGCATTATTTTGTGAACTTCGACAGCACAAAGTTGCTAGTGTTTACTAGTGTTTTCAGATTTTAAAAGTAATAATTTTCAAACTCTAAACTTTAATTTTTAAATTACTTTTATGTGAACAATAGTGTTTACGTTCAACTGCTGAAAACAAACTCCTTGTATTACTTGAGAGTGAACATTTTATATAAATTGTACTTACATTGGCCAAATCTGTTAAACTACTTATGGCTGATTAATTAGATATTCTGGTAACCCCAATGGATTTGTCTCATTTTTTCCGATTTATGAGGATACTTCCTGTCATCATCATAATAATGATTTTGTAATCTACAGGTTTCCAACAACATATTCTGAAATCAGTATTCTTTTAAATATCACTTTATTGTTTACAATTAGTACTTGAAATCTATTAAATATTGAAGACATGGGAAATAATATGATCAAGATTAGTATATTGGGTAAAATTAACCTAAGTTATGAATATTAATCATTACAGACAGGGTTCATTTTACACTGAATGTAATGTTCATTTTGCATTAGACCAATAATAATAATAATAATAACAATAATAATAATAATAATAATAAAAGTAAGGTATAAAATCCAACTTGCTTTTTGTGCTACTTGGGATCTTTAGGGGATTTTGAAAGCTGTAAGTACCTTTTATAAATTAATTTTCACATTTTTTCCATAGATAGCCCACTGAAATTTTAATTTTTCCTATCATTACTAATGCAGAATATATTATTTAAAATTGGACTCTCATGGTATCATAATATAAAAAAAAAAAAGCCATTCTTTAATAAAATGTTCAACACCAAGTCAGTTGGCCATTAATATGTATTTAAACCGAATGCTTTCAATGAGATCTAAATATATATATATATACACGGATGTGTTAATTTTATAATTCTCTGCACTGCTGCAGTTACAGTAGTAGTATACTTTATTTTGATCTTTCTAATGAATCATACAACACCTTTTGGAAAAGTGAGTGCTGGAATACTTCCATCTAGAAGTCTTTGCCAAATGTAGTATTATTATTATAAAGTAGGTGTAACTTCCTTTGCCAATCATATGAGCTATGATAGCAGAATGGAATGCCAAGTGCTGGCAGCTGTTTGTTCTTTTATTCACTCTCTTTGATATTCCTTGCTTAGTCATTAGTACTTCCACAAACATTTAGCAGGTTAATGTGTCAGCTACATATCAGCTATGAAAGTATTTCTGGCAGTCTTTCAAAGAAACTTTTCTTTTGTGGCTGAAACAATCCAGTCTTCTATTCAGTGTGTTAAAAATAACTTGAGTTTAGATTATACAAACTGTAGCTGCAAAATTGAACATGGGTATCACGGTGTTTATGAAGTATTTAAAAATCTATTAGGTACAATTTATTCTGAAAACTTAAGTTTAAGAAATCTAAACACACAGTTTTTCACCTGATATATAACTTCGTTTTACTCTCACTAGTATTTCACATTAAGGAAGTAATAAATGGATGAAATGACAGCACAAATTGTAGTTTAAAAAAAATAGTTTCAGGTAAGCTTCCATCATTAGCCAAATTAAATTCAATGTCAGACTCTTAAATCTAATTAATTTTGGGTCTAGAACGCTATGACATCTAAATCCACTCAGACTTCTCTTCATAGGGTAAACTACTGCAGCTTCTTACCCGCCAGTTACACTTGTAGCTCTTCCTTAAGATCTTATTCTGGTTTTGAGTTGCACTTGAGGTTTGTTTCTCAGGGCTGCAAATCCACCCACATGGATATATTGTCGTTTTTGTCCCATCGTATGATTTTTTCCTATTCTTCAAAGTTACAGGTTGTGTTTTCTTAATACATTCAAAGTTCATAGAATCACAGAATATCTATCCTAAATTGAAAGGAACCCAAAAGGATTGTCAAAGTCCAGCCCCTGGCCCTGCACAGGACATCCCCAAGAATCACAGCCTGTGCCTGAGAGCACTGTCCAAACACTGCTTGAGCCCTGTCAGGCTGGTGCTGTCCCCACTGCCCTGGGGAGCTGTTCCAGTGCCCAAACACCCTCTGGGTGAAGAAGCTTTTCCTTATATTCAAACTAAACTTCCCTGATACAGCTTCAGGCCATTCCCTCAGTCCTGTCACTGTCACCTCAGAGCAGAGACCAGTGCCTGCCCCTCCTCTTCCCCTCACAAGGAAGCTGTAACTGCAGTGAGGTCTCCCCTCAGTCTCCTCCTGTCCAGGCTGGACAGACCAAGGGACCTCAGCTGCTCCTCACACGGCTTCGCCTCCAGACCCTTCACTGTCTTCAGAGCCCTTCTTTGGACACTCTCTAATGCCTTAAACTTAAGCTATTATATCTAAATAGCTTAAAGTTAAAAAAAAATTCTTGCTCTTCACCATTTCTCTGTATGGTTCTCAAATGAAGGAGTTAAGCTGTTCAGAATAAGGAAACAGAAGTAATTCCCAGCAGTTACAATGACTATCCCCACTTACAGCTGTTCTCTGCTGTGAATCAATAGCTCAGGGTCTGAAGCATAGAGCTTTTCTGTCTTGGAGCTGGGAAGTGCAGTTTATTATCAAAGCATCTTCCCACTTGCCTGCAGACTCTATACTGTGTATTGGAAGGATTGTGTATTTGTTGTCACTGTGATGAACATGCATAACTTCCATTAACGTTAATGGGAGCTATGCCAGAATGTCAAGAGAAGAGTAACTTCCCAATGCAGTAAAGGAATTAATTAAGCTGTGTTTGGTTCATTGGTTACTGAAATGTGATCATTAGACTCAAAGGAAAAAAACCCAAAAAACTATTAGGATGATAGACTAGTTTACTTTGGACTGTGCTGAAATCTCTTGATTTGCCAAGGCAGAACTATTAGAAGATTAGTTAAAATTGGATATTTGCTGTACAAGTATGGTGAATGTATAGCATGACAAAAGTACTGGTTACTGGTTCTGTGAAATGTAAAAGGAGCATATTTTCTTTATGCAATTAAATAAGCTGAAATGAGACTTTTTTTGAATGTTGCTTATAAAGAAAAATCTGACTTGTTTCTGCTAGCCATTTTGATAACTAACATGCTTGTAAGAACCTTATGAAGAATTACTCACAGAAATAGTTTGGGAACTTTAATTAAGAGAACCACTGAGGTATGTATTCAAACCACTTCTGCTGCTCCATTTGATGTTAATAGTGTGTACTTGGTTTTTTCTTATTCTCTGTATGTTGAGTCAGATAGTTATAGACAGTTCTTGTTTTCTTGTTTGTCTTTATATTAAGCCCCACTATCAAACACAAACTAATCCAGTTATTTTGGCTGTTCTGGTTATTCTGTAAACTGTTCTATCTGCCATGCATCTGTTACCTCAAATAATATTTGAAAATAAATATGAATGCCTTCTTGAGTGCAGCATGATCTGAAACAAACAATGGATTTATAGATAGACTGTCTTGAAATTTTTTTCTTTTCTCAATAGAGAGTGACACCCTGCAATTTGTGTAGCAGACAAACCGTAGCTTCTGTTAGCATTCGTGTAGAAGGGCTCACTGAGTGATCCAGATCCAGATTTAGGTTGAAAAATACCTCCAGACTGAGTCCAACCTTTGACCAAACACCACCACAGCAACTAAACTGTAGCTCTAATTACCATGTTGTTTCTTGAATACCTCCAGGGATGGTGACTCCACTACCTCCCTGGGCAGCCCATGCCAATGCTTAATCTTGCTTTCAGTGAAGAAATTCTTTCAGCTTGAAGTCATTTTGTTTTCCAAATACTAGGTGCAATTCCATCTTTACTGTGCCTTGTGGTAGCCATTGTCTTCAGAACACAATAAATAGCATGTAAAATACTATTTGTATGTAGAGTATTTATTGCTTGGTTTAGGTGAATTTTTTTTGAATGTGCAGAATCTCTTTTCTTTTTTGTTTGAAACAGTATGATGAATGTTTAAGTACTTTGTTATCTACCGTTTTTACTGAACCAAATTTTAGGCTTTCACTGGAGTTTGGTGCAAAATGTAGGAATGGAAAATTGCTTTATAATGGCTTCTTAGTGCTCATCTTTCATTTAAATTTCTAGGGGGATTCTGGAGATTTTATGTCTTGATAAAAGCAGAACAGTTTTGTATGCATACCTGGGAACAATTTATTGTGATTGACTGAACAAATTTTATCCATGTAATAGTAGCAATAGCTTGGTTCTGTTCCAGGTACATTTGTTTCATTAGTACAGTTCAAGGAGACCTTGTCTTGGAATAATAGGTTGTTCAAGGCAGAACAATTTGTGATTGTTTTGCAAGTAGCTATGGTAGGAAGTTTTCAGGTGGCGTACTCTCCTGGACAGAAAAGTAGAATTTTTACAGGGGAAATCAGTTAAGTCAGCATGGTCTTCTGGTGACACTCTTGTAAGAAGTAATTCCCTGCTATAACAAGGTGATTGTACAATATCTATATGTTACAATAAAGAAGGTACGTTTTGAGATGTATTTGTGCTGTTAAAATGACAAAATATTGAATGACTGTATAATGCTCCATATGTGCTGTAGTTAAAACTGCATCTTTATTTTAAGGTAGTTTCCATCTTAGCAAAACTCAGGATTTTTCTCATAGAAATTTCATATGCAGTGTTAGTCTCAATTCTATAAATCAGCTGATTTCTACATACTTGATAGAAGTTACTAATGCTCTCTAAGTGGGATCTGCCACTGCACACTGCCAGTTGTCACAATTCATTGATGAGCTGTAGAATTCTGCCTGACATGTCTTTTCTCAGTTTCAGTTCTTCCTTGGTGTACAGGAATGCAATCTGCTAGTCCTAAACTTGGTATGTGCAAACTGGCTTGATGTGGACAGACAGATCAGTAACAATTTAAGAGGATTTCTCTGTTTGGTTTGCTTTTTAAGGGGGCCAAAACATTTGTGCAGTAAGCTTAGACTTCTGTATCATTGTTGAGGTTTGTTTTGGTTTTTGTTTGTTTGTTTGGGTTTTTTGTTGAAGGTTTGGTTTTGTTATTTTGAGGAGGAGAAGTGGAAGGGTTAGCTAATTAAGACACCAGGAGTTGTCTAGATGTGTGTGATCTCTGGTAAGATCAGGGTAAAAAAGGATTTTTACAGCTCCCTACTTTGGTATCTTCTGAATGTGCAGCCTACAATACTATTAAGAGTTGTTGTCTTTTTAAAACCGCTTTCTGAAACTTTCCAAGATTCATCATATCTCCAGCTCTCATTTTTTAACATCGCTATCTTTTGTTCTGGCTTGAGCAATTGTTAAAATGGATAATGGATTAGTAAGAAAATTGGATACAATTTTTTGACTTAAGAATTCTACTTTTGGCTTTTAGCAGAGGAAAGAAAGAAAAAGTTGACATGATTAATGCTGTAAGTCATTTAATTGCAGAAATAACTGCAACAGCATTGTTTTCCTACATTTGTCATCCTAACCTTTCTAAAATGTTGAAATACTGAGTTAGACTGGGATTTTAACAGATAAAATTTGGAAAAATCAAGTGTTTATTTTGGCTCACATAAAAAAGTTCTAGAAGATGGTATGCTGGGGCTGGAGCTGAGCTGAGAGACAAGTCATGAAAAATGCTGCTCTAAGGGGTGAGCTTTTAGTATCACTGTATCTAGAAGGAATCTTCACTTTGGCAATTATTTCTGCTGTTTAAGGAAGCAACCTAAGACTTAATAAATCTGGATTTAGACACACCAGGCATGACACAGTCTTTCAACAGAGATTAGCTGTAAACTGTTTCCTTTGTTTCTTTCTATTGGTTTGGGGGTGGTGGTGGAATTGGAGCAGCTATTGAAGATATCTGAATTTGGGTTCATTTCTAATTTACCCTTTGAAGGACGATATTGGTTAGTATTTGCCTTGTGTTTGTCCATGGCAGGATCAAGTGATCCTTTTAGATCAAGTGATCTAAAAAGAATCACTGGCTTGTTAAGTAGTCCGTAGAAATATAATGAGAAAATTCTTGTCTGCTCTCTGGAATTTATTTGTATGGCAAAAATCTAGTGGATGTGCACTTCCAGGAGACAGCTGGAAAGGTCCGAAAATGAAGGCTTTTCATTACCATGTTGCGTTTCATCACTAGAATATTTGACTTAGGAGGCTAAATTTAAATGTGAACAGTTGCCAGGCCCTCTGAGAAGTTGGTAATGGTGGTCACGCTCCTCTGAAATTTCATTTTATGTGAAAACCATTACATAACAGCTTTGGTCTCAAAAAGATCAACCTGTCCTTTTGTGACAGCTGCTTTTGTTTTTCTGGAAAATAATAGTAAAATTTAAAATGGCAGAAGAAAGGCTAAATAATCATTGTAGAAATAGATGCAGTGGTGATGATAGTAACTAGTCCCTTGTCAGGCAATGTGATGAGGGGACAGTACACAGTCCATTCCCTCTCCCTGCAGAGTGAGGCCCTAGGGAGGGAACCCATCCTGGTCATCTCATACCATCTATCTGTAGGGCACTGCTGTACACTGATATGTGTAAAATAAACTGTGAGTATAGGAATGCTCTTTATAAACCTGGATATCTGCTGTCACTGGCCACTTCTGTTACTGGCCAGTCATGGGTGGCTTTTAACTTCCAGTAAGCAATTTGTCCAGTCCTTCTAGACAGACTCAAAGTAAGAGTAATCAGATTGTTGTATTATCCCCAATTGTTTTTATTAATATGCCATTTTTCAGAGTGTGGGTTATGTCATTGTTACTAAATGGATGGATGTTGTTAAAATAATGGATCTGCAGAAATAATTTTTGTTAGTATCTGGATGCTCTAACTTAATTTCAGCTTGTCCTTTTTTATATTTAATTGCTTTGATTTAATAGAAGTTGATTTTGTACCTCAACTAGTAAAAAAAAAAAAGTGTTTGTACTTTCTTAGAAATAAGAAGTGGTGATGCTGCCTTTGAGATCATATGTATAGGGAGAACTTTCATACCAACATCTGGCATTGATCTGGTCTATCCAGTTTCAAATTGCTTTATGGTTACTAATTAATGTCCTCACAGCCAACTAAAAGAGCAATGTTTTTCCATCCTGAGGATTTAGCAGCAGACCAAATTATCTTTTAATCCATACTGGTATAATCCCACTGATATCAATCACATTCCATAAAAATAAGTTTGAGCAGAAAATAGACTTTTAGGTTAAAAGTATCTGAAATGGATAGGGATTTGTTCTGGAAAATTAAAAATAGGGACTAATGAGTTAACCTTTTGTATAATAACTTGTGAGATTTTGCATAAAGGAAACAGTTTTATGTTCATTATAGCTGGTATATTTCAGTATTGATACTTGTCCTTATCTTTCAGTTAATTTATTGGCAGATTCTACTCTTAATGAAGTTTAGATAGATTTTTTTTGTTGTTGCTGTTGAGTCATATCTTCTAATGCATAAGGATTTTTTTGTACAGAGGCTGCCTGAAGCATGCATTTTGTTCCTGTAGGTCATTCGCTGCTTCCGTTTTAAGAAGCATTTCCAAATCTTGCATGCTGTACTTAAAAAAAGCAAATTTGCATTTTATGTCAGATTATCATTTTGCCTGCCTTCTAATCTACTGTATTCCTCAGAAGAGAATAAATAGATGAAATTACAAGTTGTTATCCATGGGAAATCATTTAATGATGTAATTACTATTAATATAGCAGTAATAGCAATAATGATAAATTAAAAAATCTGCAGAAGGAGTCCTTACAATGATGTTGCAGTTTTTGTCTTTCTGAGAAGGGAAGTATCTCGAGATACTTACAGTCCAAAATCCCTTGATTTTAGTTTTCCATGGATGCAAAGTTAAATACAATTATATTTATGAACTTCCAGTGTAACAGATTTTGTGCTGTACAGAAAATGATACAAAATAGCAGAGTAATGAAAGTTAATCATAGATCCAAATTAATTAACACATGTACAGTTAGGGTTTCACTTGAAGTACTTGCTGTCTGCTGTGTTGGATGTTGAGGGTTCACAATTAGCATGTCCTGCAGCCAGTGCAAGTAAGATATGGGGATGTGGGGCTCTTGGCTTACCTGGTGCTGCTGAAAGCAACAATAGCTTGCTGAATGACATTACTGCTTAGACTGTTCTTTATCTTCCTCTATAAAGCATACATAAAAATATTTCTTTAAAAATAAAGGGACTATTATATATGCTCAGATGGAGATATTTTATGATAAATTTATTATAAAATCAGATTTACCAAATTTTTCTTGTGTAACCAATGCATGAGCTGAGGATTTGTCTCATTCAGTTCTATGACATGTACAGGAGCAGAGTATATCCCACCTAATTTTGGCCACAAGATTTTTTTTTATTTTTTTTTATTTTTTTTTTTTTTTTTTAATATACATAACAGTTATTGCTGTGGTACTAGTAGAAGCTACTCGAGTCCTAGAGTAGGAAAACAGTACCTTCTGATACTATTTTTGGGGGAGAGGATTTTTTTTTGTTTTTTGCTTTGGGTTTGCTTTTTCTTGTGTGGCACCCCTTCTAATTCTTGAACTCTCTTTTGAAATTAAGTTATGAATCCACATTTCACCCTTATGGTACAATCTTCATCAATCACATGCATTCCAAAATACAGATCACCCCCTCAGCCCCCGCAAAAAATTCCAAATTTATGAATTTAGGAGATAGAAACAAACACATTTTCAGAGATGCTGGTTTTGCCTATAGTTAAAGTATCAGTTGCCAGTTTTATCATAAGACATCCATGTAAAACTGAACTAGCTGAGATCCCAAGTGGGCCAGGGCTTTCCAAATTCTCAGAAGAAATTGGAAAAGGAAGTTGTTCACTTCAAAATACACCTGACTCAAGGAATATTAACTGGATCAGGAATTTACAGTTGCTAGGAAAGCATCTTCTCAATGTTTGGTGTATGTATTTCTTCTTTCTTGTTGATTTTGGTTTTAGATGTGAATAAAATATTTCTTATTGTACAAAAGATCAGATGAAGTTCATCAGGCACGATCCTGTGGGTTTTTTTTTTAAGCCAACGGCCAAAAAGTTGACTCTTTTTTTAACCAAACCCAGCATTCTAGTAAATTTAAGCTTTCCTTTGCTTTCCACTCCTGCCAGATGAGGTTTTGGAGTTCAGTGCTGATGCAGAGCTGATCGTGGGAGTCAAGTGTCAAGTGCCTTAGCAATGATTGAATTCAGGAAAAAAACAAATTTAAGAGCAATTTGCAGTTCTTTCTCAGAAGTACACAGGAGTTGGCAACTAAATTATCTGTTCTGTGAAAATTATTTCGACTTACTGGAGTGTTTGAGCTATGTACAAAGAAATCCAGGTAGTGTCAAGCGCTGCTTTCAACTGCAAATAATTATATGTGACTTCTGTAATACATTTAGTTAAAATAATTTTTTTAAAAAAATTAGATTTGTTACAATTTTGTATAAAAATTACCATGAGGGAAGAAATACATCCATTTTTAAAAATCAAAAGCTATAATACGTAGTTCTATTTTGCTGGATTTTTTATATATCTTGGGAATCAGAATAGGATGTCTTTCAGTTTGTGGCAAATAGAAACCCTCTTAAATTAATTTGGTAAAGGCATCGCCTGTACCACCACAAAAAATCTAAAGACATTATGGACAAAACTTGCAGAAAGAGACTCTTGTGATTGGAACAGATAAAATACAGTATTTTTATGCTTAAGAAATAGTAAAAATAAGTTTTTTACCACTCAGTTATTGGTGACTAGAATAAAGCCCCATCTGTTTATGTGAGTGGCCAACATTAACTGCAGTGGGGAACCACATACCATCTCTCCTCTAAATGATTGGCAGAAGGATCTGACAGAAAGAAGGGCTTGAAGAAGTTCTCTGCACTGGGCTACAAAATTTCCATGAAGTTTCTCTTGGAGACATTTGTGCAGACTTCCTGATGGTACTGTAGCAAGAGACAATAGGAAAAGGAGTTGTGCAGCTTATATCCTATCTTGATTTTCTATCTAGATGATACCAGAATAAAAATCTTAGAGGTAATTGAGAAATGTGAAAATGTATTCTTTATCCAGAATTTCTTGTTCTTTTCAGAACTGTTAAAGACACCTATGTTTGTACACGTAGCAGTGAACTTAATGGATTTGCTCCAGTAACAGAACATTCTAGTTTTGAGGGAGTACTTCTTATTGGGAATACTATGACAGTTTTATTATTTTATGAGAGCAGATATGAGATCTCCTCCAATGCATTGTTCACATGCACACTGTGGACCCAGTATCCCTCTGGAATCTCAGCTTGGTCTGTTCCAGTAACAGATTTGGTGGACACAGAGCATTCCCAACTGAAAGTGGTTGCAAGTCACACTTGCAACGGATTTACCTGTCCTGAGGCAGTAATTTTTCATTTGATTCACATTTTTCTTTCTTAGAAGGATCATTCCTTAAGAATATTGGACCTTGGATGGGGAGCATCTCCATGTGGAACTGTGGCTGAAGTATTTGGTACAACCATTAGGAGAGGCAATCCTGAACTACTAATTCCTAAAAGGATTGACTCAAAGCCTAATATCACCTGTCCAGTGTTTTGACTTGGTCATTCAGAGGGCTTCTAGTCCAATAAGAGAAAGCCTTGAGGTTAGAGGGAAGACATCATATTTTAAGCATTTTAAAAACTTCTTTTCTCCTAATCTCGTTTGGAAAAGATTGTTTATTAACCCTGGATGAAATAAACTCTGTATCAGCTTAGATGCCTTTCTATATATACAATAAAATTGAAGCTGAATTTGCAGTCTTTGCTACTGGGTGTGATGGTTTTCTGTTTCTTTGAAAAAAGTACTGCATTTCAATAGTGCAAATCTCGCCAGTTCTGAATTTGTTTGGAGTGCCTGAAACCTGTCCTGTTTTGAACTTTTTTATTAAAAAGCCCAGTTAGAATCTGGCTTAATTTCTACAATGCTGTTAATGCTAAGACATAATTAGTTGCTTTCCTGACTGGATTGTCTGTCTTTGTGGCAGTAGATGACAGGCTCTTACATAGGCTCATGTTTGCAACCTGAAAAGATGCTGTTACCTAACTAGATCTAGGTTTCATATCCTATTCCTTCAGAATAGATATTCTGAAGAGATGCCATCATGCCAAAAGTCAACGTGCTCCTGGGGCATCTGCAGTGACATCTCTGAGGGATGTCTCTGTTCCAGCATTTTGCATATTTTTGCCACAGGGAGATTATATATTTTCTTCTTTCCCAGCCAATGCCTCCATTGTAACTTTGGTGCAACATCTGTGCACGATGCATCAGTATAGTAAAGAGTTTTAGAATCAGTGTCTTCCTACGACTGCTAGGTAAACTTCTGAGGTTCAGACACTACTTGAAATCAATCACTGTGGGAACAAGATGTGGAAATCAAACATGAACTGAATAAGAACGAAGGTTGCTTAGTAGTAGCGGAAAATTCTTTGAAATGTACTTTGTGTAGGCAGGCTTGCAAGTAGCCCTCCTTCACTCTTTGACCAAAATGATTGGGATTTAGAAATGGAAGGGTGAAGAGCATTTTACATTATCCAGTATTTGTTGCTGTGGCAACATAGATGCATAATTTTAAAGGCAAGTATTTTTTAGCCTTTGGGGCAGATAGCATTTAGTGTCTTTTTCCTATTTCAGATTGAGAAACAGGATTTATGTTTCATCAGCTTTTTATAATTAGCATGCATTCACTTGAACTATGATGTATGTTATGTTTGCAAAATGTATAATAATGTATAAATTAGTAAAAAGGGTGATTTCAAATTGCTCTGGGAGGCCTTAAAAATGAAAGGTTTGTTATTACAACAAAAATAATAATCTGTGTTACGAGAGCTTTGGTAAATAGTTTAATGCACTGGGGATTCTTGACAACAGATAGTTGAAGACCTGCCACTTTAAAAACTCCCTTGCCTTAACTGCTTTCTAACTCCAGTAGTCAAAAGCTGTTAAGCTCTAAGTGCTCTGTCATATTTGTGAGCTTTTATAGCAAAGAGTAGAGCAGACAGCAGTGATGATGGAAAACGATGGTAGGTAGACTTAAAATACTATAAAGCATAGAGACAATTGTATGTAATGCCTGGAATTGAAACCTTTTTGAATGAAATGATCAGCCATATGTGCCACCCTTATGGACCCTGTAAGAAGAAGAAAAGAAATGTACCCTATTGCTAACTGTGCATGAAATTGCAGTGTTAGAAGATATTGACCAGATGTTTCAATCTCAACAAATAGCTTGTTATGTGACTGAGTGAAAATCTCTCTGCTGCTTTGATCACATACACCTTAAAGGAAGAAGTAATTTAATAGAGGTTGTCCAAGTTCATCATTGTCAATAAACTTTGACTTGACCTTTGCCATCTGTTTTTGATACTGTTGCTGATAGAAGCTGATAGGCAGCTGTTTACAGTTTGTGCTATGTGAATTCTGTGCTGCCAGACAATGAAAGAAGTCTCTCCACTTGTGGATTTTTTGCTGTCCTTTTCTGGGTGTGGGTGTATTCATTGAGACTCCACATCATTTAGCGAGGGAATGTGGCTGACATATGCATGGGTTTTGAAAAGGAAGTTCTGTTTTACTGTTACAGATATGCAAAATCATACATGAAATATCCTAAAAATGTCACTTTGCAACAGCATCAACTTCACTTATAGAGCACTACCTAAACACACATACAATGTTTTATGCTTGAGAATTTTAAGGTATTTTTAAATTCCTTATCAGTTTTTTATATCTATTTGAAGTGCTAATTCTTTACGAGTAGGCTGAAGTAGAGTAGACTGAGGCATTAACAGTACCTTACAGTTGCCCAGTGAGTCTATCTTACTATACCTGAGAATGATGTTCCATTTCATGGTTTTTATATCCTTCTATTCACATCTGAACACCACTGCTTCTGACCAGAGAAGAGCAAGATTTTTTGTTGTGCTTTATTTGCCACTTTTCATTATTTCATACCTAATCTTCAAGAAGGATGTTGGTATCTTTTGATTTCTTTTGCTGATAAAGATACTCTTAATCCTTACTTCATGCACAGCTTTGCAATATTGGTGAATTTTTAAATAAGTAGTAGTATACACTCAATCAGCTGCAGAAGAGACCCAAGTAAATCTGGAATTCTTTCTGTTGTGATACCTTTCAAGTAAGTCTCATCTGTGACAGCAATGAAGAACTGGTGTGACCAGCCCTGTTTTACCTGGTTTTGGGCAGGGAATACACAAAGTTTGAGGACAGGGAGTGACGCATTAGATCAGACAATGGGGAAGTGGTTGATGTCTCAGGTTCTGCCCTTCAAATGGGAAAAGGACACACGGCCAGCTGTGTCTCAGTTGTGTGCCTTGTAAGGCCTTGCAGGAGAGATTCTGCCTTTGGCCTCAGATAACATAAATTGACCTTGAGAAGAGAGGCTGAAGCACTTTAGGTATTTGAGGCAGAACTGTGACATTATAGATGCATAAGAGTGTGATGGAGTAAAGCATATTGGAATTAAGTGTTACTTAAAGGGTGCAGTAAAAAAGAGCACTTGCTTTTGGTCACATCGAAACTTTGGAATATGGCTACTGCATGTTTAATTACAGAAAATATGCTTGTATTTCCTTCTGCAGCAAGAAGCTTACAAACTAGACTAAAAATAAAACAGTGAACAAGCAGATGAGAGCAATGATAAATAGGAAATGGAATACAGAAGAATAGCAGCACTGAAAATAGTTACTTGGATTATAGAACTTTTTTTTAAGAGGCAGTTTGTTAAATTTGTTTTTGAATGTAGAATTGAATGAAGTACTGCTCCTGGATGATTAATATTTTGATAGGCATCTTAATTTGAAAAGCTGTAGCAAAAGGTACTTGTGGCACCATGTTAAAACTAATAGATGTTCCTGTGCAGGGATTTGTATCACACATGTTGAGCTAAATGCTGAAAAGATTTAGATATTGGTCTCAGTGCAAGGCTTTAAATAGTCTTTTCCTTTAAAAAAATATTATCACTTTTATCTCATTTGACTGGAAGTTGCTTGAGGGTGTTGTCATGCATTTTAACAATATCACTTCCTCATGCAAGATTTGGCAGCTTCAGCTAATGGTGGAAGAGTTACCATACAGGACATGGGGCTCCTTTTCACAAGCCTGCTTTTATAAAGATAAGCTTTTTTTTTTCCTTTTCTTTTTTCTTTTTATTTTTTTTTTTTCTTATATGGCCATTATGTGATGCTGTCACAATGATTAAAAGTCTATCAATGAAAATAAGAGAAAGGAAAAAATTGCAAAGGTATTGGAACAAACTGTGGTAACTCATCTGTTTTCCAGGGTCTTGCTGCTGTTGTTTCATAAAAGTGATTTTGGAGTTAGGTATACTGGGTCCCCTTGGGATGAAGTTAATTTTTCATAGCAGCCCATATGGTTCTGTATTTTAGGTTTGTCACCAAAACAGTGTTATTTAACACAGCAATGTTTTAGCTATTGCTGAACAGTGCTTGCACATCATTGAGGCCTTCTCTGTTTTTTTTACTCTGCTGCCCCCAGCAAGTAGACGGCGTAGAGGGAAAGAGGTTTTGAAGGGACACAGTCAGGACAGCTCACCAAGGAGATAATCCAGGCCACACAATATGGCAAGCAACAAAACTGGAAGGGAGGGGGTGTTTTTCCAAGTAGCCATGCGCTCAGACAGTGCCTGGGCATCAAGCTACCAATGGAAGATAGTGATTGAATGTCTTTGCATCATTTCTTCTTGAGCCTTGTGTTTCTTTTCTCACTGTTGTGCTTCTCATTCTCTCCTTTATCCATCAAAGAGAGAGGATGGAGAGACTTGCTGGGTGGAAGCTTAACTGCTGGCTGGAGTTACCCCACCATGGTGGGGATTTTAAATTACATAGTATGTGTAATGGTTACAGACTATTGCATTCCTTTTGAGCCCTAGGTGTATCATATACACAAGAAAAAAGTGAGCTCACTTGGAACAGTGACACTGTCTTTTTTCAGGATTGTTTTGCATATTATCAGGCTTTTGAGTTTTTAAGATATATGATTTGATTTTTAATCCCATGGTTTTTTATTTTATATAGCCATCAAAGATGAGTTGTGATTTAATTTCCTTTAACATCTAAAATATTCCTAAAAGTATTTCAAAGGGGTTTTAATGGACTGGGATTTAATGGTCTGTATATGTATTTGTGATTGGACATAACAGGGACACAACTGGTGAGGGGCACAACAGACAGGTAATACCTTTTGAAAAGTATATTCTAAAATTTAGAATATAAAAATAAGGGATATTCCATTCCTGTTTTGATTTACTGAAAAGAACACTATGAGTAGTTGCTCACATTGTTTAGTTTAGATTTCAGCAGGCATGTTAAATCTTAGCTAATTTTAGGTCCTTGGAGTCCTCTCCTCTGTGAACTGCAATTTAAAATAAGATCAGATTTGACAGGTCATGCAGAGAAGAGTCCAGCTTCAAATAACGTACTTCAGATGCACTTCAGATGTCTGTATTCAGTGTTAATGAGTTTTGAAGATCCTTCACTGTGAAGGGGCGTAATGCTTCCTGTTGTGTTGTCAGTTCCTAGGCATTTAGGATTCAAGTCCACAGCTGAAAACTCCTATGTGCAGAACGTGTGTCAGTCTAAGCAAAGCTTTGGATTCTTTGGCGTTGTTAGTTTAAGATGACTGACAGATGTGGAAATGCACTACTAGCTGCCACTTAAAAAATTAATTCAGGAGCTCAGGCAGAGAACAATGTGGTTGTGAGTATCTTCATCAGCCTCCTTGTTCCAGTTATCAGTGTTGTCCAGTTAATGGTGGCACTTGCAGCAAAGCAGAGAGTTGGAGTAAAATGAAATAATTTCTGAAGGATCTTTGTTGTAGACAGAAGGCTATAAAGCTGCTATAAGATTCATCTGTAGGATGTTTCTATTTAAGTCTTATGGTAATATATGCTGGGACCCAGCAGAAGGAAACTCCTTTTGCAGGGAGAGTGTCTTTGCAACTGAAGACAGTGAGGTAAATTAGTTGGGTCCTCCTCTAGAGTGAACTTTGAGGAACAGCAAAGAAAAGCTTTGAATGCAGATCAAGTGTTATGATAGGGGATACTGGACTCTACTCTTGTGGCAGAAGCATGGCCTTCTCAAGAGAAATAGTGTAACCCTGGGAAATTCCAAGTTAAGAATTTTCCCTTTCTCTAATTGTATAAGGCCACTGATTTTCTTTCGCATAATATGAAGGGGCTTTTTCTTTTTTTGGAGGGAGTGTGGGGGATATTGGTTCTCAAAAGACAGCACCAAGTATCCAGTCAAAGTCAAGTCACTTCTAGTGTTAAAAGTGCTTCTAGGAGTGCTTCTGTAACTCAGAAGAAAGGAGAAAGGTTGGTTCCAAAATCATTTTCTAATCAGACAAAAGTGGGCAATAGGTGTACCACGTCTTTGAGTCTGAGGATGTGAAATAGTGGGACATAGTTCACTCCAAGCAGTCTCACAATGTCACAACTTTTCAGAAGCTTTTCCTGTTACCAAGTTTTCTTGGCATCTCAATGTCTTGCAAGAAAAGATGGTGCTGTTCTCTGCAATTACCACCCACTCCCTGGAACACAAAGGTTCTTACACTTCTCTGATAGCTAAAGCTTGGCAGAGTTCATCCTCTTCAACTCTGATCATCAAAAACCACATGAACACATAGTCCTGATACTATGAACACAAGTTAGCCTCCTGAGAATAAGGAGAGGAGTATTTTGTCACCCTCTAGTATGTCTTGGAGCAGCCAGGCTTCTTTTGCAAGTACTGGCTTCAGTATTTGATTGTAAGAAATAATATGCCTGTAGGGATATGGTAACCTCATATTAGATTATGCTTATTTTGAAATCATTTGAATTTTAAGACAGATTTATGCTAAAGGCAAAGCATAAATATTAAAAGAAAATTAAAGTTTTCTTTGTGTTTATCAGAGTGCATACAACAAAAATTTGAGGAAAATACAATCTGTTTAACTCAAGAGAACGTCTGAAAGGTGTTCTATTTCCTGTGCTCCTTTCTCTGTCACAGATGTTTATGCTAACTGAAAAGGTCAGGGCCTGTCCTTGTGTGTACCTGATGCCCAAGCTGTGTTGACAGAAGAAAACTTTACAGCAGAGAAACACATTCGTTTTCATAAACCACTCCTTGAGTTTCCTTTGTGGTATCCCACTCCTGAGGCTGTCTTGTTCTTTCATGATAAGTTCCTACTTTTGACACTTCTGTCTTTGGTCCATTAACAGCCTCAAATTCCCTTGGGTGCTGGTGAGAATTCATGGTGTGGCCAGGTGCCAACCTCTCCTGACCAGACTGTCAATACTGTTTGTTAGTAGCTGCCTCTCTGCCCAGCCAAATCCTGGATAATTAACTCATTATGCTGATTCCTGCTGAGCTGGGTCATTTTCTGTTTCTGTCCAGAGTCTTTTTCATTCAATTAAATCTTGTATTTCACATAAATCTATGAAATAATTTTCAGTTTCTAGAACCATATACCCGGCATTAATGTGTGCAGTTTGTTATTGGCCTGCTTATGATACTGGCTGTAATGCTGCATGGCTGCTTCACAGTGATAAACATCTCATGGTGACTTACTCCCATTCCCATTTGGAGTGTTTTAGCCAAAGAGTCACTAATAACAACAGTGTGTGAAGTAGGCCAGAGAAGCCTGTTTTTTCATGTCAGGTTATTCAAACTTAAAATCCAGTTCTGAGTGAAATTAAAAAAGAAATCCTCAAGTGTCTGCCTTGAAGATCCTCTCTTGTTTTTTCACATGTATGCAAAAGATGCCTGCTGCGGCTCATTCCACGCAGTGCAACTTCAATGGTGCACCACAGAGATACTCCTATCATTCAAGTTTGTAATGTGATGTCTGCTTTACCCTTACTCATATGTAGCCTTTTAGCTGAGGAGAGGAGAATCAGCTTGGAGGAGTTCTGCACCTGACAACACCTCCATTACTGTGGCAATAAAAGCAGATTGTTCGAAGGAGTGTTGGTAATTGGAGATCTCTGAGAGGATCTTTGCAGAAACACTGCTGAACTGCTTTTCCATCTTCCTCAGTGTTGCTTAACTCGTGTACTCAAACAAAAATAATACCTATACAGTGGGAATATCCTCTCACTACATAATACCTGTATTTTAAAAAATCATGAATATGAGTAGAACTGGTGATGGAAGAAGCAGTCTGCACCACATACAGGGATTCATCTCAGGAAAGTCTGGATCATGACTTTTGATTCTCAAGTAGAACTTCACTTAAATTTAAAATCAGGATTGTGACAGCTTTTATATGGCATGTATCACATCTGAATTCAAACTGAGCTGGTGCCAATAACCAAAACTTGTGATACTTGAATGGGAATTCTTTTTTTCAGAGATCTATGTGAAATATTAGTTACTACTGCTACAAATGTCAGACTTAAATATAAAGTAACATAATTTGATAAAATGTTGTAAGCCTAAGGTGTGGTTCAAAGTTTTATGTTTTTGAAGATATTTTTTGTGCTTGATTCTTCGATAAATGTTGTTCATAGTGATCTCTATTAATTCTTGTTATTTGTGACAGTAAAGCATGCTTGCATGGGACACAAGGCTTCAGGTGCTTCTGTTCTTACTTGTGTGGAAATTTGTTTCATATTTCATTACAGCTGGTCACAGCAGTTTTCATCTTTTTAAATAATCTATTCCACTTAATCATACCTCCAAATATAAAGGATTATTGTTCCTGAGATATCGTAAATGAACACTGTGTAAATGCATATTATGTATGTGCAAAGGTGTGTCAAATAAAAGGATATACTTGATATCCTCATTTGAAATGTATTAATTCTCTTATGAGGGGGTATTCTTAATTTATATTAGATTGGTGTGGAATGGATAAGCAGAGCATATGCATTTCATGAATGAGAGATTTAACGCTGCCACCATCTGATGTTAAAATCTTTTTTCTCCTTAAACTTTATTCTAAATTGCTGCAAGAAAGAGACTTTGCAACTTTTGTCCACCATTGTCTTATTAATAATAAGACTTTACATGACTAAAGGTTTTGTTTTTTTTTTCTCTCTTGCTCTTCCCTCTGGAGCTGGTAATAATAAAGATATGACTAAGTATGTATTTGCAACTTAGTTACTTGACCTTTTACAACCCACAGCTACCACTAATGCTGCTTTGTAATGGAGACATTATCATTTATTTAAATCTTGATTAGGAAACAATTATAAGTAGGGTTTTAGTATAGCAGAAAATTGCTGTAGCCTTTAATTCATTCTATAGATTGAGTGGATAAGCTTTCTGACTGTAATTAGTCAGAAATTACTATAATGACTTCAGTTGGCTGACTCACCACCAGCAGAGTAGGGCCTGTGATTGTTTCTTCACGTTTATTTTTTTGATTCACTCTTGATTTCACATTGCTGATAAATGCTATTTTTTAACTTAGCACAAAATGGAGTTACATTTACAGCTGAATGATACATTTTTTAATAATAGAAGGGGAGCTTTCTGAAATAACCTGGGACCTTAGCAACACTGTGCATCTACTCACTTTCTTTACAATTCAAGTGGCAGAACTGCTCTTAGTAAAATTGGAGATAAGATACTTTCATATGTGGTTTAACAATGTAAAGAGAGAGCATTTCCTTTTTGCGTGCAATTACATGGTACTCACAAATTATTATTTTCAGTGCCACTTAGTTTTTAGATATATTATGAATGTTGCATAATGTTTTTTATGTTTCTCAAATGTCTTTTTTTTTTATTATGTGCTATCTCTTTTTATTTATTGATTTATTTAATTTTTTGGGGGGGTGGGCTATTTTTTCCTTTTTTCTTTTGTGTTTTCTACAATTTTTCTTTGAAGATCCATGTGTTGCTTGATTAAATGAAAGTACAGAGGCAACTCCTTTGAGCAAGGGAACTTGTTTTTGTGTACCATGTAAAAGCATACTAATCTACTTTATTTATAGTGAGCTACATGTATTTAGGTTTTACATTAGGTGTTACAGATTCAGTGGGATCATTAAGGGTAAATTTTGTTTTCTTTGCTGCCCTTCTCTCCTTTGTTGTACAAAACAAAGTCTTTTACTTCAGGCATGCAAGTGTAATGTGGACACAGAATTAAATATGGTGAGTGGAGAGAAAAAATTGCAAAAACAATATACCAGATATGTTAACTTCATATTTGTTTTGTGTTTTTTTTCCCCTCCTGCCAATCTGCAGTGGATGATTCAGAGACCTCACAAAGCTGCAACTTTCTTTGGGTGCATTGGCAAAGATAAATTTGGAGAGATCTTGAAGAAGAAGGCTGAGGAAGCTCATGTGGATGCCCATTATTATGAACAGAGTGAAGAGCCAACAGGAACCTGTGCTGCCTGCATCACTAGTGATAACAGGTCAGAGGCTTTTGATATTTTCTGAAGATATAAATGCAGTTGGTGTAGTGAGTGTAGCTTAATTTGCTTTGAATATCCAGCCTTGAAAAATTGTGACTTGAATGATGAAGTGTTAGCCCTGGTTTAAGACAACACTGGACTGCCTAGGCCATAGTTTGGGGCTGGGCAGTATTAATATACTTTTAGAGAACAGCAGTTTTATTATGGCCAAAATGTGTGAGATAATAATATGCTACTTCTTTCTGAACTTGATAGCTTCCACTTGCTCTGAAGAGAGAAAATAAGTGGGAGACAACAGCTGGTTAACAAGAATGTTTATGCAGCCTATGTGCAAGTTGATTGGTACATAGAACTTATACTTGATTGGCAGGTGAGAAATATACCTCAGGTGACACTGAGTTTAGTGAGAATAGCTGTCAGCATATAGCCAGATTCCAGATTGAAAGGGTTAATTTCATTTTATACAAGAAAAAAGTTTGCTTGGTTTTTTTTTTTTTTTTTTGCTTTTGCACTTGTTGAGAAATTCTTCTAGTACCTGTAATTCTGCATGTCTGCATTTTAAGAATTTCTTCTGAATTTGTCTTTCATGTTTTCATTGGCTACTTTTTGCTATTAATTATTCTTGACCATGGCCCTTTGCTTTCTTCTTTCACCTTCTACTTAGAACTCCTGAACTTGTACTCCACTTCTTTGCTGATTAGCTTCTGACGATTTCTTTAGAGGTTTCAGGCAGCCAATCAGGTTAGCCTTTATTTTGGGATGTTACAGGCACACATCAGCCCTCTCTGATTTCTGACAGCATTTAAATTTTCTGATACTAGATATTGAATCAATTATGAAAATGGCACCACTTACCCTAAAGAAAATTTTCTTTTCAGCTCAGAATAAGAAAAAAATATCTGTCATTGTTCTTTTTGGTTTCCCTCTGTGGCTTTCAATGCCATTGGTCCTGCTCTTTTCCTTTCAAAGCAGTATCTGGTGTTAGAATTTATCAAGGCAAGATAGCAGTCCCATAATTAAAGTCCACACCATTAAAGTCCAACTTCCAGAGGAGTTGGTGAATGTTTGGGGTAGAATTAGAAAATTAGTTGATAGACAGCAACATGAATTGAAATGAGAGTCAGAGGAAGAAGTGTTATCAATATAATTTGTAGAATTCTAGAACCATTTTAATTAGAGCAGACATCTGTGATAAACCCTTGCAGAAGGCATGACCAACTTCAAAGGTAGATCAGGTTTTTCATGGCCATGTCCTGCTGGGTTTTGAATATCACAAAGGATAGAGATTGCACGAGCTCTCTGGGCAAACTGTTCAAACATTTGATTGCTCTTCATGGGAGAAATTACTTCGATGCTACCCAGTTGCAGTATTGTTTCTTCGAGCATATGTCTGTTCTTTCATGTGTTCAAGAATAGTCAGTTGGCTCCATCTCCTATAAATTTGCATTAGATATTTGAAGAAAGCAGGAAGCTCTCCCCTTAGGTACCTGTTCTTAAGGTTCACCCAAAGCCTTTCTGCGTTTGTTAAGTGTTTCAGCCTCCTAATAATCTTGATGGCCCACTGCTGGACTCTGTCAGTGTGTCACTGCTCTGTCAGTGTGTTATAATGGAAAACTCAAAGCTGGACACAGAACCCTGGATAAGATCTGGAGACAGAGCCTATAACTTCCTTTGTTCTCCTGATTGCATATTTGCTCATATACACCTGAATGTGATTTACCTTCTCTGTGTCATGCACTGATGACTCATGTTCCAGGCCTGGTTCACCAGCATCACCAGGTCCTTTTCTGGAAAACTGTGTTATCCTCCCAACATTCAGCTTGTATTGTTGTATATAATTGCATGACTTTACATTTACCTTCAAGTTTTCTGCCAGCCCAATTCTTCAGGCTGTTGAAGATCCACTGAACGACAGACAGCCCCATCCTCCAGCTTATCGACCTGTCCCTCCCAATTTAATGTTGTACATAATGTCTTACTGTCAGGAATGAATGTACATACTCTGTGGAGGAAGGAAGTTCATTCATCTTCATCTGGAGTTTTGACACTAATTATGTCTACAGACTTCCCCCTTCATCTCCAAGATCCATATTCAGTTTTTCAAAGAGAAGAAGAGCAATAAGGATGTTCTTGCTCTGTGATTCTCTCTCTCTTCAGTCACATAGTGTCTGTGTATACATCCTGTAGCAATCACCATTTTCTAGATAACATGATGGGAAACTGAAGCCAAGACTGTCAATAGGCACACTGTATGAATTCAAGAAAAACATGTGCATCTCAATGGAATTTAAAAGTTTAGGTAAATTTGTTCATAAGAATGTCTGCAAATACTTCCTTGACTTAATAAGCAGTATTTTTGGTTTGCTAACATAAACCACTCTTTTTTCTTAGTATCAAATATTTGCTCAAGTACTAGACAGTGGCTTCATCTCAATCGATGGTTGAGAGCAGCAGGGAGTTCATGTTCCTTGAGAGAAGAAAAAATATCTGATGGTTCCTGCTAAAGGCTTTATTGTGCAATTGTCCATCCTCTGAGAGAAAGTTCATTCTCACTCTTTAATTACTCTCTGATTGTTTTTTGGTTTTTAGCATTTTCTACATTGGTAGGAATCACTTGAACTTTGCCCCAGTTGATAACACTATTTATTTGATTAATCTTTTGTCCCAGCTCAGATATGTGCTAACTTCCTCCTTTAGCTCTCTTGTCTCTTTCGGAGGAGCTGGCTAGCATTCCTGGTTTTCCGAGGAAGTGGCTGTGTATATTTATGTTCCAGATGCCCTGATATGAATGTTTCTTGCTTCTGCTAACTCTGTCTAGCTTTTTGCAGGAAAGGGTTCTGAGTGGATGCCTGATTACCACCCTGAATTCTCTAGTTAGGCAATACTAATATGCTTTGTTTTCTCAAAGCTTTTCAAGAAAATCCTAACACATGATTAAACTCTAAAGTAATACCTATGCTCTGTCATAGTCTATAACTTTGATTTGTGTGTTCTTCTTAGAAATAACCACATGCACAGTGTCTCCATTAAGCTTCAATTGAAGCACTCTGTCTGTCTCCAATTACTGTATTTCATTGAAAAAATATCTGCCTAGTCTGTACCCCACATGTTGAACTTAGTGCTGTCAGACTTACAGTTTTAATTTGGAAAAGTTTGGTTCTTTGTCGTCAGTGTAGCAATCTTTTATTACCCATATGTGCAGAGCATCTCTACAGTTGGATGTAGCCACACAGAGCTTTACAGTTTCAGGGGCATGTGGTAAGTGAAAGGAAACATATAGAAAGTCTTTGCTCAGTTTTCTGGAACATAATTGCTTTTCACTTAGCAACATACGTAGAGAGACAAGATTTTTTTGTTTTTTCAAACTATGTCCTTGATGGATATTTAGGGTTTGCCAAAAGTGAAAGATTTAATTTGCTTTTAAAGTTTGATTTACAGAAAATTACCACTGTTATGCACATGTCTTTTTTTGGATTCACTTGGTGCTCCAATGGATTTCTTGTCATTGAAATGATAATACTCATGAAGAATGAAACTTGTCCTGTTACTTGGAATGTTACAGAGGCTTGATGTATCTGTTCATAAATTTTTCTCTTTTTTTTTTTTTTTTTTTCTTCTTCTTTCTCTTTTCCAAATGTACGTTAGTTTTCATTGCATTTAGATTTTAGAATTAAAGAGATAAGCCCCAAGTCTGCTCATGGGATGAAATGACACAGAGCTGTAATTTTGATATATTCAGATAAAGTTAGTCTAACTTTGTTTTCATTTGATATACGTGATCTGTTTAACTGACAGGGATAGTCAGTGATAAGTACTTTAGGAAGTTTACTAGGAGAGTTGCTTGCACTTGTTCATAAAAGTTTTCTTTTTGGTCTTCTGTTTGGTTTTTATGGAGTAAAGAATGTGTCACTTTCTTACCTCCTAGCACCTGAACATGGCAATGAGACTGAAGGCAGGAGCATACCTTGGTGAAAGCAGATGAGCAATTTGCTCCCACCACAGTCTCTGGATTGTAGTAGCACTTACATGGAAGAGGTTGATGCATACAGCATCAATTGCTTACACCTTGAGAAGGCCAGAGTCTTCAATAGTCAAATTTTGCATCTGTAATTGCACATTAATTATCTGACTCATGCACTTAATTATCACAAAATAGTGATATGTTCATGTTAAAAGGGCATCCATTGGCTATTAAATTTTGAAAGTTATATTTAAAGCTCTGTATGCTAGTATGGAAATAATCTGTTTCCCAGTGCCCCTTCTTTAAATATTGCTTGTTATTAAACATTTCATAATACAATTGCAAGGAAGAATTTGATCACGCTAGCCAGAGTGGAGAGGTAGAGAGAGGTCTGTTTATGACCTCTTTTTAGGAGTACATCTGTAAGTTCTGTGTGTTTCATAAGGCTGAATGGAGTGGGTGAAGAAGACGATTTAAAATAGAATGAAACTTGCATGTTACAGAGGCAATGTGATACAAGTGTTTTTGTTCTTGGTAATGGAAGTTGTGTCCCACAGCTTGTGTTATAACTTGTTAGAAAAGAAGAAAGTACAAATGAGTTTTTGGTAGTGTTCCAGTAATCCACAGCTAAGCCAAAGTTTTTTTAAACAGTTCATCATCTAAAAGCAGCAACCTGACCCTTTTTTATTAGCTAGAGGAAAGTATGAACCTAATGGGGGGACAAACCCCCAAAACAAGCCCTTTTAAAATAATATAACTATTCACTGGAAAATTATATTGGCAAGACTTATATATCCATCAACCTTTTGCTTCTAGTGAGGGAAAATAGTTTTCAGAAGATAAACAGGAGTAACTACTTTTCTTTAGGTTTTAAACTAGAGGAGTTTTAATGAAAATCTGCAGATGCTAAACCATGTGGAGGGAGTTAATCACAGAATGAAACTAAGGTTGATTCAAAGCAAGCAAAGGCACCTGAACAATATATAAGATGGATAGGTTATCTAAACGATGTGCTGGATTTAAAATACATTATTTAATATAAGATTTAAATTCTGTTTAACCTATTATTTAAATATATTATTTACTTTTTATGAAGTGGTCAAATAAAGTGTATGTGGCTTGTGGTGCTCTTTGTTAATTGCTTTTGTGTTCTTCAGGATCTTTGCAAAATTATGTTCATTGTGAGAACTTTGCAGTTCTCACAGTTCTGTTGTTTACAGAGGATCTAATACTTGTTCTTTAATCACTTTCAGGTCTCTTGTAGCTAACCTCGCTGCTGCTAATTGCTATAAGAAGGAAAAGCATCTTGATTTGGAGAAGAACTGGAAGTTGGTGGAAAAGGCCAAAGTTTATTATATAGCAGTAAGTTCAGCCTCTTTCAAATTGCCAAAGTTTGTGTTATGGTATCCTGAAGTTTATGCAATGAGTATGTCTCTTGTATGTGGTTTTGAAGGATTTTATAGGAAGACAGGGAAAGAAAATGACTGCTTCAATTTCAGCGTAGTTTGATTTCTTCAAAATTAGATGTACAAATGCAGACACATGTTTTAGTTGTATGTTCACTTAAATTGATGGGGAAATCATAAGAACTAAACATATTTTCAGAGCTTTTGTAGTAATGCATCAAATTTACATTTCACATTTTCTAGTAAATTGTTGTGAAGGATGCACAAATTATGTAGAAAAACACTATTAGCATAATTATTCACTGCAAACAGTTTGAGCTTATTTGTGTGAACAATCTTAATTGCTATTTATTCTGTAGTAATTACTGTGGCACCTTATAACTCAATATTTCAGAAACAATGATTTTGACAAATCTCTTAAATGTGGGTGGTGGGGCAAACTGATTTTAATGATTAAATCTTGCTTCTGGAATACAGGGGGCTTTGAGGATTGGGCATTAGTAGATTCACAATTAGTATTCTTTCTTTACCACCCAGGATGAATCAAGCCAGATAAACGTATTTGTGTAGATTATGTCTTGCCTAAATAACACTGGTGAACTTGTTTTCATCTTGCTCTCAAGTTGATAAGAATGATCGAAATTCAAAAACATAGAACATCTATGACAGATTAAAACCTCATAACATGCATGTAATATATGGATTCTGTATGACAGCTGTTTCCATTCTGCTACCTGAGCTATGTGGGAACAGCTGGCAAGAAGTGTAAAAAATCGATTATCCAGGAGGAACAGGTTCATTGAAAATACAGTTAACTTCTTTTAGGTAGTGTTAATGTCTCCTAGAGCCAGTTAGTGTGCACTGCTGTAGGCTTTACATGGTTGTTATTGATTCTTGTGTATGGCCAAGACTGCCCCTTTATAACTGTCAAAAAATACTTACAACCTTCTCAGTGTACAAAAAAAAAAGCATCCTGCTGTTATGACCATAGGTTTGTGCTGTGGTTAAAATATATGTAGGTGTATTGTCTACTAATTTTTTATTGCTGTTTTTTTCTCGTGTTCCGAGCTCTTTATTTGCCAAATACCATGCTTGGGAATTACTGTTGTTGGCTGATAAATTTTGAAAGGCTGAGAGTATAGTTTATATAAAGAAGAATGACAAATACTCCCAGAAGTTTTACAGCATTAAGTTTGGGGTTGTTTTTTTTTTTTTTTTAATTTTCCCATGCCTGTGTATAATTCCCAGTGAAGCTCCCAATGTACAATTTGGAAAAATTGAACTTAGTGGAGATGCTTCAGGAAAGCTGTGATATATTGCATGAGGTACTAAACAGGTTTGTATTTTTTAAGATAAAGCCTTCCTCTTATTTTTGTTCTGAAGTCAGAATTTCTGTGTTTAGTCAGTTTGATCACTTAAATTTTGACTATGTGATTCACTGCACTGATTCTTGTACATATTAAAAGCTGGTTTTCTCAGATGCCAATTCTACAACATCCAGACTTTGACTAGGAGACAGAGAATTATTGTACTAAACTGAAAATAAACCCCAAGATGTGTATGTGATAATGGGTAAATAAATAACGTTGAAGCACTAATAAATGGTCTTATATATTCACAATATGAAATTCAGATTAGGGAAGTATATGATTGCAGGAGATGTTTTGAGTGAAGAACCTTGTTCACATGTATAGCAAAAGCACTCAAGGATGGGCTCAACTCTAGATTTCTATGACAGTATTATCAATTCAGATTATAGATTGCATATGTAACTTTACTGAAGGAGAGGAGACAGTGTAGAACCATCCATGGTTCCTCATGCTACAGTGTGCTCTTGCCCTTTCTTTCTAGCTTCTTTACTTGTGGGGTTTGTAGTGATTTACCAGAGTAAACGAAACCATGTAGTGAGCAATTACCACTCCTGAGGTAGAGGGTAGCTCTGAGTCATTAATTTGTCTGCTGTTGTCTGTCTTCACTTTAGTCTTGTTACCTTCCTTGACTTTACACTGTGCATATGTTGCTTTTCATTTCCTGCTTTCTGTCCAACTGTCACCTATTTCTTGGATTGCATTAGAGTGTATGTCAGTGACAGATACTTATTCTGGAAATCCATGTCCTGAGATTATCAAACAATCTATTTTCCTGGCAGAACTGGCCAGTTGTTGCTTTAGGACAGGTCTCTGATATCCTGTGGTCATCTGTATGTGCTTCCTAGAATAGATAATATGCTTTTCAATGCAGCATTCAGCAGAACGACCCTCACATGAAACTTAGCTCTGAAATCTAATCAATTCACAGAGGGAGGAGTAGGTACAAAGAAAAAGATAGTGAAGCCGTGACAGAACCCTTAAAGACAACTTCTGTTACCCTGAATGGACACAATACATTTATTTTAGCCATCTGGTAATCAGATCCAGCAGACAAATTAGAGAAAGACTAGCGGAGAATAGGACCCAGTAAATCACAGATAGAAGTAAAATGCAGAGGCTGCCCTAGCTTTCTCAAAGATGGTAAACTTTAAAGGTGTATTTTAATCCTTTAAAATTACATTATTTTGTATCATTTAAGATAGGCTACATGTACTGTCAAACTCTATGCAATTTCTTTTGCTTCTCCTATACTTGCAGTAATTTATACCATTGACATAATATCTCCCAGTCTGTCGTATTCATTTTGCTGTGGATCAGCTAGCTGTGCTGCTGGTGTCTGATTAGAATGCACTGTGAAGGATTTTATTTGGTTCCTACTGAGGCTAGAAGATGTCTCTTCCCCAGACATTTCCCTTATTCCAGAATAAGTTGAGAGTCATGATAGCACTAAATGTTGTCATTCAGTCTCTGGAACTGTGAATGGGACACAACATTAATTGTAAATTTGGGGAGGAACAGGAAAAATACTTTTTTTGTTGTTTTTTGTAGTTTGGAGGGTTTGTTTTTTTTTTTTAATTTGTTTTTTTCATTCTATGAGATTGTGCTTGTTGTCAGGACTTGCATTTTAGAAATCCTAAGTGTCAGAGTTGCATCTTAAAAACTTGTGTGATAAAACTCCACATTTGTGCACCTTGTCTTATTTTAAGAGGCATCTGTGGGAGTTGCTGGTGTTCAGTTCCTTTAACATTGCACACAAACATTTTGACATTATTAATACAACTTTCAGTATATAGCTGTTAATTTTCATATTTTACAAAATGAAATGCAAAGCTATTTTTACTGTCAGTGGTTTTGGTTAAAAAAAAAATCTGTTGAAAAGAGTAACTTAGAAGAGCAGAAAAAAAATGGAGAATTTTAGTAAATTGACTCCAGTGGGTAACTCTGTGTTACTGTACAGAAGTAAAAAATTTTGCATTTGTTCTTCCATAGTGGGAAGAAAATGGAAAAGGAGAAAATGCTTTTCTTCATTAAAAGCTGTGCTTAACCTTGTGAAGCCTTAACTGTATCAGTTGATACATACAGCTTGCTCATACAGACAGCTGAAATTAACTTTCTCCCTGTACGTGAACATGATTGTTTACAAGTGTGATGGCTTGCCAGATATGTGTTTTCTCCTGTTCCAATTAGCCATCCTTATTTCAGCCAGTTATTTAGTTTTACTCAATTTGCCCTTCAGTCCAACACCTGCATTTGTTTAATATTTGCAGTTGATGATTATGAGGTGGATGGAATGGATGGAACAGTTGCATTTGATGCTCATATTTTCTTGGTGCTGAAGTAATGTATTTCTTCCTGAAAGTTCCTTCTGTGCTCCAGTTGGGTTTTTTGTTTGGTTTCTTTTTCTTTCCCAAGCACTTTCCTTTTACTAAGCATCTGAAATGGCAGTACTGACTGCAGTTGTGCTCCCAGTCTGTGGTAATGTGAGTCTTAGCTTAGAATGGATCTGTAAGGTAGCTTCCAAAACCCAAAGAAATCTTTCCTGTTTGGCTGTTGTTACTTCATAATCTGTAAAAGTCTAAACTATTTTATTCTCCTACTTCTGCATAGTAAATACTTGAAGCTTCTCAATGATGATGCCCTTCAGTTGTACCACATTGAGTATAAAATTTTCTAATGGTGCTTAGGTTTGTTAGCCCACAGTTGAATTACATTCACCACCTTCAGCATCTTTTGTGCTTTCAAAGTTAATATCAAGTGTAGTTTATTTTGATGATAATGACAGTTCTGATGAAGACCAGGAATTCTGGGGAGGAAATGTCATTTATTACAGCAAATCATAGTGAACCCAATGCAACACACCTATATGCTGGAGAAATTTTTAAAACTCCAGCCACTCTAGTCTGTTTCAATGAACAAACTGTGTGGTATTTTTAATAAATACTGTGGTATTTTTATATTTATTTTCTTTTAATGCCTGAGTGGTTGTCTAAGCAGAGAGATACTGTGGTAGTGTAGTGGGCTTGATGGAGGAATTATCTGGTTTCAACATGAGTCTGTCAAAACAGAAGCTTGATGTCAGCAATAAGTAGCAAAGCTTAAATAACATTCTACAGTATTTTATATGGAGTTTGGCTATTCTACTTGAGAAAAAATGATGATTATTATAACAATGTAAGTATAAATGAAATTTCTTTTGTGCTGTCTCTTCCTTTTAGAGGCGTATTCAGTGAATGCATTTTTATTGTAATTTGCTGCTATGATAAGTATGATAACTTACAATGGATTGTGATAGGCTTTTTCCTTTGATATGTGCTAAGTCTGTGTGTGCATCACAGGAAACAAGATACTGGCAGGAAGCAAAATATCCCTTAAAGAGGACATTTGTTTGAATAACTTCACAATAGTTTTTTTTCCAATTGATAACTTTTGCCATAGTGCTCTGGCACCAGTATGTTATGCCATTTGATGTGCAAAACTATTTCTCACAATGATGAATAGGTTTTATGGCCAGGAGAACATCATACTGAATATCTTAGCCATAGAGAAGAAGGTGGAGCTAGCAACAGTTAGTTGTGGCCTTTTTTGGTGGTCTGGGATGGCATCCCCTTACTGAAGCCCACCACCTTGAGGCATTGTGTTTTCTGGAAATCATAGCTGAAGTGGGATTCTGCATTTGTTGCGGAGAGATGATAGACTCTGTCTCTAACCAGGAAGCAAATCTGCCATTTAATGTCTTCCAAAACAAATATGGGGGAAAAAAACCCTTTCTCTCTCATAAACACAGAAATCCACAGCTTTATTTCATTGATTAAAATGCTAAAAAAGCTTTGTCTAAACTGGCCTCAGCCACATGTTGTGTCATCCTGTGATATATTTAGGAAGTAGAGTGCTTTATGCTACCATTTCAGAAATAACTTCTCATTCATAAACTATTTTCTCAAGTAACTTATACGATAAAGTGAATTAGAAAGTTTTTCCTTATTTTTTGTCGAGAAATTTGGTCTTCAAGATGCCATTTTTCTAAGTGAGCACTTTGTGCTTTATGCAGAAAAATACATCATCAGCTTTTAATGAAGGTTGTACCTCCTGTTTCTATAGGATAAAATTGACAAGAATCTGTCTAACATTGCAAAAATATTTAGTTCTAAATGTTCACCTCTGTTATTAATTGTGCTTTTTACGATGAAGAATGTACATATTTCCTTTTCAGTCCTTTTCCTCCTACCCCAGTAGCCTTTAAATTGCAGATATGTTTCTTCAGCACAGTAATTAGTGAAGTTCAGTCATCGCTCCTTTTATCATGTGATTTTTGTGTGGTTTTTTTAGAAGAATGCCTTATTAGAACACTTACACAGCCAGTCTAGCTGCAACAGCCAGGCGGCAATAGCAGTGCCATTTTTCACAAAGAAAATGTTGAAAAGGAGCCAAATGTTTGGTGGCAGAGTCTGTTGCTAGGAAATCAAGTTCCTGAGGCGATTAATGACAAAGCAAGCAATAAAAAGAAGGCAGAATTACAGATTTAAAAGAGAGGGAGAAAAAAAAAAATGGTTGGTGTTATAATTACCCAAAGAAATCCGTACTCATTAAATTGGCTGTTTTTATGATTGACTTTAATTGGAGGTTAGCTCAGATATTTAGCTCCTTTCCCACCCCTTTAAACACACACATGCACATAATCTGTAGAACTGCAGACTTGTTTTTCTAAGCATTGAGAGGAGCTTGCCCTGTAATTTGATCCCCACTGACAGATGCATTTTCTATGCTGCCATTTTGAATTAACCTATTGTGCAACAATTTTCCTCAGCTCTGTTGAATAAAACATCAAGTCTTATTACCTCAGATGGATTTGATAGAGTAAAAGAATGTACTTCTAGCTGAAGTAGACTATTTGCAGTGAGTTCAGTGATTTGAACTCTGCCAACAAGCCCCAATAATTTGTGATGTATACTTAAAGAATGAAAGAGAGAGGAGCCACGTGGGGGGTCTTTTTGGCTGTATGAAGTTCAAACACAAACCTCGGAGTAATAGTGTTGTATGTGCTAAGGTTATGTCCTGAGATCAAACCTTTTTAGATAAAGCATGTTAACTGAGATTTTTTACTATTAAGCAGATTAGGTTTGAACTAGAGATTCTCTTACCCCAGTAGTTATCCAAACTGTCAGGCTACTGTGGGATTAGAAAAATAAAAATCAATCCCCCTCTGCCAGAAGCCCCAATAGCTGGATTTTACCTCTGCAACTTCTTTTGTGAAGAGAATTTTTCCCTTATAAAGTTAGGCTAGAATAAATGATGTTTTACAATTCTATTAAATTACAAATAATTCTGTGATAAGGGGAGAACAGGCTTTCACCTTATTCACTTTTCTGCCCAATTAGAAAAACTTACACAGTTGGTTCAACAAAATTTTGGCACAGAAATGGGAAGGCAACTGACCCTGACATTTAAATCCTGTCATGTTTCATTGCTCGTTTCAAGACAATATTCCCTACTTGGAGCAAGTGATAAGTGAGAAAATAACCTTTTACAATACCTGCAAGTGAATACACAGAAGCTAACTATAAAAACTAAATGATGCCATAGCTCTCCAAATTCCGAACCAAACAGTGGAAGAATAGAACTGGGCATATTTTGTCCAACAAAACCCACATTACTAATCAGATGCCAATGCCAAGCTGTCTGCTTTGTTAAATACCCAGGTTCCCTGAGGCAAGAAGACAGCTGCTATAACTACTATGAAATTTGGTAGCTCAATCTATTTTTGCTACCCTTGGGCTATCAAGCTACTGTTAATTCAGACCACCCCAATTGGTACACTTTAGGGATTTTTTTTCAAAGTGTTTGTAATTAAAATGATAAAACATCATTATTACTCCAAAGATGTTGTGCACGCTTTGTATTTGACAGATACCTACAGAGATAAACCCAGCGTGTAATTTTCATTGACATAATGGTTGTGATTACATTACCCTTTTAAAAGTATATTGCTTTTTAAAGGGGGGGTGGGGAGAAGAAGGGAAAGGGCATGCTTTTATTTCATTAATAGAATATGTAAATCTGTTGAAATACTAAATCAGTCTCTTGGTTGAAAGCTACTTGTCTGCAAAGACTGAATCAGGCTTTGTAGCAGGCTGGGGAGTGCTGAGAATTGGTGTTCACAAGGGACAGGGACCTGCTGTGCCACCCACAGCTCACTGCAGAGACCTCTGCTCCCAGGTGCCTCTGTCTTTAGGGACACTGAGTCTCAAGTCATATGTAAAGTCTGGGCAGACTTAACACACTTATTTAAATGTAAATTAAAAAGGGAAGACTTCATACTCTTAGGTGGTGAGTTGAGTCAGTTGGAAGGGAATTTTTTATTGTAGCTTCTCTTGCATGTCAAGCTTTATTCCATGCTTTCCTTATGAGAGCATAAGAATTTTGTCTGTTACCATGTCAACTTTCTTAGAGCAAAATCTCAAAACTAAAGCACCATCAAATCAAGGCATTAGAATCTCTGAAACAATATTGGTTCTATCTTGTATTAATTTTTGTTTCATTACTTCTCTGATAACATTTTAAAAGAATCATTAATTTAAGACTTTTCTAAAGACCAAAACTTGAAATTTGTGATTTTTTCTAGTTTGAATTAAACTTGTTTGTTTTGGTTGCTGCCTACCAAAATTTATCATGAATTCATAGTCACCACTCTGTGTACAGTTGGTTGAAACGTGAGGTTCCTCCTTTCTTCTGAAGGACTTGATCTCTTGACATGAGGAAATGTCGAAGTCTATATAACCCTGAAATGTGTATTGTGTCTATGTCATCAACTTGTACATTGAAAAAACATACAAATTCTGCTACAATTGTGCTCTGTTTTACTTGAAGAAAGTTTATTTTTTTAACAGCAAAGACTGCATATAACTTTAGAGCTAAGCTATTTATGATAGCCCAATACTTGGTCTGAAGTGAAAATTACAGTTTTGCTTATTGTTTCCTTGTGTAATAAGGACAGTGCAGTTTTTTAAATACAAATTTTTTTTCTTCATTTAAATTCTTTTTTTGAGGGGGGATGGTTATGATGAATAATTTGCTTTGAAATGAGCATTGAAGTGGGAACATTTGGGCATGATATTTCAAAGCCAGTAACTTGCAGTAACATTATAGAATGTTAAAATATTCATGCACATAATGGATGGGGATTCAAATATGCTGCTGCTTATCCCAAAACTTAAACTGTACTGAAGGGCATTGATCTTCACTGTAGACTATAGATGCTTTGAAATAACAGGATAGGAACCTGCAGGCTACTTTTTGATTCTTCAAGAAACAGTTACCATTTTGGAAAGTGAAAATATTTTTACAGCTTAGCTAATCAATGTCCTAAAAGTCTGTGTCAAGAAAATTTTTATGCTACATTGTGCTTACTAATTGTTTACTTGGAGTAAAAAAGCTATTCTGCAAAAATGCTTCTGCATGGATTTTCAGTGGTCATATATTAAACACATAAATAGTATGCCTTGCAGATTGGTCTTTTTACAACTTTGTGATAAATTCTTTGGCCCTTTAGGACGCAGAAGGGCTGAGTCCTGCCAGCTTTGTTTGTTAGCAGGTTTATTTGAAACACGAGTTGACTGGTCCCAATAGCAGGCTCTGGAAGTTCATTTGAAAGGAGCTACTGAGAAGTTTTTGTGGTGTGGCTTTAATCCTTCTTGTCGTCAGGCTACTGTTCAATCAGCAGTGCACCGGGTCACCTTGGTAAATGTGCTTCAGACTGTCTGGTTTGGTCAAAAGAAAGAAGATCCTCCTTTTTTTCTTTTCTTTTTCCTTTAATTAAGGGTGGAATGCTCAAGGAAATACTGCATTCTCTGAATAAGTAATAAGTGCGGTTTTTGAAGAAATTTTTTAATTTGGAGAAGTGGACGTGAGACTCTGTTTCTTTCTAAGGAATATACAGACCATCATGGTAGCAGGTAGTGCTTGACAGATAAAACATCATTTTAGCAATATGAGCAAGATAAAAACACCAGTACTAACCCTTGCAAAGGTTTGACTTAAACAAAAGGTTAAGGACAATGTGGTTTTGTCACGTTTCTAAGTAATGTAGCTGCTTGAACAAAATAATTTTATAAACATCTGGCCATGGTATTCACCATAAATACTCAGACCTCATGGTCCATAGATATTGCAAAGCTCTTCCTAAATCACAAGATTTCCCATGGTTAGTACCTGGCTAACAACTTTCACCCTTGAAGATGTGTAGGTGAGAAGGTGTCTTGTTACCACTTTTTATGCTGGAGTTAAGGAAGTTGTTTTGTAGAATGCCACTGCTCCTAATAGTTTTTGCCAACTATGATATTGCCAGATGCAGTATAACAATACTTTCCTGCAAATTTGAAAATGGTGGGAAACAGCAGTTAACAGTATTTATCATGAAATATGCCTCAGCATATGCCTCTGAACATGTCTTTTTAAGACCATATGGAGTATAATTGGTGCTGAACAACATTGAGGTGTTTTGTGAAAAGTAAAGGCTAAGCATTATAAAGAGTCATAGAATCTGAAAGAATCAGGCAAATGTAAGAAATGGGAGAAAGAGGGCGGTACTGAATACTCTGTCTTGCTCTCTGCATAACCTGACGTGAGAGACCACAGTATTTTTGATAGGTTGCTCTTCACAGTAGGGTTAAAATAAAGAAATTCAGCAAAACAGTGGCAGGTAGTGGATATGGAAGGTTGTGTGAGTAATTGGGACGAAGCAAAGATGTCCTTGTCATCTACTGAGGGCATCCAGGACAATACTGGCATTTATAGCTGTGCGTGCTGTCATTGATCACAGCAAACTAAGGTAAGAATGAACTTCGTTCCTTAAATATGAATTTCCCCTGTCCTTTGAGGACAGTAGTGAAAACAAAATACTTTTTATTTGTTTAGTTATTAAGATAGCTGCTTTCCAAGAGGAAAAATTCTGATTTAGAATTAATAGAGCAATGTACTAAAATTTTAAATCCTCATTATATAATTTATTTTAATAATGAACTAAAACTGAATGTAGAAAAAAAATTACAAACTATAAGTGGTTGAAATTTTTCAACAATATGACGGATCCAATTTTCGCTGAAGAAAGAGAGAAATTTTCAATGAGCATGTATATAAAGGATAGCAAGTATTCATTCCCCAGAACCAGTGCTGTCCCTAAGTGCTTCTTTATACTGCTGAGAATGGGCTGAAGAGAGTTTCTGCTGAGGACTGTAGATTCTTATCTGCCTAATTGAGCCATCATTTGTTGACATGAGGGAAATCATGTGACCTGCCTTTAATGCATTTCACAGTAACAGCAGAAGTAGAAAATGTGGTTCATGGAAGAGGAACAGGAAATGTTAAAGTTTTTTACACTGTGGAATATTGTGGAATTTGTATTGCAGCAGATCCAAATGTTTGAACATTAGAATGGTAAATACGTTAAATAAAATAATCAGATTCTAATTGTCTTGAAAACATTGAATTTCTTTCTATTACAAAGCCTACAGACCTTCAAAATATGAATTTAATAAGTACTTAATTTTATCAGTATGATGATAAAATTATGTCAATAAAACTGAAAGCATGTGTCATCTTTCTTTTCTTTTGAGTAAAAATGTTATTATAGTAATCTGCCCAATTGAAGAGTTGGTACCAAGTGTTGTACACTTGTAAAAGTAACAACTGAAAACATCCAATATTATGATTTAGTAGATATCAGGAAAGGGTATTAAAACCCCCTGTAATTGGAGGCATATTCTCTGCTTTATTCAGTCACTCTGCCATATCAATTTAATATTAAACTTCAGCCATGCTCCACAACCAAATAGCCTATTTTATAGAATGTAAAATTACAGACTTAACAGTTGTCTTGTTGAGTTTTTTTACAGCACTAGGTTGAATTGATCTCATCTGTAAGAAAGCTAATTTCAATTTTATTTAAAAAACATGGGATTATTGGCTGCTCTGTTGATAAGTGACATCATAGGTTGGAGGAGAGGGGAACAGCAGTAAAACCACTTCAGAATTATATCTAGAAATGAACTGAATAACCTGAGGTCGATAGCATTATGGAGACTTCTTAGCTAATTAATATATAATCTGATTGTGTCTGCTGATTTTTATATCACTAGCAGTCATGTCACCACTGACCTGACAGAAAAGAATACCAGAAGAGTACTCCAGTCCTTCTGCAACTGCAGAGCTGTGTAGGAAATCTTCTCTGCTGAAAATAGATGGCAGCTGGAAGAGTATTGTATGTGCTTCTCTTGTTTTAGTCTTGTCTAGACATCCACGTGTGGCTGCTGTTGGGATGCAATGCTGGACTTTGAACTGATAATTTACTATTGCAGCTTTTAAGTTCAAAAGATTCATGGCTTGCACCTCTCATTCTTGCTTTTTGACCTACTGCGAGATCTGAAATGGAAACAATAATGAAAAGTAAGACAAAAGCGTCAGAGGTTAAAAAGAAAAGTATAAATCTTTAGATGTTGGGGAAGAAATTCTCCTGGGCACGTATGAAAGACAATGTAGTGTCTTTCTCTTTTGCATAAAAAGAATATATGTACTTTAATGTTTTATTTTCAGAAATATTGTGATAATGTTAATATAGTAGAATACAGCTTACACATTGGTGAATCATGGTAGAGCATTTAATGTGTTTTCCACATCGTTCAAGCTATTGGTTTTAGATTTGAAAATAGATTTTGTTAAGCTATAATTGTTTTAAACTTGTGTTGCCAATTAGAAAGTGACTCAACAATTAACATCTGCCCTGAAGGCAAATGTTTTAATTCTGATGGTACAATGTAATAACATCTAAGTAAGTAGAAAATTCCAGCATGAATTTAGACCTTTACATGTGGAAGACAACACCCAGCATGGTACCCAGAATGTGAATTCCATTTCCTTAGCTGTAGGCTATAAATGGTCATAATATCTTAAAAGCTCTAATTGAATCACAGTCAATATATATTTGAGCTGCTGTCAGAGTCATTCTTGCCTACTTGTTTACTCATATAGAGGAATACTTCAGTCCTTTGGACAGAATGCAGGATATTTTGATGCTGAGTGGCATTTGCCAGGAAGGAAGAGTATTTCCACATTTCTTCTCATTCTCCTCATTTCAGACCAATTAGATTAGCATGGAGGAAACTTTAGACGTTGCTCTTGCTTGCTCTTTTTCTGCTCATAAATATATATGTGCATATGCAACTGATGAATCAGTAGGAATTTGGAAAGTAATTTTTTCCTCTGCCTAACAATAATTAGGCAGTATTGTTATAATAAGAGGGGTTTTTTTCCAAAGATCCAAGCTCAGTCATCATCTTGTCTTTTCAATCTTATTAGTACTGTATATATTATAATGCTAAAAGTAGTCACTGACATTTTATTGTAAATAGACACTGTTTAATATTGCATCAATTTTACGACATTGTCTTGTCCTCTTATTACAATTCAGATAAGTTTTCAATTTAACAGTAGGCTAGGTTTAAAATTAATACAAAATACATATTTTTACATGGAATTCCTGGAAGCTGCTTCCACTGGTAGTTGGAAGACTCTTAAAACAAGAAAAACAAACCCCAAAAAACTTAATATTATTGTGGGGATGTGGTTTTGCTTTTGCCAATTCAAAATGTCTAGAAGAAATCAATTTCTGGCTTTAGTACAGCAAGAAAATGGGGATCAAGATAATATGAACTTTGGTTTGTTGATATGGCCACTGGCAAAAAATTAGTGTTGCAGAGTGACTCATCTGTCAGATTCCCCAGAAGGGCAGCAGTAGCCCACAGCTAAATAAAAAGAAATATCAGTTACTTTGTATGTACTCTTATGTTTTGCTTATGTGCATTAATTATTTTAGATTAAATAAGATTAAATTCTTACTATGACCTCAATAAACTGAAAAATTTCATTATGAATTAGGCAAAATCTTACACAACAATTCTGTACAGATTTTGGGCCAAATCTAGAATGTGTTTACAGTCCTTTCAAGTTGAAAAGCTGTAGCTAAGTATGGAATGTTGATGAAATACATAAAGTTAGTTGTAAATTCATAAATGTTGTTGTAAATGCATAATGTTAGTTGCAAATTCTACGTGAGTATTATTTGCTTGGAGTTCTGTTTGCCTTCACTGATAAATTTGCCTAGCAATAGTGAGGAATGATGACTGCCCTGGAATGGATGAGGATTCAAAAATAAACCTTGTGCAAATTAGAGGAAGTTAATGGTTGCCTGATATGACAAATGTGTAAGATGTATTAGAGCAGTCTTAAAAGAGGTTCCCAAATTAAAATATCTCGTTTAAAAACAATGAAAAGCTTTCAGAAATCCTGTGAAACACTGTGAGTTCATCTTCTGTGTAATGTTTATGGCCACAAATGTTTGAGAATATATTATAATAAACTACCCAGTTCTTCCCAGATGTTAAGGATTATTATTAATGACTCATTTGGCTTTGTAATTGCCATAAAATTTTTTCATTACCAAAACCTCTGATGAGAAAACAGCTTTCCCAAAATTTCTCAGTACACTGGTTTTTATATTGAACTTTATAGTTTGTTTGTTTTTCAAAAGCTCTTAGCTTGTAATGTCTGATATAAAGTGGCTTTTTGTCTAAAATTCATCGGAAAAGGGTGCACATATGGTTGATCTGCCTTTGTGTTATTTTGTATAGCCTTGTTTGGCATAATGTTTCAAATAATGGAATACACAGATCCTTCAACCCCCTAATACTCTGTGCTGTTTTGGTAGTAATGGGCCAGAAAAATTGGATTTCGTTCTTTTGTCATCTTTACTCCCTTTAACTTGCCACATTAAAAAGATTGCTGCCATTTCACAACAAAATCCTGGATTTTAAGTGTATGGAAGCAGAGGGCTTACACTGTAAGTGTGGTTGGTTTAGTCTCCAGACATTCTCTTTTCCAATCTCCTTCAAGATAATGTACTCTGTAGTTTGTCAAATTTTTTTATAGTTTAATTTCCTTGCATCACATGGAAGATTTCTGTTGCTTGCTGTAATTTGATGTAAAATATAAAAAATCATCTTGTCATTCTTGGAATCCCTCCTGCTGGTGAGCTGCAGGATTTGGTAGCCTACAGTCACGTGGGCCTTTAGAACTGAGTCATGGACCTCATAAATCATCTGAAGAGCTGTAATGGTACAATCTGCAGCAGTTGTCACACATAGGAGGTGTGACTTTTTTCACAGTATAGAAGGAAATTAAATGAGAGGGGGCAAAGAGCATGTTATAAGAGAGTTTAGAGTACCATAGGTAATGCTACTCATGTTTTTCTTCAACATATTGAAGATATGGATTAGGTTATTGTTAGGATGTGGGATACCTCATTCAGTTTACAGTGTGGTTTTCCTGAGAGGTTAACATTGGTTAAGCACAATAAAGCAAACAAATCATTTTCTCCAGACGTATGTGGTAAAGTTCAGTGATTGTTGGCGTTAGGAGCCTCAGACCACCAGTGGTTGATGTGCCCTGTGCTAATATGAGTGCCTGTGGTTCATGGTTCAAATGTAGCTGTAAATCTAAGTGTAATTTTTCTCCAGTTTTGCTCATACATTTGTTATATGCATCTCGTATCTCCTTTATAAGAGATTATGTGCCAGTAAGATCACCGAAATACTTGATGCATTATGTTGATGATGCTGCATAATTGCTAATAAAAATTTTATTAAAATTTTATTCAACACTGTCGTATGTTCATAATGGATACTTGAATTTTTAATATAAATGTTAGTGAGTTTAATAAAAATATAACTTGTCATCTGACTCCAGCAAGCTAATACTAAAAAAGAAAGGAGAAATAATTTTATTTCAGAATATAAATTTTCAGATACTTAGAAGTCAGATGCAAAATTAAGCACAATTTTAAGTTGCTGCTTTGTCAAATGGATTTAGTTAGTGAAGTTCCTGTGGATTTTAGTGAATTTTCCCAAGAAGTGGTGTACGTGACAGAAATAATGAAAACTACTTAACTTGCTATGAAATGCACAACATTTATTATCACTTTCAGAGCTGGTATTTCATGCAGTTGTAGCTGTTTATGACTGGCTTGAAAGCAGTTGGATAAGGCTGCTTTCAGAGGTGGCCGTGCTGCTCCAGCTGGGATGTAGCAGGACTATTGACAGTTGGATTTTAGCTAAATGGGAGTTATGCTACTTTGAGCAATGCTTTGTTCCGGAGTACTTTGTGCTCTGATTGATCTTGATAGTTTAAGGTGCTCTCCAAACTTACAGGGACATAGTTTAATAGAAATGTGCAGGCATGGTTTGGACGAAGTTACTGTCATTGATTTTCCTTTCAAGTTCAAAAACAAGAATTAGCCTCAGCCCCTCTAGTTGCTTTAAATCAATGCTGTTGTTATATAAACTCTTTTCCTTTTTTTTATATCACTCATTAGATAATCAAACATATATAAAACTTGGGTTTAGGTACTGTTTATTGTCTTTAAAATATTTTCTTCAACAGAATAAAATAGAAATGTAAATGAGAAATAAAAGCACGGAACAAAGCAAGAGGAACATTTACAACTCTTGAGCGAGCTGATAGAGTACAGGAATTGCTAAGGGAAGAGTAGGAGATCATAGCCATGCTGTAGGGAAATATGCACAAAATACCCTCTCAGCTTGCAGTAATCTGCAGCTCAGGGTTTCCCTCAGCTAAAGGCAGTGGCATGTTGCTCAAGAGTTCTTGAGGTTTATCAGTTTTCTACAAGTAAATGTAAATAATAGTAGTAAATGTAAATAATGGTTTTTCAGACTTCTCCCTTTGTGGCCTCCTGGAGTCATACACACTTGTGTAGTGTATGGATGAAGTAGAACTTTTAAATTTTGAACTTGCCACATGGTAGTTTTATTGGATGTCCTTTAGTCCCCACAGTATTGGAGACACTGAGCAATTGTTCTCTGTATCCTTACTGTAGCTCGAAGTTGGCTTCTAGAGAGAATGATTTTGTGTGAGGTGGTTGACATGGAGTAAGCAGTTATGTGAAAGTGACCCCATATGGAACTCGTTAGTGTGGGCAGGTTGTGAGGAAACACTTCTAAGTGCTGCAGTGGAGTAGGCTAATATGTGCAAAGGCTGTGAAGTCCTAAGGCTTGCCTGCAGAAAGCAGGCAATAGCAGCATGGCAGTCACTCTACTGTTGCATGAATAGTGTTGAATGCACACCACACGGAGGGAGCAGCAAGATGTACTTTTGTTCTAAAAACATGGATAAGCTCCAAGTATAGTCTTGCTGTGAGTTACCGTGGAGTACAAACTATATTGGAGATTAGGCTTGATGATCTCGGAGGTCTTTTTCAACCTTGATGACTATGATTCTGTTACAGTCTGGTTTATTTATATATATTTTGCAATGTGGACAAGCCCTATTACAGCAAGTGTACATAGATTTGTATTTCTTTCTTTGTATTAATTATCCTTCCATTTTTGCAATCTCATATAAAACATACTATCTCTTAATTATATGATGCCACATGATTATGGCATCCTGGCTCTAAATTTCTGTGTTGTGGTTATCTTACTCTGTTTTCATACACCAGGTTTGCCTGCAATCCCAGAGTCCTGCTTTTGGCTCCCAAGAGCTGAATACTCTATTTCAGCTGAGGATGTATGACTGTAATTTATTTAGAATTATTTCCAGAATTTTGCTTTTTTTTTGCAGTTGTTGAGCAATGAATTTTTCTCAAAAAGGTAAACTTGGAGGGTCGTATCTGATTAGTTTTTTTTTCCTTTCCTAAATACTCCAGTGATGGAGAATTGGAGACCAAAAGATAGAAGAAAAAAAATCATTCATCTAGCTTTTGGGAGGGTAAAGACAAAACGAATGAATCAATTAACAGCATGTGAGAATAGTCCTTGCCTTAAGGCCTGAGTCAGTATGTCTGGTTTGGTGCTTGCTGCTGGTGAAGAAGAGGGCAAACTGAAAAACTCTCTAATCAGCAGTTTGCTAGTTTGTAAGTGGTTTCTGATAGTTTAGCTTTCAGGAAGTTAAAAATCCCTTATGTAAAAAAAAATATATCCATCTTGCTTACGTTTTTTTGAATTGTTATGCAAGGGTTCTTTTTTTAAAAGTTGTTTTGTGGTTTTGTTTTACATTGTTTAGACAACTCACAAAATGTTGCCTATGTGGTTATCTCCCAAGAGCGTAGACTTCTACTGCTTTTGAAGCCTAAGACTGTTGTATACCCAGTAGCAGTAAGGTAAAATAAACAAACAACAACAACAGCAAAGAAAACACCAAACAATTGCTCCAAAACAACAAAACAAACTTGGTAATTATAAAATGTGGGCTGCTGCACATGGCTTAATGCCAGAACAGTCAGTCATTTGCAAAGAATTAGTTGTAGCCTGAAAAGAATTTTATCACACTGCCACCCTCCTACACCTAACCCTAGCAATTGCCTGTAGCTTTGCTCAAAATGAGGCTAAGAAATCATTTCATGTTTTCATAGCACCAAATATTCTTACTCATACAGGCTGTTTGTACAGACCACTTACGATTTGTAAAGTTAGATTTGTAGATAAACATAACAAAGTAATCAACAAATACTTTCAAAAGAAAACAGTGGGAAGACGAGGAGGATGTGGTAGACACTCAGTAATGTTTTGTGGCATGATTTTTCTGCAGGGTTGCTCGTTCCTAAATAGTCTGAGTGTGGCTTCTCTGAAGTGTGGACAGGCTGTATTTCTGCCCATTAATTGTATCTCTTTTTCTTTGGATATGGTCTTAGTGGAACCTCAGTAAAACCATGTTGGTGTTTTGCCCTGTCTGCCATGGAAGCCTGTTCAAAAATTTTTTTTCTGTATAGATCTGCTAATCTGTTTTGCCCTCAAGAACTCATTCACACCTTTTCTATGTCTGTTCTTGAGTTAAAAATATTAATTTGTCAGCGTAACCTGGTAGTGACTTTACACACACAGCCTGGTGTGAAAAAAAATGTTAATGTCCAATGTTTGTACTCAGACTGAGTGCTCCCTGGAAGGGCCCTGTGTTACTGTACAAGGGCATTGTGTACATTTACACTGCTAGGTCAGGTTTTCTCAGCTCACATTGGCTCACTGTAGGTTGCTTAACCTTGAGTGAGGGTGGCCACACACAGTGTGCAAGGTAGCACACCTGAGCTGCTGTGCCCTGGCATTACTGTGTATGGTGTGGGACAGGGCTACCTGGGGCTCATCACAGGCTTAGCTGAAACACTATCCCATGTGTCTCCTAAGCAGTTGTGTTAAAGCTACTCAATCCTTTTGGGGCACATAATTATATGTGGCAAATAATTAGAAGTCTCATCGTGGAGCTTGCCAGCATCCACATTCAGAGTAGTTACATTAGCAGGAACTGAGTTGTTCTAGGTTGAATAGGATTGTATATTGTATTATAAACATTTCTGCCGTGGCAAAATGCATCCAGCAGACAGTCTTCTTCCCTTGCCACCCGCAGCACAACCCTCCAAAAGATTATGTTCACACTTAGAATTGAACTCTGAAATGTATATATATATATATATATATATATATATTTAAAAAAAAAAATCCATCTAGAAAAAGGGCTAATGGTTAGCATACTATTGTTGCCACCTCAAGAATTGTTTTTTCCTGTGAATCACTGTTTGTAGCACAAGCCTGCTCATAAATATCAAGTATATGTTCTCAGGGGAAAATCTGGAGAGTATTTCTTAAATATACCAAACACATTGAGTATTCCAGTTCTTTTCTTTTAAAACAAATATTTTCTGGAAGACTAGTCTCTCACAAAAGTGGATATTGATGTGGTATCCATGTGGGACAGAAAAGGATTGTTTGAGCTCACTCAAGTGAAGTCTTCCACCCCTTTTGTTACAAATACAGACACCAGTAGATGAATGAGTGTTACAGCTGGTGCCTGTCGTGATCACATGTTCTGCTTATGGATCTTGTCTTACTCTTGACTTGATGTATTACAATAATTGAAGTAATAAACTTCACAGTGAAAGATTCAAGGAGTAAAAGATACAGCTTCTGCTGAGGCTTGAAAACCCTCCCTTTTATTAAATTGAGGGTTTGAGGTTTAGGACAGCAGTATTTCTGTGGCTTTTTTTTTATGAAAAGACTGAAATGTTTGCTCTATTTCTAGTGAGTGTAGGTGTAAGAAGGCAGCATTTTGTTAAACACATGCAAGTATAACAACATTCTGACAGGAGTAATGTTAATTTATAAAAGTTTCCTTCACATGTGAATAATAGATAAGGCTAAAATCTTATGCTGAAGTTTCTACATGACATATCCATTTCACAGAGGAGCTTAATCCTTTCATAATGATGCTTTTAACTCCAGAAAAACAAATGACTAGATTACTGAAATGGATGTCCTTAATTCATATTTTTCCATACAGTTGATCCAAATAGTTCTTCTTTCATGTGACCTATGCCCTGTATAGCCTCAGTGTTTTCATGTGTGGTCTGCAGCCCGTAACAGTAAGAGGAATGTCAGTGCTGTGGAAAGGAAGAGAAAAGTAACAGATGTCTGTGACTGCAAGGAAGTGTAGTGGAAGTAGAGATGGGGTGCAATGCTATCTCTAGCTTTGTAGAGATTTCTATGGAAACTTGACATTTCTGGAGTGCTGGCCTGTCCCATACCAGTGTCACAGAGCACTGTTGTAGGAACTGCCTATTGTAGGAACCCTGCTTATCAGCAATCCTGACATCAAACTCACACATTTATGTAGGAAATGCTAGGTCTCAGATTCAGCAAGTCTTCCACAAAACAAAACAAATAAATCTTTAAAAGTCTGACAAACCCAACCCATAAAAAAAAAAAAAAAAAAGGAAGTTAGTTAGTTAGTTTACCAGTTAGTTGATATTCCTTATTATTGCTTTCTTTTTTTGCATGTTTCTGTTGTCACTGTAATATTCTACCTGTTATTTTAACTCAATTTTCTTGTGAAGTCAATGCTCTTATTTTTTCTTTAATAATGGTTCAGCATAAAATATTTCTATAGAAATTAGTGGAAAAGATCATATTCTGCTCCATAAGGCTACCTAAGAGAAATATGCAGGTGTAATATTATGTTTTCCCTTTGGATCCTGTGATTTCCATATGTCTTAGGAGTACAACATTTACAGGAAAAACAGATACAAGACTAAGATCTAGTTCTGTCTCCTTAACGATCTTCATCAAGCAGTACAGTCTTCAATGGAGTTAAATGCCAGTGATGTGCTATTTAGCAAGTTTGCTTTATCCTAGAAGGTAGTCCTATTGTTGCATTAACTAATGCAATATACCTGCAATTTCTTTCAGGATAGTTTCAGTGTTGTTTAGATGTATTTTATGAAAGTGCTATTTTACTTAAGTAAGGCTGATGTGAAATCTACATTTCCCTGGTGCTAAGCTCATTTCTCCCTGAGTTGCAGCATGTGTCTGCCATAGCATAAGGTATTCAGGAGAAAGTATTTGATCTTGGGGACTTAAAAGCAAAAAGAACACTTGAAGCAATATTGAAATCCTTTAAAAAAAAAAAAAAATCTCTGAGAATTGGCTATTATGAATGGATTTTGTATGTGGGGATAATAATGGGTATTTAGGGTGCAATTCATAGTGGGGTAATGTTAAAATAGATTTTTTAGGGTTTTTTCTTTCTGTTTCCTGGACTTTTGATTATACTGTAAGGTTAAAGGTGGAATTGTTGTCTATATGTTAGTTCCTGCTGCAGTGCTGGGGTTTTTTTTCAGCATCCAGTCTAGTATTTCAGAAAATACTAGCGGAATAATGTATCCAATTCTAATTTGTGAAAAGCTCAGTTATAATCTACAAAGAAAAGCATCTGATTTGCTACAGTCTTTCTGAACATTTGAACAGCTGTGTGTGTGTTTCAGCTTCAAGCTGATCTCTCAAAAATGTGTAAGTGCATACATTACACAATTCTGTCGTAAAATTCAGTTGGTTGTATTACTTATGTGCCCTTTTCACAGCATTCTCTCACCTCCCACTCATCTTTAGCAAACCTCTGTAGTTTTTCCTACTGATTAAATTGATGCTTAGAGATGAGTAAAGAGTAGTGAGCTGCAGGCTATGCATCTTGTGGATCTGATAGGACCTTTGAAGGCTGCTGGTGATTTGTGGGTGGGCTCTTTATTTACCTGTTTGAACCTGGAGGTAAAGTTGGCATTCAGAAATAGCATGCAGTTCTCGACATGTGGCATGGAAGCCTGAGCATGAATCATTACAAGAAGGTAGCTGACTCTCTCTTTTGTGCTGGTTTTAGGTTTGAGCTGGTCAATAAACTTCCTTTCCTGTTCGCTTTTTTAAACTAATAATTTTGCTCCATGATCAGGTGAAGGGTGCCTTAGCACAGGCATAAACATTTAAACCCACGCATCTTTGGACCGGTAATGTTACAGAGGTGAAATGTGAACAGGGAGCCAAGACAGTGAGTGGAGTTTTTTTTCCATCTCCTGGAATGTACTGAGTGCAACAAAAAAAAAAAGCAAAAAGGATTTTACACCATCCATAAAAATGTTGGCCCAAGTAGGCACAACTGTTCATCTAGAATGGATGTAAATCACATAAATTATCTTCCTCAGATTTTCTGACTCAAGGTTCTGAGTATGTAAATGTTACTGTTATTCAGTACATAACTGTGAAATTCACTAGATATTTGATCCTTAGTTTTTAATGATGTGATATTACATGCATTTAAATGTATACCACATCAAATGCATACCACACTCCTTAGTATATACTGTCCAGTGGGAAAGGGAACTAAAGAAAACTCCTTGTCCTGACAAAGTGAACACAAAATTCCCTAAAGTCTGCCTTTTTAGTAATATTTTGTATCAGACTTCAGGTTCTGTTCCTATAAATGTTGAATTCCTTTTAAGATGACTTACATCTTTTATTATAAGGCTATTTATGTATAAAGATATTACTGAATTTGCTGCTTGTTGTCCATTTTCACCATTGAAATCCAATTTTAAGGCTTGGGGTCAGCATTTTTCAGTTTGCAAAACTGTAATCCTTGAAAAATATTGTACATAAAATAGCAAGCTGTTTTGTATTTGTGAGAAGCTGAGAAAGTTATTACTCCAGCTTTTGCCAAGTAAGATGACTAAAAAAAGAAAAGTTTATCGTAGAGGATTACAGAAGGAACAGTTTTATGGCAAGTGTCTGATATATACCCAGTATCCTCGTGTTCAACTAAACCAGACTTGCCCTGGGCCTTCTGGGGCACAATGCCCTTAGCAAGTAGCTTTCGACAGCTTTTTCAGGAAGCAATATTTTTCTTCAGAAAGAGGGTCACTTCACTGTTTTTCTTTTTCCTTCTCTCCTGTCTTATCTTTTGAGTTCAGGAAGTATTTTAAATTTACAGCCAGCTTTGAAGGCATGAAGCAAGTTCAGCCCCAGAAGTATTTCCTGTTATGGCATTAATCTAATTCCATGAAAGTAGAACTGATTTTTCATCTGCAAAGTAAAGTGCCTGGAGCAGCAGACCATTACTCTAGGTTATCATGATAAAGAGGCTTAGTTTTGACACCAAAGTGTTTATCAGCATAACCAGGGGAAGATTTCATCCTTTTTGTTGAAAGAGATATTAATGGATTATAATATTTCTTTGCTTCATGAAGACAATGAGTTCATATTGAAAATGTTGACCTGAAATAACAATGTTCCCATAACATATTATAAGTTAATTTATCTGGAAAGCTACCAGTACCTGGGGGAACTAGTTGTAAAATAATAATGTAGCAAGCAAGTGTGTCCTAAGTACATGATATTGATAATTTCAGAATTATAAAATAGTTTCAGAGCTCTGGCTGGAGCTGCTGTTTGCTTTATGATTTCAGTGATGCCTGTGAGTGCAGTTAATCTGGTCTGCCTCATTTTAAGGATGTTGCAAAATATACTGCATAATAACACTCATATACTGTAGATGAGAACAACTTCCACACCTCTTTTAGTGCCTAAAATGATATTGCCTTTATATTTCTAAGAGTGCTTAAAGCATTCAGCATTTTAATAGAAACATGCAACAACTTACACTATATTCCTTATTTGTAAGACTATCTTTTCCAGTGTTTAATATTCTTTTAGTATTTATGTTTTAAGGAAATAGTTTGAAGTTAAACTTGTCTGTGAAAACCTAGTGCCAGCTTGAAACCTTGACTGTATCATGAGTGTGTAACTGTACATGTGCAAATCTGTTTCAGATTATGGGAGCTATAAGAAATCTCAGAATGCAGTTCTTCCCCACTCTGGTTCCTGTGTCTGTATTTAGGTGTTATCCTCCCAAATTAGTTTCATCTCCATATTTGTTTGCTGTCACTTCAGAACTATGGATGTAGTGTATTCACTGGTCTTGTGAATGTTAATATAATAGTAATTTTTACTTTATGTGTAATGAATAGGTTCTGATATGGGAGTGCCTGAGGACTAGGAGGTAATGCATTTTTTCCTCACTGACCACTTGAGAAACATTGCCTTTGGTTTGCATGGGAAGGCAGGAACCTGAATTTGTGCAGCCACCAGAGAGGAGCATGCCCCAGGAAGGGATGGCAGCTGAAACAGGGTTCTGCAAGCATACAAAAAAACCAGAGATACATGGGTCAATTAAGCTGTAAATACACAAGATTACAGGAATCCCCAAGAGTGACTTCAGACTTAAAGGAAACAGTGTTAAGAAGCAGAAGGAAACATGATTCTGAGTCTGAGTAATTTTCAGGGATGTCAGAAAACGTAGCTAGTGTGAAGGAGCAGAGTAGAGGGAAGGCAGCAGGATTGTTCTGAGGATCAGCAGGCCTTGAAAGCCTCCTAGCTGAGGGGGGATAGCAGTGCAGTCTGCACTTGCTACCCTTCTGTGTCTACCACCAAATGCCAGCTATATAGGTGGTTTGTTCCAGAAAAATGTCTGTGCCTACCAGCACTAATTGTTTTACACCATCAGTCCTTAAGCTGTGAATTCTGTATCAATTCATTTGGTCATTTAAAAAAAAAAACAAACCACCTGCTACATGGCATAGTATGGTTGTATAGCTATATGGAAATTCATTATTTTTAAAATCGCTTACTGCTTTTCCATGACAGACAATATAGTCTTAGTCTTTAAGAACAACAAGAAAGCAGTGTTTTCCCATACCTATATTTACAAAAATTTAGAAAATTTCTGTACCTTGCTCATGGAGAGTATAGTGTATCCCAAGCATGTTCTCCCTGTCTTTAATTTATGTTTTCACTTGTGTACTAATATAATGTGTTGGGCTGCACTCTGAAGTGAAGCAGGGAACTGAGCTGAGTGAAAGAAACAGAAAATAAATGTTGGGGTTTTAGCCAACCACCAAGCAACCCCACAAATGTTTTCCCCATAAAACTAGCCATGGTTTAGGGATATTGAAAAGCAGTTGGGGAAGGTAGAGGTTAGGAGTTACTTGCTCTAGTGCTGCTGATAGTAAAAGTGTGCAAGTAATTGTGGTCTGTCTACATCACGTTTATATTTTTAACAATGAAAAGATGTATGTGTAAAGTACATTTATGGCCCCCCCATTTCTAATACCATTATGCTTGTAATTTATTATTTTGGACTTCCAAGATATTAATGTACTGCTTAGTGTTAAAAATATCTTTTTATTTAGATGTGGGTAGATGGTGTTGTAGTAACTGAATAAAAAGTGTTATATACACAGAAAGTTAAATTTGAAAGATTTGGAAGAAATGTGCCTATTATAATTTTGCTATTTGGCATAATTATATAAAAATTAATATTACTTGGTTTCGCTTGTTTTGTTGATTTTTTAAAAATATTCTGTATAAAATTGGAATTGCCTTTGTTTAAGCGGTATCTGTTAGGGCAGGTCTGTAGTGGTGCATTCATTCTGCAGATCCTCAGCTTCAAAGGCAATGTAACAAGCCCCTTGAGCCACTTTTCCCCATGGCTTTCCCAAACTGCAGACTGGAAGTCTGCTGGGGGAGGGGATGGGAGCATCTGGGCCTGAAAGGATGGAGCACTTTCAGCTCTGTGTTCTGTGCTGTAGAACAGCTGTTGAAAGAAGGCAACCACCCTGCGTTAGAGCAGCAATTAGCACTGCTCTGGCATATGTTGAAATGCTCTTGTCCACCCCCTGGGAAAGTAAAAAATTATGTGAGATGCAAAGGTAGATGTCCTTTCTCCATTGTGTCTCCTGTATGATGCCTTCCTGAGATGGCGTTATGTCTTTAGCCTATTCATCACATTTCTGCCTTTTGATATTTTGAAGAACAGAGAGGTGAAGAAAGTGATGATTCCTCAATTCATCAATAGACTTTCTGCATGTGATCAATATTTAAAAGCTTTTTACTGAAAAGTGTTGTCTCTGAGTTTCCCCTGGTTCCACTGGAGGAAGGAAGGAAGGAAGAGGGAGCTGTGCATTATTACAGGAAAATTATGTCTTCCTCTAAAACTGCACCTATGTTTTCAATTAGTCAAGTCTCAATTATAATAACGTAATGAGGAGTAATGAGGAGGTGGGGGTAACCTGGGTAATTGCAAATGTGACTAACACAAAACACATGTAAAATTAGATTGCAAGAGCTTCCATTGAGAGCTTAATTGAAATAAAAGTCCTGTGATAACTAACCATTGGTATGCACAGAAGGTCCCTTTCAGTCAGACACGGTGGAGCAGGTAGATGCTTACCTTGCTCCAAGGAGCTGGTCCAGCTGGGTCACTCCTGTACACTGCCAGCTCCCCAGCCAAACCAGGCTTCATCAGGCTTAATCTAACCATGGACAGTCGTGAGCAGCATGAAACTGCCAGCAACAACATTTTAGGAGCAAAAAATACTTTTTGTGAGGACGGGAGTATTTTTTGGAGAAGACCTTCAAAACTACTGAACTGTTGTTAGATAAGCCTTTTTTTCCTTAATTACTGATAACTGATAAATGTTATCCCTGTCATATATGTTTTTTTCTGACTTTCCCAGTATCTTTCTGTTTAATAAATACAGATGATGTTAAGCTGCAGCTTTGTGGCAATTAGAGATGATACAATTGTATTTCATCCTTCTGTCAGAAAATGCAAGCTTCATAGGTAGTGTGGTAGCTGAAATGTAAAGGCAAATTGTTCCCTTCCTGTATGTTAATATAGAAGAAGCATGTATGACTGTTCACATCTGTAGCAAATACTTTTATCAGTCTTATTCCTACTTTAAAAATAATTTTTAAAAAAAGTAATTTGGAGGGCAGAAAGTTGAAACTGAAAATATGCTTAGGGTATAAAAATATTTTCTGTTGGTTTGGTTGACAATTGTATCTATTACCACCTTATCTGAGGTCAAGATAAAAACATATCTATTACTTCCTTTCCTTGAAAAAAAGGAGTATGTCTTTTAGAACATTGTCTGAGGATTCTAGTCATACACAAAGGAATCTCTGAAATAATGTTTTCCCTAGCAAGTAATTCAACATTTTAGTTTAGATTATTAGAGATAATCCTGTTGTTCAAGCAATCCCTGAAGTTTCTGGGGATTTACATGCATGTAAGATGGAGATTTTACCAGGAAAATTTAGTAGAGACTGTAATAAAACAGCATTAATGAATGCCTTGCTAAATATAGTTCACTTGGGAGAAGTCACTATGGCTTCTGCAAAGGGAAATCCAATTTGTGCTGTTAGAAGGCTATGTCTACTTCCTAAGGAAGGAATGCATGGTTCTCAACTGGCCAACAGGACTACAAAACAAAAGCAAACTAAACAAAATCCAACCCAAAAATTAGGAACCATGAAGCAAAGACTAGAGAAAAAGGTACAGAAGACAAAATACCATTAAGTCATCAAGGAAATCGCCTTGGATAATGCTGATAGTTCTGTTTTGTCAGTTCTAAAAAGCTGTAACAGAGCTGGAAAGAGTTCAGAGAAAAGCAATAAACAAAGATAAAGAATGGGTCCTGTATGAGGAGAAACCTAGGACACTTTCTGGAAAAGTAGCAGTTTAAAGGAGGAAACTAGAGAAGCTGAAAATATCAGTCATGATGTAAGAGGACACATAAAAATCAACTGTTCACTCTCTTACAAGGTGAGACTAAAGTGTTACTTAATCAAGCTAGTAGAAACCAGATTCAGAATAAATACAGGTAGTAGACATGTGCTACAGCTTTGCCAAAGATGTTTGTAGACACAAAATGTTTGCTTACAAGATGAGTTCATGAAAGATGGATCCACAGAATACTGCCTTATAGGAGAAAAGACAGCTCAGGAATTTTTTTGAGCTGAAAATAACTGGAGGCTGAGATTACATGGGGAAAGTGAAAAATGCAGCATACCTTGTTCTCTGTTTTCCCTATGAGTGTGTCCACTCATGGCCATTAGTAGAGGTAGGACACAAGACTGGATGTATCTTTGTACAAGTACAGCTGTGCTCAGTATTGAAAGTTGTGGCTTGTTTTCCAGAATGTTCTGAAACATTTAAAAATTTGTAATACATTTTTATTCTGCGGAGGGACTTTTCTTGTGTAGAGAGCTCATAGGACCAACTGTGCTACTATTCCTTGTTTCCATGCTACTTCTGGTTTTAGTAGAAGTAGTAATTTTGCTAACATGGACAAGTTTGGGGTTTGGGTAGAATAATATGGGTGTGAACATCTGATGCTCAGCTACAGTTGGAAAATACAACAGTTTACATAAGAAAAAATGGGGAGCTGCAAACTGCCTTATATGTAAGCCCCATTATTTCATCCAGCAAAGCTTCCTTTGGAGTGAAATATTTACTTTTGCAGAGCAAATACAATTAATAATACTAATTCAAATAATATATGTTGCCCATCAGCTCATGCAAAAAAAAACAGTGATTGGAAAAATCTGTAGCACAAGAAAGCTAAAATCCAAAATTCATTTCAGATGTTTCACTGTAATGGCAACTGATCACTCTGCTTCAAGTGAGATGTGCAAAAACTACAGTCATAGAATATCCTGAGTTGGAAGGGACCCACAAGGATTATCAAAGTCCAACAGGACACCCCAAGAATCACACCACGTGCCTGAGAGCATTGTCCAGACAATGAACTCTGAACTTTGGCAGCCTTGGTGCTGCGACCACTGCCCTGGGGAGCTGTTCCAGTCCCTGAACACCCTCCGGGTGAAGAACCTTTTCCTGATATCCAGCCTGAGCCTCCCCTGACACAACTACAGGCCATTCCCTCAGGTCCTGTCACTGATCACCAGGGAAAAGAGATCAGTGCCTGCCCCTCCAATAATATTACTAGCATTCTTCTTTTGTTGCACCTCAATTGTTAGTGATATAAAAATTATTCAGGGTATTTTTAATTATTTTTGAAAAGTTCCCAGGTGAGCATCTGCCTGTGACTTGTCTTTATGTATGTGGTTTTGAAAGATACCTGTAATATTTTGAAGTGAAACAGCATCCCTGAAATTGCAAGGCATGTTTTAAGGCATGTTTCACTGGCAGAATTATCTGTATATGTGAAGCTATCTCTGCTCACTGGACTTGCCATTTTTATCAGTGTCTTTGACCATTAACCATGTAATTCTAACTCTGTTTCATTTATTGTCCTGTGTCAGCTCAGGGATTTCAAATCATAAGGGCATGACAAAGAGGCTTGATGGGTGCCTGGTACTCATCTGATGCTGTCTTACGTTGAGGTTGGCCAGGGGCTTTGTGGCCGGTGAGAGAGATCAATGTGCAGTCCCACAGCGTGCATTTCTTCCTCAAAATAAAAAAAAAAAAATCTATTGTGCTTCACACATTTACTGGTTTGTGTTAGAAAGTTTTAATATGTTTTGTTTACAGTGCCTTTATTACTGCATGAGTAACTGTGTTGCCCTGCTCACAATGTATTTATGTCCTGTTTTCTATGTGGGAGATAAGTGTATATGTATTTATTTCTGCAAGGTCAAGATAAACTTCTCTGGGCAATTTGAACATGATCATTTTAGTCATCTGTTAGCCTTTCCTCATCATGAGGTTGTTAGTTTTTTTGGGAGGTTGTTTTTGAAACAAGAAAACCCCTTAAAACACCAAGAAACCAAACACCGTAGAAATTAATGCTTGCTCGATATTTATGATGCCTGTTTTCTCTCTTAGTGATAAAGCAGCTTAATTGTTTTCAAGTAAAATTTCAGATTGTTGGATTGAAATTTGAATCATTTCTTCAGAAGTAGAAACAGAGCATACTGTTTCTCTTAAGATAATGACATGCATGTGCTCTTGACTGATTCAGTGTTTTGATCTCAGATGCTCTGGACATTTATCATGTAGCTACTGTCATATAAATTACACATTAATGCTGCCAAGATTTATTCCAGTATTTGCAGTAGTAGAAGTTCCATTCATGATAAGATATTAAAAAATATAGGATATGTATCCTATTATTGGAAATGTAATTAAAAAAGAAAAAAGAGCTGCCTACCTAAACATACTAAGCAGCTGCATCTCATCCAGCTTGCTGCTAAAAACTTATCATTGCTTTAATTGAAATATTTGAAAAGCTTACATAATTATTCATGTAGTAAATAAATCGTAATCTTTTAGGATCCAATCTTCTTCATTTGATAAATGATATGTGATCCATTGGTTATAAATTTTATAATATCTGTCTGATATTTTAAGACATTAGAGAAGATTTCACTAACCAGCGAGATTAGGTCGTGAGGACTTTGTTACTGCTATTACAGGAAAATACATTTAAACCAAGCCCTGTCATGTGTGCAGGTTTCAGAGCCAATGGAAATATTAATATATGTTTGAATACCTTTGTGCTCCCAATCCTTGAGCTTCATTTCCTGTTTGCAGACACTTGGACTGTTTTATAGGTGCTGACAAGTTATTGACTAACAAAGGCAGAAAGAGGGGACTTGCAGACAGGGATAGAGGAGCAAGGTGACAGGGAAGGATGGACAAACAAGGAATACTGAGGGAATGTCTTCAGCTTAAAATAAGAAATCACACCAAAAATATTCATGGTGACGAAGCTAACACTTAGAAAATATTCCAAAACACTTGAGTGCATATGAAAGAAATGCAACCCCTAAACAACTTTTAGTCAGCGTGTGTCCCTCAGGGGCAAGGCAGAGGAACATTCTAGGGGTAGGACTACATTCAGAAGACACCAGGAACAACAGCTGGCCTGACTCCAGAGTTTGGGATGGCCAGTCATGGCATATATGGCAATAGCCATCACTCCCCCTTGAACAGGAGGAGGTACCAGGAGCTGCTAAGTACCTGTGGGAGATTTGTACAACTACCCCTGGGAGGAATGCTGTACCAAGTGAATTTAGCAGTTCTGATTCAGTGCAGGATGTTTTTCTTTTTGTTTTTTGTTTTTGGGGGTTTTTTTGGGTTTTTTTTGTTTGTTTGTTTGGGTTTTTTGGGGGTTTTTTTGGTTTGTTTTTTTTTTTTTTCCTTGTGGCTAAAACGTGAAATTGATAAAAGAGACATAATTGTTATGTTATTTACAGTGACAGAGGAGGAAATGGAAGGGCAATAGGGAATTTATGGAGGCTATAAAAACAGTAGGTAACTAATAGGAAGTTTGTCTGTGCTCTTAATTACTTTGCTTGTACCTTGTATCTTGTTCACTTGCAGTTTTTCTGAAGTTAGAATATTAGGGTAGGAATTGAGCCAGCCTTTCTGTATAGATCACCTGTACTATAATGAAGTTGCAATCTAGATCAGAGACTTTGAACATTACCACAACATGAATAAATAATAAAACATTATTAATAAGAAACAGCAGCCCATCTGCACAGGATGTACAACTACCCTAAATTCTGTATATGTCAAGTGTAGATGACTTGCACGCTTTGGGTTTCATGAGTTAGTGCACATTTCTGATGTAGAGAAAATTTCCTCAATCAATAAAAGGCTTTGTTGTTGAAAAAGAACTACTTTTGTATGCAAATATTAAAAGAAAAAAACATGTATATTCTAACAAAACCCAGAAGTTATCTGCATCTAGCAGAACTTCCTGCTTCTGAGATTTTAAATTATTAGATCATAAGCCTTCTAAGACAGAAGGTGTTGGGTCATTTCTAATTGTAAAGCAGTAGCACAATGAAATCTGAAGTAATAATCATCTTACAAAATAATCTGTTCAGAGGTCTTACCTTCCTTTATGTTCCTTGCTGTTTTGAAATGTGAAGATATCAGGCAACTGACAAAGAAAAATATCAGATGTCCATGGGTAGAAACACCCTAATAAGCACTTAGCAGGATACTTAATGATTAACTGTGTGCATTAATTAGTTACAAGTGTTATGTGTCATTAATAAATCTGTGCTTAATTACAGTATTATATACAGTATACTTGTTTTATTAGTTACGTAACTAAAGCACACATTTACATGTTTGTAAATAAGTGATGATTGCAGAGTAATTATTGTTACATTTATTTAAATGAATTGTTAACTATGTCATTGTAACCAGCTTCTTTCACGTAGTGTGAGACTGAATGAAACTTTTGTTTGGGGAAAGGGGAAGATTCCTCACCTTCTTTATGTATTTGCATGAGGAAATTCTGGGCTGTAATTCTTCCTGCGTATTTTCAGGTTAAAAAACATAATGCAAAATAAATTCAAAAACAGCAGCCCATTTTTATCAAAGGCAAATAATACTGTTTGTTCCTAAGTTTGTGAGTATAATGTTTTTGCAATTTACGATGTTGGTAAATGAATAAGAAAAAATGATCCCCTTGTGTATTTGGCAAAATGTTGGCCATCTATGCACAGTTCCTTAAAAGAACAGGTAAAAGCTATGTGCATTTTATCTTTCTGTTAAAAGTGATTTTACAAAATGTGCCTTACAGTCTGTTTCTGTCTCATTGAAAGTTGGACTAAGTCTCATTTAACTTCAGCAAAATCAGGCTGTTATTGTTCTACACATAAGGAACTGGTTTTGTTGCTTAAACTACTAAAATACAGCTGAAAAACCCCTGTGTTTCTTGGAACTATAAATTAAATTCTTCATCCTTTAAAAGCAGATGACTTGAGTGCCCAATAGTTCTTTTTAAAGAAAATAAAAAATTAAACAAAAATAAAAATAAAAAAAAAGAAAAAAAAAAAAAGATAAATAAAAAAAAAAAAAAAAAAAAAAAAAAAAAAAGAGAGAGAGAGAAAAATCAGGTAATTTCTATATTTTTTGCCTATTCAGTTTTCTAAGAATGGCAATCAGTTTCATTCTTATTCAACAGGTTTTCTGCAATACATGTACTTCAGTCATTTTCAGTTAATATCTCTGGGCTTACTTTGTGTAATAGATAGCAGAGAATGGCATGTGACTGAAAAAGCAAGAGGAAGGTGTTTCACTCACGCTTGTTTGTGCTGTACCTCTTAGCTCATCATAAAAAGCTTGGCTTATTAGGGTGCATTTAGGGGGGGGGTTATGAAAACAAAGCAGTGGGGTTTGCACAAGCTCTTTGGGACGTTTGAGAGCTCAAAAAAATTGAGGTGTTTGCTCTTCAGATGTCCATCACTTTGTAATAGTAAATAATAAAGTTTATGATTAGTTTTTACCAAAAAAGCAGCACTGGTGTGGTGTCAATCCTTTCAACGTAACTGAACGTTCAGTGGCAGATTGCAAGAAAGATGAGGAAGGTGACAAAGTTGGAAGCAAGTCATTAATGTGACTCTTCTCTTAATTGCAAAATGTAAGTGTTGTCTCCAGGATTATTAGGAGGAAGAGAGGGAATGAGAGAAAGTTTGTCTTTGAGATGAAATACTGAGTCTATAGCCATGAAACACCTTGCTTCCTGGTTGTACAATTAGAATTTTTCGCAGAACCTTGGCTTGGAAACTTGCTGTTTGGTTTAATACAAAAACACTTGTGAAACCTTCTCAGCTTCTGTTATAAGTGCTAAGTATTAGTATTATTTGCCTTGTTGTTGACAGTTTGCCCCAGGGATAACTTCTTCAGCCAAAATTTCCATTTGTATTCACTAGTAGTTATATATATGATATACCCATGGGTCTCATCCCTCCCTTTTTTCATTGTGATGTGCTCAGAAAGGAAACTATGAATTATATTTCTGAAGAAATTAGGGGCATCTTCCAAGAAAATGTTCTGTAAAAATGCAATTATGTGTAACATTAAAAATCAAAATTCTGTTTTGCTGTCCCAAGACCAGGACCAGTTCACTGGGCAGTGCTTCAAAGAGGTGATGACTGTATGAGAGATGAATGATGTAAGATCAGGACCTTTAGGCCACATGAGCAAGAGTACAGATCTATTCCATACATATGCAGCAGTACACACAGAAGTGTCTGTCTTTCTGTTCTAACTGGAATCCCTCAGAATCTCAAGCTTTGTTTTTCCTAAAGATACCAGTACGGCATCTACTTTATCTAAAGTTTACAATTTGTTTTGAATGTAGCTTCAAATTTTTCTTTTTTATAAGAGAAATCTGATTCTAATTTAAAAAAAAAAAAAAAAAAAGAATTTCAGACATGTGAAATAACATTTAGTTTTTATCTCACAATATGTTTATGGTAGCGAATGTTAGATTTGGTACTTTCAGCCTGCAAAGTACTCATAGAGAAAGTTAAGTAAAACTTTGTTTCCTGGTCACACATACACTAGACTTAGCACATATTTTAGATAAAGATAATAACAACATGGTAATATAAAATATATTATTAACAACAACAACAAAAAAAGCATCTTCTATCATTGGGGTGTTTTCAGCAGCTGGCAGAATTTGCAAGAAGCCAGATGCAGAATTGCTGCAGGACACTATTGATTTTCCTTTCTCTCATCAATTGCTAATTAATTTTGCTGCAGTTAATGAAACACTTATATTGTTATAGCTCTTGTTTTTTATAGTTAAAGAGAATCTCTAGTTAAACTGAATTAAACTATTACAGCATTGTGAGATGGAGCCAGAAATGAAATCTGGCTTGCATGCTCAAGTATTGCAAGTCACGCTTTTTGGAAAGCAGCCCATAATAACTTAAAGCTTATAGAATTTAACTCCTTGCAATTCTTTAGGTGCTCCAAGTGCTCCACTGGATGTCATGGCCAAGATTCATTGACTAAGTTCTGCCAAAGACCTTCTGTCTAGTACTCCCCACTGGTTGCCTCTGTTTCACAAGAGTTTTATAGTGAATGCAAGGTTTTGTAGATTTTAAACAGGATGAGTCCAGCCTCACTATGCTATTTCTGAGAAAATAGTGAAAATAACTAAATGAATAAATCTTTTAAAGTACAAATAATTACTTTAAGTAAGAATGTTTTTTTAAGGCACATGTTTTAAAGACTAATTAGCCACACAGTCTTATCTTCTTACTTTATCTGCTGGTCAGTAGCATGTTAGTGCATGAAGAAGACTGCTTTACTTTTCACTGTGCTGCTTCTACTAATTTTAGTTTTGAAGATGTTCAAAGAGAAAAAAAGTACAAAACTTCCATTCCATCTTTGAATAAGGCTATGCTGTTAAAATTCCATTCTGTACAAAATACAAAAGTTTTTATGTACAGGAGAGAGCTGGAGAAAATCAAAGTTTTGTAAAAGCATAATTTTTTTTTTTTCCTTTGTAAACAGGAAATGCATCTTCTTTCTTTGGGAAAATATGAAACTGCCTTTCATTCTGGTAACATATATTAGATACCTAAGAAAGAAAGGCAGTGGAACAGTGTAGATTTAGAACATTAATTTAACATGATGAAGTTAAAACATTTTCCATTCTTCCAATCACATGTGATACAAGAATAGTTTCATATTACTTGGTCTTTTCCTGGCAGGATGTGCAACTAAATGAACAGCTAGCATAATTTTCAACTGCCAGTGGATTCTCAGTGCATACCCTTTTTACTAAGTCTGTAATAATTACCGTAGAAGGTAATTCTATACTCAAGAACTGTAAAATAACCATGTAGTAACACTATGGGAAAGTCTGTTGAAAAAATAAAAGAAATTGGGTGACAATTGCTTAACAGGGACTATGGACTTGTGCCATGGTCTGCATGGTCATGGGTGAGTATGAAATGTTTTTGCCAAGACTTTGACTACTGATCTTCTCCTATTTGAACAGTAAAAAATAACACAATTTTCTAGAAAAATAGATATTTTTAATTGTATGCCATCCTAATAATATAATAAACAAATATTTACTGTGTGGTCGTAACTTGTAATCTGACACACACTTTTCTTCTCCAGCCCTCTTTTTTCCCAAGCAGAAATTGTGTGTGATACACTTCTGTGTTTTCTTCACTTTTCTTTGTGGTATTCTGTAAATTGGTGAGTGGTTTTATATTGATAAAGGCAGAAGAAATGTACTTAGACTTAAGTGATCATTATTGAAATACAAGAATCATCAGGAAGATGCAGCAGTTTCATGTTCAGTATCTGCAACATAGTTCAGTTTTGGTATTTTCAGGGCCAGCTGGTCATCTTCTAGAAATTCTGAATGTGCACCTGGGATTTTCACAGTAAACATTATTTCACTGTAGCTTTGAGGAAAATACAAGGTGGCATTCACTCATTTATCGTGTGTAAGGTTAAGGAAAGACTTCAGACAAAAATTCAGCAGTCTTCGAGACTAATTCCTTGGATAACTAATATAAAAGCCCTCATTTTCAGAACTGAGTATTTCCTATGCATGATAATAAATATATCCCTTCTGTTAGAACATTTCAATACACTTTTGAAATGTTGTTCACATATAGAGGATAAAACTTTCATGACAGTCATGACTGGCCAGCTAGTCCATAGGAGACCATAAATTAAACTAAATTAATTTCCCGCTTTACTAGCCTAGATGTGGTAGTATTTCCCTCAAATGAGGTTTAAACTTCTATTAAACCTTTTAATGTTTCACAGTAACCAGAGGAAATTGTGGCAACCATTGACCTGTGGACAGTGAGAGTAGGTCAGGTCTGTCAGAGTTCATGCAGCTGTTCCCTGCAATCTTGTAACTGTGGGTGGTACAAAAAATAACTGTGGAAGAATACTGAAGCATTACATTCTCAGTTGAAGTCAAATAGCAATTATCACTGGCGATCTAAAGGCATGAGTGGGAAACAAATGTGAAGTTACCTAAATAGAAATTACAGTAAATTGAAAGAGAAGTTTAAGGGTTCAGTACTCAAAGTTACTTGGGTGCCTCGTAATACTGATGGTCATCAAGAGTAGTTTCAGAAGTAGTTAATATCTTACATGCCAGTATCTTTTTTAAAAGCCCTTGAGAGTGTGTAGTGTTACAAGGATGAATAAATAAATTTCTTCTTCTCTTTAATTTCAGCTCTTTTCCTTTTTTCTCAAGCCTACTCCTTTTTTATCCTCCTCTGCAATTGGATGAGTCAAAAACCATGGCTCATTTAGACATAGCCCCTGAAATTCTTTTCTGTTAAAGTATTTGTTACATTGAACTGAGACTAGTGGTTTTCATACTGTTGGGAAATGCAAGTTTGGGGAGCACATATTGGGATTTTTTCAAATCTTGCTTTTCAATCTGTGCTTTTTAAAAGCACAGTAAGGTATACTCCTCTTAGTGATAATCTAACAGTTGTGTACTTTATGGGTGAGGATTTCTACAACCACTAAAGGGCAGTGCATGCCACCTTATGATTTCTTTTCTGCAGCCGTTGAACTGTCTGTCCTTGCTGTTAAGCAGATGGAGATAGGGCCCATTGCTGGGCTTTCTTTTTTGAGAGATTTGTGAGCTTGGTGCAGTTTTCTGCACAGAAGATTAAAGGTCTACTGTTGTGAGCAGGTCATGAAGAGGAAAATTCTGCCCTTCCCTTGTTCCTATTCAGAGGCCAACTGCCTTGTGCCTGTAGCAAGTAGAAGAGCTGATTGTTTATGAAACAACAGTTTTGTTGGCCAAAAAACTGACTTATGTTGTAAGAAGAATCCTAATTTCAGCACTGGTACTGAAACAGAAATACTGTGCAGATCTAAAGGTCTCATTATGCTAAACACAATGTGTGGTATTTACTGTGCTGTTGAAACTCTTAGCTTCAGTGATGAGTAAATATGATCAGGTTTTGGATGAAGCAAGTAAACAAACATAATAAATGAAGGTATTTGAAATCACGTTTCTTGTTTATGTATTCTGACAAGTATACTTTAATTATTGATCAAGATAGTAAATATGCAGTTGGTTACATTAAAAATTCAGCATTTTTCAACAGCTCAACTGGCAGTATCTATAAAATATTCTTAGTGGCATGATTCTTTTACCACTATATTGTTCCTGTTGGACAATGTTGGTGTCTCTTTAACAATGAGTATTACCTTACAGTATACAGTATGCGTGAAAATGTTGTCTTAGAAGGACAAGACTACTCTGAATCATTGTGCTGTTATGTGTGATAAGTATTGACCAAAGTACATGACTTAAGAAAGTGGAATATTAGAGCTGTGCTCAGTGGTTATTTGGTTAGTAGCTTGTTTGGCCTTTTGGGTTGCTTTTCTTTTCCTTTTCATGGTATATCTAATTTGGGGCTCCATTAGGATGAACTAGGGAAGTTGTTACTCTAATAAGTAACTCTAATATAAATTACTTTAATTAGAAATATGTTTTCCTTCCGTACGCGGTAAGGAAATAAAATTCTGCAACAATTTAAACAAGAACTTTTTCTCTGGGCAATTTTTCACCATCTGAGGGATACCTTTTAGGTATCATCCTGTTTTCAACCAAATTCTAATGGCAAAAAGAATGGAAAGGACTTTATTCTGAATTTGGCTATGACAGGAATGCAAATGTGAAATAGGTACTTAAGTATTTATCAGCAAGGATATTGTTAAGGAGCACATTCAGAGCAGTAGCTCGGGGTGCAGCTGCAGTGGGAGCTGCAGGTTGAACCCAATCAAGAGGTCCTGAGCTGCCAACACTTTGCATAATGAAGGGCTCAGGGAGCTGTGTCCGAGCCAGGGGCCGGTCACACAGGGACATGGCAGGAGCCAGACCTTCCCATGCTTGGACTGCAAGGGTATAAAAGCCCAAGGGTTCCTTTGTTCATGCTTCCTTCTTGGAGGCCCAAACTGTTACTGTGTTATTTAGTTATTGCACCAAGATTAAACTATTTGAAAGATTTGCTCATCTTCTGTTGTGGGAAGCCTGGGAATCAAGCTGGTGAGCAAACCTGGTTTGCCTGTGTGGGGGGATGAACAGGGAGTCCCATTGGAGCCTCTCACTGTGAAGGGCCTTTGGTGCCAGCACGGGTGGTGCAGATGTGACTGCCAGAGTGGTTCATGGATGGGCAGAGAGGGAAGTTTCCTTAGCAATATGCACTCCAGTGGCTGCCAATTCCTCAGACTGATGTCTGATTGCTCAATAGGTCTTTATAAAGCATTGCCATGTTATGGAGCCCCGTGGCATCCAGACCAATGAAATAATGTACTTGGCTCAAGATTTTACTTTAGTCTGTCTTTTATGAGAAGGATAGTATTTGAATATAAGTGGTGATAATGTGTTCCTTTTCCAGCAAATAGGTATTCCAGGAATCTGATTCTGTGTAGGGAAGAGTAAATGACCAAAGGAAGCAAAAGATTTGTGCATTCTGTGCAGCTCTGCTTTAAAAGAACAGAGGCTTGTGAAAAAAGTTTGGACTCTAGTACCTGGTCTGGTTCTCTTAAAGCTAGTTATTTTTATTGAATTACATGGAATAAACTAAAGACATAGCAAAGCAGTAAAGACAGCCTAGTTTATTTTGTATATTAATATGCTGAGGGTTTTTTATTGTTGGATCGAGCAGCTGTGTTTTGTTTTCTCTTTATAACAATTTTTTGAGTTCTTGAGAACAATATGAAAATCTATCATTAGTGCTTACTGTTGAAGCTTTAAAATGATGATAAATACTTAAAAAATAAAAATCTGAGATCATCATAGCAAAGAAACAAGGCTTTGAGGCTTAGTTCAGTATTCTTCTGGATAGTGGCTGTTTGCTGTACTCTCTATTGAGATGGTTTCCAGACCAGATATTTTTGAGAGAAATGTCTGCAAGATGGAACTGTAAAGGTGACTTTGTCTTTGGAAAAATAAATTGCTGGATTTGATCAAATTCATATCTGTAAGTCTTCACTATTTAAAAAAATATTTTAGCAGCACATTAAGATAAAGCATAGTCCTCAGGTGTGCGTCATCCTATGGAGAACTGAATTCAAGTCAGAGTTACTTCATGCCTTCCTTTCAAGTCCTCTGCTTAACATTTCCTGGTAAGGTTATTATTTTTGCTTAAAGAAGGCATCCACCACTGACAAATTTTGACCCAAGTGGGAAGTTTTACAAAGCCATACACAGTTGAGAACAGTCTTATAACTGGAAGTATGAAACCACTTAAATAGTTGTATGATACTGAAGGGAAATCCCTGAGATAGCAAATTAAGTTCCCAGTTAGGTGTCAGATAGGCTGTTTTTCCTGGAGGTATTATGCAGTTGTAAAATGAGATCTTGCCCATCTCACCTTTTGTCATTTGGGGATATTGTGGGGGGAATTGGATTGGAAGGGGTTTGCCACTTGTCCTGTAGGTGAAGATATTTAGTAAATGTCTACCAGAAACAACACTTCTTTGTCTGAAGAGATTAGACCTGACACATGCAGCTGGCACAAAGACTGCATGTCCTATTGTAATGATCTTCCTTGTTGATGGATACTGATTTAATGACTGAAGTGTATAAATCCAGTTTGCAGAGCTGCAGCTGTTGGTTTGGCCCATGTCTTTGTGGGGAGTCTGGTATCCCTGCAGAGTGACGTGTTTCTGGAAGGTGCCACGTTCTGTTCTGACCTTCTCTGGCACAAGTGTCCCAGAGCTGAGCTCTGACAAAGCCATGGCCAGGGCAGAAGGTGCTGCTGCCAGCCTGGGCTCTGCTGGGCTCCGGCTGTTGGAAGACAGGGGAAGCACGCTGAGATCTCGGTGCCGCGGGATCACTGCTGGGGAAGGGGCACTATTTCACTGCTGAATGAAATGCATGAGTGGCACCAACTCCAGCAGATGGGTCTCTGTGGTGTTCATAGTGGCGTGAGCTTCCAGTCCTCAGTGGACTGACATTAATCTGCAGGCCTTGCTGGTTAGGGTGAGGTGGAAGTGTTCTAATGAAACAGCAGTCGCTTCAGTTCCACACCATGCGTTGTTCTCTCCATTTACAGTTGGAGGTTTTACACCGGTATAAGCATGGGAAGATGCAAGCTTTAAACACACATTTGACAAAATAGCCATAAAAGTCTAGGCAGAAAAACTTTTAGTATTAAGAAGAAGCTTTTAACATGTATTTGTGTATGTTTATTTTTTAAAAATTTGTATTGCGGGAATATGTTGCTGCTGAATGGTGTATGGCCTTTTAAAGGAAGAAAAGAAAAAATCACTGCCAACTGCTGAACAGCTAATTCACTCAATATAAAACAAAGATGCATTTCTGTAGGGCTAACGACATGCATCACATCTCCTTGACAACTGCTCTAATTACCTCAGCTTGGACGATCAATATTTGATCTTTTTCCCACCATACAAACATGTCACTTTAACTGCATAGCTTTCTCTTAGCTTTTTGATAATTTGCAGCCAAGTGAAAATGGTCCTTTCTATTTGTTCTCCCTGGCTTGAGGCCAAGGGTTCTCTCAATAGTATAATGCAGTTCATTGATATGAATTTGTTGATCTCCTGGGTAGTTTTTCACAAATTTAGGGCAATTAAAAATCTTTGGAAAGCATTTCAGTTGAAGTCAATAATTTTCCTTTTAGAAATTACTTTGTTTTATGATCATTTTTTCTTCATCTGTTCATAAAACAGCTTCAGGGGAAAAAAAAAAAAAGACAAAGCACCATTTTATTGAGTAGCTTACAGATACATAAAATCACAGCTTTCAAACCTAGAATTAAGCAATAATTTAGAAATACTTTAATTGAAATGTTTAATTTGTAAGAGTAAGAATTGTTTAATTCTAGTTTGGACTTTGAAAAGTAGTTCTTTAAGGGAAGTCACAGCTGAAGTACAGTATTATCTCCCAAATAATTTCATTAAGAGATGTGAACACCATCTTTGAAAGACTGAACACCAGACTTTGGAAGCTGAACTGATCATGCTTCCACTCAGTGAACACTAGTAAGTTGCTGAAGTTTGTCAAAGTGCTAGTACAGAGGAAATTATACTCTATGGTCCAAACAAAGCTTTGTGAATTATTCAGTGTGGCCAGTCAGAAGCAGAAGTAAGGAGCACACAAAATTTAGGCCATTTAATTAGTTATAAAGTGAATTAAAATGAAAGTGATTTTATCAGGACAAATGTTTTTTTGTCATGTGGTATATTTAATTCATTTTGTTTCTTTTTTTCCTATGCTCTCCTGAGGGGGAATCTATGTTGCTGCAAAATACTATGATTACCTCAGGTGGACAGTGTAAGATTTTTTGCTCTCTGGAGTTGTATAGTCATATTGTTATTTATGCCATCTTTAGGAATTACCACTGAGCTCTTGGTGTTTTATGGAGGAGTTTAAATACATTGTTTAGTGCATGCTGTGTTTATTAAATAGCTGTGCTGTGTTGAATTATAATCTGTTCATAGTGTAAAAGGCTGCTATGCCCAAGGATACATTAAAATCTTGCCAATTGCTCATATCTGCAAAATAAATTCCATCAGAGTAGACCATGGTAAAAAATCCATCTACCCAAATACCCTGTATCTGATAGTGGTCAGATATTCCTTAAATGTTTAAGGCAAAGGGAGGGCTGGGGGGTAGGGGGGGCACACAGAGTCTGTCCTCTGGTATTCTAATAGCTTGTGGCTGTCAGCAGTTACAGACTTCACTGATATGAAGTTGAACCTCCTCAGTTAAGAGCACCAAGTTCCCAACATAATAATGAACAATTAATTCATTTATTTTTAAAAATACTAATTTGACATAGTAGAATTCTTTACTGTTTTTTAAAAAATATATTCACACTGTCAAATTTTTGCTTCTGTGAAGTATAGCATTTTAATAGAAATCCTGAGAATTTTGGTAGAGATTGCTGGGATTCAAGAACTACTGAGTCTGTAATTTAGAACAGAGTACAGGAGTAAATCATTCAGGACCTATACCAGACAAGCTGAGTGTTAATAAGATGACACAATTTCACTGAGTGTAGAATCATCTCCTTGAAGGCAAAAAATAATTTCCCATGAAATACCTTCTTTACTTAGGCTAATTAGATTCACATTTGAAAAATCTTCACATTTAGCAATGGCCTAATTATTTAGCCAACTAAATGTATTGCTTAACTAAAGAGACAGTCAAAAGAGGAATTACATCCTGTTATTTGTATGAAGTACATTTTTTTAACTACTACAGAAATTTGGGTTCAGCTTTATTACCACAGTTATTCCTGTGAGAAAGTCCAATTCCAGAAGACGTGTAATCCTCAGGGAGGAGGAAGATGTTGAGAGAGGGGTTATTAGAATGAAAAAGTAGATAGAAAAATGTAGAGGCTAAACCATTAAACGCAGTGTATCCTTATAGTGTGTTCTTATATTGTCAAAGAACCATTTTCTATTACAGGATACATGACACTGAACTCTGGATGTTGCTTTCCTTATTGCTTTTTAACTTATACCTTTGCTGCTTCTGAACCAGATGGGTGACTTGGTCCTTTCTTTTTGTTGTAGTTACAGAAAACAAAAGGCATTGTTGTGGTATATGTTTGTCAAGTATATTTAGATAAATGATTGGCAATTTTCTCATAACGAATCTACTTAATCACCCAACCTCTACAGAAAGTAAAATATCTTCAGGAGCCATTTCAGTATAAGCATTGTATGCAAAATGGTGGAATAATTTTCATGCACTTTATAAGAGTTTGTTAATTAAAAGTAAATAGGGCTCTTAAGTGGAAAATGAAATTATCCTATTGCTTGAAATACCTTGATGCAGTTTTTATTACAGGTTGCATATGGTATCTGTTAGGAATTTGAGCATGGTTGGTTGTTGAATTATTATGTGGATTAGCTGTAGTATTTGAAGGTTCTCGACTTTAAAAGCATGTGTCTGTTTTAAATCCTACATAAATTCCTCACAGTTTTTTAGAACAGTCTGTAACTCTAACCAGGGCATTTTTAACACCACAGCTTCAAACAACAGCAGGAGCAAATCTAAAACATTGCTCTGAGTGGTTTCATAACATCATTAAAAGATTTCCATTTAATTAGATAAATTCCCCTTTTCTTTAACTTTTCAACCTTTTTCTCCTAAGTCCTACAAGGCAAAGGGTGAAAAGACTAAGTGAATTGAATTAAATATTAAAACATTAAAATTGGCAGTTTAGAGCTCATAAGGAAAAGACAGGGAAAAAAAGAACTCATGAAAAACATATATTTCATGCATATTTTAGATTTTATTTTAAGACCTTTCCAAAACTATTATAGATATTCTTAGTAAAGAAATATTATAGGCTGTGTTGTCTCCCATGGCAGCTAAAGTTTCCAAAAAGAAGTTCAATCTGTAATACATCTTTCACATGTTATTTTAATAAAAAAGCAAATATAATTTCTTCATTTCCACTGCTAAATGGAGACTCATTGTTTGGTCATGTTTCCCTACATCAGCAAATACATTTAGAAATAATAAAGTAAATTTTATTATAAGTTATCGTGATGTGAAACATTATGTGTATGTTGCAGTAAAATTGACTTGAAGTTGATTGTGAAAATAGCTTAGCTGATGTGTCCCAGGTTGTGTCTCTACGTGTCCAGCAGTTTTTTTACATTCATGGATTCATTGACATGAATTTCCATGTTTGCAACTTTTCAATGGTATTAAGTTCTTTTGTTTCTCCTAACTTGAGTGGAGAAATTTTATTGGTATTCTAGTACTGTGATTTACAGAAGTGTAAACAAAAGAGAAATTACATTTACTTAGTGTGCTGTTACCATTTCTCCAGAGCAACTTGTAATTTGTATAACAGAAGTCAAGAAAAGCTGTTCACTGCATATAAGCATTGATCTGCATTGTAAAACCAATAGGTCTTTCACTGTTGTGGGTCATTAGTCTGAAATGTGTGGAAGGAATCATAGCAAGTCTTTGTCTTTCTAATGTGTCTTACTAATTAGTCTTACTAACTTGTTGTCCCTAGTATTGGTGGGAAATGGATTTTCTACCAGTATTGTTACCACATCCATACCCTTTGATGCCTTGTGATACCATAGGCAGGATATGTTGTTCTTCGTGTTTGTCTGGGGTTTGAGACACAGTTAGCACCCACCTACTTTTTTTAAGACCTTGAATTTTGTTCAAGCCATTTCAATGATGAAATCTCTTTGTTAGAATGTCATAGAGAAGCAATGTTATAAGTAGGTTTCTTGAGAAAATGGCAATGATGTGTAGATAAACTTTATGTAAGCACTGTAGGCTGAAACCAGAATAAGTTCCTGTATATTGGTTACAAGGGAAAAAGGTATTTACTAACTAGTCTTTATTTAGATGAACTGTTTGTGCAGAATTCTTGCAGTGATGTCCAGGTGCCTGTCTTAACTACTTCAGTCCTTTTAATAAACAATTTGCATCAGCATTCTGCTGAAGTTATATCCACGCCTTTTTTACTTCCCCACAGGAATCATGTGCCCATCAGCTGATTGTGTGGTGAGAGCTGATGTCTAAAGCGATGTCCTCTACACTGAGGACTTTACTGTAGAACCTCTGCCAGTCTTTAGGAAGGGAAAGACTGAAGCAATGGATTGATTTGGGTGTTGCAGAATTCGCTCGTCACTGCGGTACAGCCAAGAGAGGATTTTGTTTGCTAACCTGGCATCACTGGTAATTGAGCTCTTGTGAGTCCATCCAGTCACAGAGGCTTGCGTAGTGAAGCTTCAGTGCAGAAAGGGACATCACTTCCCAACATCCCAAACTCCTGAAGCATGTTCTAGGTGCAAAATCAGTAATTGGGTTTTGAAGGGATGGGAATAAGGGCCATCTTCAGATAAATTATCCTCTTCATTATTCAGGCTGTAACTGCTTGGAAGTACAAGATTTTAAAGAATGGCTTGTGCCATTTTGTTTGTCAAAGGATCCTGGTTTCTGAATTCAGTTCAGAGAGGTCTTAGTTTTCCTGATTTATGAAGGAAGTAGAAGAATAGTATGGAGAATTGATACTAGATTATATTAGACTGAATCCCAAATTAAAAACTTTCAATAGCAGCAACCTATTTGGTAAGCCCAGGTTTAACAAGTCTGTGGAAGCTGGACAGTAAAGAACTGCTGTTTCTACTTCTTACTATAGCATAAAAGTGAACCGATTCCCTTCGGGGATTATATATGATGCAGTTTTATATATTGATTAGTAGTTTTAAATGATTTTAAGACTTCTAGATGAGGTGCTATCTGAGGACTCAGCTTCTCTGGTCCTTTGTGAGCTGTTAAGAGTGCTAGGGTATTACTGAGTGATTGACAGGGCATACTTGTGCTTTGTCATCTACTTCTTATACAATGCAAAAAAGTGCAAGAGAGGAGGTACAGAAAAATACATTTATCAGTTTTTTAGTTTTGTATAATTGCCGCTAAATCTCCTTGCTTTTTTTCCCCCCTAATACTAGTGTAGAAACTGCAGCATCTCTAGGATGAAATTGAGATCACTTTTCTGAAAACTCTCTCTGGAGTTAATTTTTATTTGGCATTTATTTTTTGGTCATTCTGCATAATTTGCAATAATCTAACAATTCTTACTTTATTTATAAGGCGTTTTAAAAGTTGGGGTTTTTGAAAGTTTGCACTACATGTTGTTTGTTAGGGATACAACCTGACATCTCTGGTGACTTCTCAGAGAGTCTCAAAGCACTTTCTAGATGATGTAATTGATACATCATATAAAGAATCAAAAAGAATGAAGCTGCTCAATAACTCACAATGGCACTGTGTGATAGTTTAGAACAGGAAGTGTGGAATAACTATGTGCAGCTGGATCTACAGGATGAAGTTAAATAGACAGGAAATACTTAACCAAGCTGGAATTTAACCACATCCAAAGTGGAATTTGATGTGGAAACTAGCACCTTTAATTATATGATTTTTTTTCCTAAGGAATGCTTATGACTGTATGTGATCATAATCATGATTTTCTTCTGTTGACACTGAAATTCATTGATTGAACTAAATGTTACTTCTCTTGTAATAATGTCAAGTTTCTAACTGTCTTTGGTATAACTCCCTCTGCTGTGCAGTATTTAATTATTGAATAGAAATGATTTTATGGTTTTCCAGAACTAAATCAATAATGAGTGATTTTACTTTTGCTGTTTAACAAAAGAATTGCAGCTATTCCCCCCTCCATTACTTCTGTTATTTTACTACCATTGCAGCATATGGACTGACTGATCAGTATTATGGAGTCAAAACTGTGCTCTTTCCTCTCTGTCTCAGGAACTTTCTCTATAAACTTTCACACAAACTTACTGTTTTCATCCTATTGTAGTACCTTGGAGCCCAGTGACAAATCTAAGCCCTACTGGGATGGTACTTGAAGAAATATTTCCTGTTCCAGAGTATGCAGTAGGGACAGCACATAAAAATAAGAACGTACCAATGATGTTGGTCTGGGTATTCCAGAATTCCCAGAACCTCCAGTGCTAAAAGTTTTATAGTGGACCTGGAAAAGGAGATAGGTTTTGGGAAGCTATCCACCTGCTTGTGGGACAGAATGGGATAAAAGCAGGTAGCTAATTGTTTCAAAAGTGAAGTAACAAGCAGTGAATGCTCACAGATAATCTGGTTTAGGATGGGTATCAAAGCCTGGAAGAAAAGCAAAATCCTGAATACTCAATTCACGAAGGTGATGAATGGAAAATTATTTGTATTCCTTCTTCAGACACAGTTGGAATAAGGTGATGTCTGCTCAATTTAAGCTGTGTAAAGGAAATAAGTAAAGGAAATTTTATGGAGAAGCTATTAGAAGAATTCAAATGATAACATAAAAAAAGACTTGAATTGAGAATGTGGTTTGAGAATAGGGATCCCAGCTTGGACAGAATAAGGCAGGACTAAGAGAAAGGAGAAGAAAAAAAGTCCTTCCATTGTCAGCTGAAATGTGTTTGGTAATGATTACCTCAAAACAGGCTGGAAGCAGATGTAGTGTAAGGGTACCTTAAACCCACCTGTAGAACCATGTTCAGTTATATAGAAAGGGATCTTTCAAAAGATACTGAAGGAGTTGTTAGGTAAGAGCATCTAAAAGGGAAAAGTTAGCGAAGTCAAGAAAAAAGGAACCCTTCATAAAGAATTTACATCAAAATTTACTATAGCATAAAAGGAGTGGAAAGAGAATTTGGATGTTGGTGGCTGTATTATGGAAAAACAGTGCAACAGCCAAAACGATGGGAGAAGGGAACTTGGAAATCAATGGCCATTATTAGTGGATGAAGGGGCAGGATGATGTAACAACCTGTTATTTTTATCCTCTAGCTTTAATCCTTGGGAATTATAGCATAAATTAGAATGTGCTACTTGAAAATTTGATGTCTTTATTATTAATTCTTTTTTATTGTCTTGCCTTTTATACCTGTCTTTTCCTTTTTCTTGTTAAAACAGTTGGCCAGTCTTTAGCTTGCTAAGTTGCACATAATGTCACTGGTACATTGAGGCACATGTACCAGCACAGTTCGTAAATGGAAGCAGCTGGTTTCCTCTGCACTTGTGAGAATGTACAAACAGACAACCAAGATCTGTAAATCCTCTGTATGCTTTGGATACAATTCCTATCCTGAAAAGCCATGCTGTGATTTCAATTAGTACAGATGTCCACCAAGCCACCTTACTGGCTCAGGAAAGAATTCTTTTGTTTCAACACTTGAACTGTGAGATCTGGTTAATGTTACCAAATGGGGAAAAAAAAAAGGAAAAAAAAAAAAAAAAGTCACACCTATGGTATTAGTCTCATACTCCAGTATCTGAAAAAAACCTGGCAGACAAAAAAAAAAATGTTGTCATCTCACAGGGAAAAGCTGAATTCATACACAGGAACTGCAGGATTACTTCGATATTTTACTAGTCCCCTGTAACACCACCAAGTCCCATAAATGCCTAATGGAAAAACAGCAGAAAATGAGATCTGCAGCAGCCTTTAGAGATCAAATTTATGTTGCTGAACACTTTTTTCAGGTCAGGTTTAAAGGTCAGAAGAAAGTGGATAGATTAAATTTACGGATTTTGCCAACTTTAAAGGCCCCTTTTAGAGGTTTTCTGTTTCTGCAGGAAGCCCCAATATGTTTTTAGATGTTTTTCTGCAAGAATTGAAATGTCTAGAATCAATATTGTGTTTTTCTCATGTGAGAAAGGCACTCCTGTAACAATACTTAGTTACCCCCAGTGTGCTCTTGAGCAGTATCTAATTTAGATCCAAGGTGTGTTATCAACTTGGAGTAATTAATACTTCCATTAATAAAGTTTTTAGTGCATATTAATTTCATACACAGACTAAGACTCCTCTATCACAAGGCTACTTGTGACACCACAGTGACAAAAATGATAACCCCAATTCATTTTCACACTTTTGTTAGAATTTATCTCCCTGTTTCTCACACAATATTAATCTCTTCTTCGTCCCAAACAGAAAAGTATCTTCCCATGGCCATCACTAACTTTTACACTCTGTGCTCCTTTAAATGTGAATAGAATAGAACTTAGTACCCTCAGTGGGGAAGAAAAAAAGTAGAATAAAAACATCTTACCACAAGGGACTTTCTAGATCATCAGTCTCTGCAAACACTAGTTGCAAAATGAATGACTGGAAGTGGGAGATGACGGTGGACAATATCTTCAGAATCCTAAGTAATGTGGGCATAATGCCAAAAATGTCATTTTTTAGAAACAAAAGCTTTTCTAAAGCGTAGTAATTAATACTACAGGGAGACAAGTTGAATTAAAAGCTTAGTTTCTGTATATGACGCAGGGCAGTACAAGTAGCATATTTGTATATCTGTATTTTGGCAGGGTGGAGGAAGGAGGGGAATTTATTTATGTGGAGTTATTGCATCAGTCTTTAAATGTATAGGTAATTCAGTCAAAGGTCTTAGAATATTAGCTCAATATCAAGTCATAATACTTCCCAATTTAAAAAAAAAATTGACCTGGCCTCCTCAATGTTCCCTCTTAGGAAGATCTTAAATGTGTAGCAAATGCAGGTGTTCTCCAGTGAATGTGATTACTTGTAAATTATCATGCTTAAATTGTAGTAAATATTCACTCAAAAAGCCTTTTCAAAATTACTTTGAATAGCCACTTTATTTAACTTTCTAGTGGATATTTTTCTTATATGAAGTGATTTTTTGGACATGAGGTTCTCAGAGTAGTTCACAATTTTACTAGTGTCAAATTGAGCAAAGACCATAGACAACTGTTTTGGCTTTCAGCTGTGTGAATTTCCTGTATCCTCATTAACATTAGGGATGTCTTTGGAGCGGGGGAATTGAGTGATATCTGTAATTATAGATTTACTAGTATCTCCATAGTGAAGTACTTTATTAGCCACTCATAAAAGAAAAGCTTTCAATATTAAGTTTTAAACACTAAAGACTGTTATTCTCCACTTTAGTTCTTTAGTGAAGCTTCTGCTAGGATTTGAAGAGCTAGCTGTTATGAGATCTTTGTGGCTTGCATGTAGTCCTGGGGGATGTATTGTAGCTTGAACTTCACTATCTATGAAGATTTTCAAATTTAGTCAAATTCAACAGAATAATTCCAATTTTAGGGCTAACTGAAAAATTTACTGAGATAGGAGCTCAAATATCCAAGCACTCTTAGAAAAATACAATTGTTTTCCACAAACACAGAGGACTTCCTGACCAGATATGCTGAACTAAATGGAATAAAGCTTAACACTTGGGTTTCAGCTTAAAAACAACTTGTAGCAAATGTGCACAAACTCAGGGTAAATCTGAAAATTCTCCTTTTGGAGTAGAGCTGATGGGACAAATTTTAATAAAATTGGATACATCTGCAGTGGTATCATATATCAACCAAGAGGCAGACAAAAGAAGTAGGAATTTATTGGAGGAATCCATCTGACTTTTCTTGTGGGCAGAATTACATCTGGCATTTGTGAGGGTGTGCCATTTCCCACATCTTCACAATATGTTGGCAGACTTTTTTAGCAGGCTTGGATGTTCATTTGGGAGACCATCTCTGAATAAATGCATAATTCACTGTAGTAAAACCAAGGTACATGTCTCCTCACAATGCGCTCTTTTGCCATAAGAAAAATATCCGAAGACAAATGCAAATTTGTATCAGGCAAAGAAAAGCAGACAAAGTATTACTCTGTCTGAATGCCAGACATTCAGAAGATGTTTTATAAAAGGTTTCAAAACATCTCCTGGTCATCTATATCGTCTTCTCAGTGTAGAATCCTCATAGAATGAGTATGGTGGTAATTGTGGAAAATTGGTAATCATCAGTGGTGTTAAATATCTGAATCTAAAGTGTATCAGAGTCTTGAAGTTGTTGAATATTTTCCAAGGACTATTACTAGCAGTGAATATTCAATAAAGTACCTTTGCTCCAAGATGAGAGGGGTCAGGGATATGGCAGGTTACGTGAGATGTAAGCAATTGTTGTGGAGAGCAAATAGCTAGAAAAGCAAGTTCACGGGAAGATTTCTGCAACTCCTGTGCATATGCATGCAGTTTGTCAGGAGCAAATAGGGTCAGAAGACACTTCAGATTGTTTATTACACATCTACAGAAGTACTGCTGTGCTGCAAACCATTCTCTGAAGTCTGCTGTTTCAGCAGCCTGAAGTATCATTACTCCAAGGTTATGGATCTGCATTAGACTTAGACTTGAGTCCTGTTGGATTTACAAAGTTAAGTGCATAAGCTTCACAGGCCTGAGGCTCTCATTCAAGGGGGACTCATGTAATTTCTCTGCTTCTGCCAGGCCTGCAGTTTCTAACAGTAATTACCTCTGGCTAAACCTAACAGTTAGGTGATATTACCATATTCTATGATTTATGTATATCAGTTGTAAGCTGGTAAGGTGTGGATGAAGCCAACTCTTAACTGGTTTTAGTTCACACTGAATAAAATCACTTGAGCACTAACAATAGAAGATCTGGATGCTTTATGTTGGATATTAAGTGTTTAAAGTACTCACTGGGTGAAGCTAGAGCCTCAAACCTTAGCTAAGTCATTATAACCAAAAGGAGCTCTTGCTGTTGGAGCAGTTTGATCTGTTTTGGTGCTTGGAAAGAAAACTTCCCCTCTGACTATGTATCAAGAAATTCAACAAACATAAAGTCCAGAACCAGTGTCACCATTGGTGCAGTGGTGCTCAAGTCCATGCCAGAATGAAAGTTATTCTCCTCTTTGTATTTCAGTTTGTGCCTCTGGTGACTGATTAAGAAAATGACCCTTTATAAAACAGCTTCCATGAAGAATAGGTAAATGGATCAGCACAGTAAGGATTAAGTTTACCTGCACAGGCGTCACTATCCTATGATGAACAATTTTTCAATAAGTGTCATTTGCAACTGTTATGAAAATCTATCAGTGTCTGTTTCTAGTACAGAGCAACTATGCTGACTGAGCTGAGGGGTGAGGGAGTTCTGCTGTAGAACTGCAGGAAGAGCTGAATGTGCCTGCATGGTTCTTCCACCTGAGGGAAAGGTCAGAAAGAATAGCTCTCCAGCCTTCTTGGTGGCTCTTTGCATATGGAAACAATAAACCAGCAATCCATCTGTTTGTGGATCTTATTTAAATCATTGATGCTGACATGTAATATTTTATAAACCAGTTATTTCCAGTTATAATTTTTTTGCTTCAAGTTTCATGAAATAAGATTTCCTTACTACAGAATTACAGAGCATAAAAGGAAAAGGAGTGAAAGGCAGTTTGTGCTTCAGATTAGTACATATAAAGTGAACAAAGCCATCCATTGTGTTGCTTTCGTGTCACTGTTGTTAGATATTAATTTGATAAGAACAGACTATGTTAAAATGGGGACTGAAAAAAAATGTTGAAACTTTTTTTTTCCCTTGACTGCTCCATCATACATTATAATGTTTATTGTTGAGATTAAGTACTCTCTATTCAAGCAGTAACAAGTTTCATAGTGGAACAAAAGTAAGCAGCACTCATGAAATTCATTTTAACAAAAAGTATGAACAGAAAGATATGAAAACTATTGATTATGTTGTCTGTAGTGACATACAAACAAAATGATAACTGTTCACATCTATACAAGTGAAAGAATGGCAATGTCAGATTGTGCAGAGATTAACATAAGATTCTGACATCTTTGGTGAAAATTTATAATTACAATTGATGCTTTGGTAGAGATTGGAATGAGGGTGGAATCTTGTCAAATAATTTTTTCTGTTCATGTCATTGCCAACTATTTAACCCTTTGATTATCAATGATTATTGCTATGGATAAACGTGACTGTTGTAGTAAGTTTTTGTAATAAGTGATTTGTACCAGTTCTGAACATCTGTTTCAGAAGGAAGCTTCTTAAGCTTAATTTTGTTCTGCAGAAGATGTTTTAAATGGTATCATATAGATACTGCTCTCCAGGGCAAAGGTTTGTGAAAATCACTGATTTGTGTCTCAACTGCCTTTACAGAAGAAAATTAGAGCTCTAAACTTCAGAAAATTGAAGAAATAATAAGATCTTATACATGACTGCTGAGCTCTGGTTTCAAGGTACCTTCATCACTTCTGTCTCTTATTATTTACAGAAGTGTTGGATACTACTCTGCTAGCTTTTTTTCACTAGATTCATGACTGGGATGGGCGATAGATGTTGATGAGGAGGCATTGTAGAGACAGGAGTAAAAGGGAACTCCTTGATTTCCATAGTTAGCTGTTTGAAAGAGAGAGCAAGCTCCTCACTTTTCTGTAAATGAAGTCATCTGATTGATATAGATGCATAAAAATAAATCAAAAACTTAAGACAGACGCTTTCCATATTTGAAGAATGCATCCTGCATTTTAGTTTGACATGGACTAATAATTTTCATTCCCTAAAATGAGGAAATTCTGAACAATTTCAAAATGTTCTTGTTTGGCTGTTTAAAAAGTAGAAATCCTGTTTATCTAGCATAAGGAAGGGATTTAAACTCTCTGAACTAAGTAGGTGATTTTGAGAGATCCCAACTTAATTTTCTTATAAAAGCACTGAAACATGAACTCAAATGCTGATTTTAAAAGGAGTGCTTTTTCATTTGTCTTTGCTATGTCCCTCAAATATGTCAAAGTTATTCAGTGATAGTCTAATCCAGAAATCATGGTTATAGTGTATAAATTAGCACATAAGTTAACACTGTTAAATACATTATGATAGCTTTAGTATCTATTTTTCTTATTCTCTCTATTTTCAGGGACACAAATTGAATGGGCAAAGATTCAAGTAAAGGGTAAAAAAGAACAGGGAACATTTTTTCATAATTAATATTCTGATTAATATTCTGTAACAGATCTTGTTCCTGTTCAAAGGACTGTCTACATATAGGGTTGTAGGCATTATTAAGTTGACATTGACTTCATAATTTGGAATTCAGAGATGCTGCATGTGAAGAGGAAGGGCTGCAGAAGGATCTCAAACTCTAAGGTGTTCTAATGCATCTATGTGGTTTGTTTGCAAAGTGTATACATTTTGTGGTGTTTATTTCAGGGTAAAATAGCTAATTTCTAGTTGTTAGAGTACCACCTGGGATGCTCTGCTTTGGAATAATTTTTTTACAAGCTGATAGAACATTGGAGACTGCATGATTTGTCCACATATTTTTTGTCCATACTTTTCAAATATGCACAGATCTAGTATATCATAGATTTTTACAATAATTCACATTGCAATGGACCCCTAGAGGTTTGCTAGAGCAAATTTGAAGTTTACGGTTGCTTTATGTTTCGTCATTTTGAATACTTCCAAGGATGTTCTAATGTTTGATCCTTGCCATGAAAATTGTTTTTCCATGTGAAATTTCTTTGAATATTGTAAAAGTCACATGAGTTTCAAAAGCAGTTTGATTTGTATGATTTTTTTAATACCATTTTTAAGAACATGAACTCATGTAAAGTGTGTATTCCCTATGCACTTCAACATTTCAAAAATAATCCAGTTGAATTAAACTACACAAACTAATTTGGGTGCTAACAAAGAGAAGAGATGTTGATACAGGGGTTAAGGTCTGACTTATAAAACTACAATTGCCATGTTGGAAGTATCTCCTTGAATGTAACCTTGTTTCCATAAAGTAAAAGTTTTAGAGACTTAAATGAGTCCAAAGAAGTCACTTAATTGCTAGTTAACAGTGATTTTCTTAATTGCTACTTGTATTCTGCACTGTTGTTTTTAATCTGTAAATTGATTTGGAACTATACATTCTCATTTACATGGCAGTTTACAAAATCCATTTTGTGTCATAGATTAAAAAACAGTGCCCATATGTTTCTACAGTTTCAGAAAAAATGTGTAACGTTGCACAATATTTTTAAAATCAGTAACACGTGATCCCATTGTGAAAAATGGCATCATGTTGCATGTCTGAGCACCCTTAGTGAGCATTTCCTGAGCCCCACCGTGCCACGGGAGTGCTTGTGGAGGAATAACTGGGATGGGCAGTGCTGAATAACGGGGATGCACGTGGCCAGGTGAGTGTTCACTGCTAAACCCAGCACAGCATCCACAGAAGGCCCTGTGTCCCCTGAGCTCCTGAAGGCTCAGAAGGTGCCTGCCTGCATTATACTTCCAACTAAAGGGGTGTTGTCACACAGTCTTAAGGAACACAGGTATTTGTTCACTAAATTTCAGGGGCTTCCTGTTCTCAAAATCATTTGGCTTGTGAACTCTGTTGTGGATTGAACAACAGGTGTCTGCTAAGGAAGGCAGGAGCCTCCCTTGGAATAGAGGATTTAAACCCCCTCCTCTGAATTATTATAACTTTGAAATTAAGGGGCTCTCAGGTGAAGATATGGGAATAACAGTTCTTTATGAGGGGAACTAAAATAAACAATAAAAGAAAAACACATGTGCAGTATTATAATGGAGAAAAACAAACAGACAAACAAACAAACCCACTGACAGAGTCAGGATACAACCTGCCCCCCTGTGGGTCAGGGTGTTGGTGGCAGTGCCATTCCATGGTGGTTGCAGTCCCAGTGGCAGATGTGGCTCTGGTGAAGTGATGCTCCTGGAGAAAGAGTGGAGTTCTTTCACTGAAGGTCCAGTGGTGATAGATGGGCCTGATCTTCCTCTGAGAATCCAGTGGAAAAGGCTGCTTGGTGTTCCAACTCCCAGATTTTTATCCAGGTAGGAATGCTTGGCTCCTCCCCCTGGTCGGAGCATTTCCCAGTGGGATGATGGAATTCTATGAGTGACACTCAATGGCCCATGAGCAGAAGATCTCTCCCTGGAGGGAGGCTGGGTTGTGGAAGAGATAAGAAAACTGCCCCAGCAGGTTTATTGACAGTTGGCCATGGACAGACAATTACACCACCACACACACCCCAGTTTTATCACATGGTGATAGAATACACAGTTTTGGTTACATTTTGCACTGCAACCCGTGACAACTCACTGATGTTCTGCATCAAGAAAGGTTAATTGTCTGTCCTAGGTTGACCATCTAGCCTGATCTTTTATTGATCTAAAACTTTTTTACAATATTGCATTTTTTATTAAATTGAAGTGTTTGTTCTGTCATACTTCATGTATCCAGAGTGTGATTTTCTCTGAAGGTGAGCAAAAAATGTGACAGGAGTAGAGTCAATTTCACAAAGAGGAGCTTGGAAAATATTCAGTAGAGAATTAAAACTTACGGTATTCAAGAATCTTGAATAGCAGTGCAAAGCGAAACCCCTACTAAAGTCTCTTACTCCCCCAATAATATGACATTACAAAAAATAATGTCTTTACAGAAAATTATGCCTTAGCAGGGAAGTTTCCCCTGAGGTTATCTGGAAGTAAAATACTTAAACTACTCTCCCTGGTTACAGTAGTAGTCCTGCTATTAAAAGTGGGTTTCTGAGGTATGATCTCATAAGTTCATTAGAAACAGAAACTTAATGTAAATATTATTTGGCTCTAAAAAGTTAATAATTAGAGGTATTTCCCCCTCACCCTTGGAATTTGAAGGAAGCACTTATTCAGACTATAATAATTAATGCAAAACACTTACATAGCTTGTTGTATCAAAGTGTTCTTCAGGCAGTTATTATTACCCAAATTAATTTAAGTGAAGATATCTCTGTTTAAAGCTTAGCAACTGTCCAAATTTCAACTATATTAATAATTATTAGAATTAGCATAGATCCTGACCCCCATTTATTTGTGTTCAGAAATAAAACCATGTAAGAGTCTTCCTATAATGAAAATTAAAAGGCCAAGCAATAACATTAATGTTCTTTTAAATAATTAATTTTAATGTGTGGAAGTGTGAGCAATAAATGTTTTATTGTAAACCCTGATGTGGTAATTAATCCAAGCGATTAGGACCTAATTGCATGTTCATAGTAAATGTTATATTTGCTGTGAAAGACTTTTTGTTGGGAATTGTGGTTCAGAGGATAGAGTTGTGAGAAGAGTGATACTTGAAAGAAATATTTAGCACACTTTCTCATCAGTTGGTAAGCCAGAAATTGAAAGAAATGCATCCCTTATTATTATGCTGGTTAGGTTTTTAGCTCTTCTGAGCTTTTTGTTGCACTTAATTCTACATAATAGAGGTGCTTAAACATGAAAGTAAACGTAAGGATAGGTAGAGGCCCTTTAAAATCAGCTAGGAAGTACCTTGGGGACTTGGGAGAGGTATTTGTTTTATTAATCATTTACACCTTAATTTGCAAATAATGGAAGTCCTACTAGTTCATAATGCTGGTCATTTCTTTAATGCATAGAATAAGTCATCCTGTGAAGAGTGTTGGTTTCAGGTGCCCTGGTTGTGCTTTGGAAAGCCCTATCACACACCAAATGAATTCAGATCTCCACTGAGCCTTTGGAGTTGCTCCAGAGTTTCACTAATATATTGATGGAGTTTGGATCCCCCTTTTTAAATTAAATTTTATTTGTGTGGGTGGGTTTTTTTCCTTCAGCAAAGTTACATTTTTTAAATATAGTGTGGGTTTCTGTGCTTCTATATAGAGCTCAGTTTTGCCCGTGGTGAGTCTGCCTTGTTTAAACAGACTGTTAAAGGATGAGTTAGCATTTGAATAGTGCTATAAGCTTCAGAAATCTTTTGGCTTACTACTTGATCATTTCTTTTTTCCTCTTCATACCTACCATGCTACATATTTCTGATGATACGATCTTTATTAGTGAAATAATATGCTCTTTCTTTGGGGCTCTTGAAATATGTTCTAACGATGATGGTAATGACTTTGATTAATATTTAATCCCCATGCTGCTATGTTCTTATAAATTACAAGATCTCAAAGGTAGCTGGGGGAGGGAAGAAAGGTTTCTGCTCAAGTGTTTTAGTATTAGAGTGCTTAAGGAGAAAGATACCTATATTTCATTATACTTTGTATCTGCTTTCAAATCTGAATTTAAGTGTAACATTTTGTACCATGACCACATTGTTGACAGTGAAATCTTGTAAGATGGACTTATTGTCCAGGGCAGTGGACTCATTCTTGTGTTTGTTTGTGTTGTGTAACTGTTGCATTCCTCTGCATCACCTGGGGGGCAGGGGGGTCATGACACTGAGGCCACAGGTGTAGCAGTATATACTAGTATGGAGCAAGAGCTTGGGGAGACTTTTTTTTCCTTTTGTCACCCAGTCAGTCAGTGATGATTATATACTAATATCAGTCATTGTTTCACTCTTGTTTAACCTGTATTCATAAAACAGACCATTGTGCTGATATAAGCACATTTAATTAAGCAAATACTCCTATTTGTTCTCTTCTTGTTCAAGGATATTTTAATAAGCAAGAAATGGGCTTGTTTAAAGTATTTACTTAGAGAGCTTTCAAACTGAGGATTAACTGTCTAGAGAATTAGAGATTCTCTATGCATTTGTAGTTACATAGATTCTCTCAATTTACTAATATGCTGTAAATATTATGTACACACCAAACTTGAATGAATTCAACATATGGTTGATGTTTACATAATTTATGAGATGCCACATTATATTAATGGAACTAACCATATACAAAAAAGCAAATGTTGCACTATCATTGAGGCTCCAAATTAACCATACCTTATTCTATGCCTTCTGAAGTGCTTATTTGTCAGGACAAGAATCCTGGGATTGTGCTCAAAATGTTGGCAATTAAGATTGAGAACCAGTTATCTCAGTGTTCCAAACATCTTCAAAAATATTGATGCCGATTTTTAGACTTCTGGATATTATTTAATTGAACAATAAAAAATATGTCCGAGTCTACTTTTTGGTCTAAACACAGCATTATCCTCATATTGGTAGATGAGTTAGACAAACCTAATTAAGAGTTATTTTAAAAGGATGAAAGGTGAAAGAAGCAGTTTCTTTAATCAGTAATTTAACAATTTGTTAAGATGTGTGGCTTTCTCAGTAAGGATTTTATTGATTTTCAGTGAAAAAAGGTGTGGTAAAGTGGTTCTGGAGTACTAGGACAAATGAAGTGGCTTGCTCTTTATCATAGCTTGTTTGATTTGCAGCTTATATTTTATTGATGGTAATACCTTATACTCCATAACACCTTTCAACATGAAATTTCAGTCATTTCAGTAACATTAAGTAATTAAACCTCCCACTGGTTCTGCCAATGGAGGTGTGTTTATCATTATAACTATTTTTCAGGTGGGTAAACAAGAGGCAAAAGAGGTTGAATTATTAATTGAGGTAATAAAATCTCTGAGCTCCTATCTCCCAGATGATGTTTAGTACTTCCTTCAAAATTTTGTTAAAAATTCAGTATAATTAAATGTGTACATCTCACTCCCTGGGCTTAATAAACTCATGTAAAACTGTGTACTGAATTTGAGAGAGCATATTTGAGAAGGGTTTTTTGCTTTTTCACAGAGGGGCCAGCTTAAGGGAGCATCGTCAAACCAAATTCTTAAGCTTATTTTGGCAAGATGAATTAAGATCTTAACTACCTTCGTACTTTTCAGGGAAATAGGAGAATTTCTTTATTTGGGATGACGTGTTCTCTACACCAGAAGTAGGTGTATTTCTGCTCTCTGGCACATTTGTTACACCTCATTGTTAAAGTTCTCATCTACACTGTGTGTGCACATCTCCTAAGTAGTCACACAATTATTTGGCCTTTAACATGGTTTAGAACAACTCCTGGAGAGTGCCAAATTTAAACAATAGTTATCAGACTTGAAAAATATTTCCAAAGTGATATAAATTAAAAATTGATTGGTAATATGTGCAGAAAATAATTGTTTTCTTTAGCATTCAATGCCAGATATTGAAGGCTTTCTGCTACTGATAGATACAAATATGGCAATAATGAGAGTTCACTTCAACAACAAAGAAGCTGTTCAAGTCTGAAAGCAATCCTCTCCTTCTGACATGTTGGCACCATCATAGAGGAAAATGTCACGGTCAATATAAGCACATTTACTGACAGTTAGGTTTTTTCCTATGTTCCTGAAAACTGTTTGAAACTTGGCTTTTATCAAAAGCAGAAACACTGGCCACTCAGAATGATAAAACAATAGTTTATGGCTTAGTCATTTTCCAGTTATAAAGCAATACTTTCATAAAAATAAACAAGGCATACAGGAACAAGCCAAAACAATTACTCAGAGAAATTGTTGCATTCTTGCTGTCCTTGCTTCCTGATCTAAAACAACTGTCTCCAATAGGAACTGGACAAAAATCAGCAGGTTTTGTTTCATTAAGCAACTGCTTGCTGATCACTGAGATCACTGAAATAAGATTTATCACTGAGATAAAATATAGTTCAAAAACGCAATTGATACTGTCTAGGTACTTTCTAAATTCCTAAATTACCTTTTACTGAAGGAACAGGTACATAGATTAAAATAACGTTCATGTATTTCACTAATTTACAGACCAAACATTTCCCAAGTGGGTAGTTATGAAGAGCTTTTGTCCTTTCTAGACAAAGTAAAACGCTGCTTTAAAGCTACAAGCATCTTTATTAATAAAGGTCATGTTGATTATTTTATTTGTAGGGGTCTGTTAATTATTTCTGGAGGTTTTTTTCACCATACTGTGAGTATTTTATTATATGTATCATCATGACTATTCTGTCGTAGCTCAGTAAGGAAAATAATTTAACAATAATTTCAAGCAGGAACAGGTTGCAAGTATAAATGCTCAAAACTGAGATATTCAAGAGGTAAGGGGTCAATAAATCTGCTAACCTGACAGTCTTGCACATTCCAAGTAATGTGCTCAGATGTTTCAATGTTAAAGGTAGTTTTTAAATTGCTCCCTGCTCTTTTAAACTCACATAAGTACTAAGACAGATGAAGAGCTTTTGCTTTATCATTCCAAGACGATTCCTTCTGGTTCCTGTTCTGAGGGAAAATGATTTCATTGCCATGTCTCACAGTGGGTGGGACATGGACTGCACCCCATCTGTGCTTAGGCACTTCAGAGGCTGAAACACAAAAGTCTTTCAGACCCTTCTGGTTTGGTTGTAAGAGCACCTGGAAGCCTTGTGTAAGTTCTTCCGTCTGGAGCAGTTACCTAGTGGCTCGTTCTCCAGCTCAGGAATTGCCATGTGTTCAGCCTCACTCTTTCCAAGCCCCGGTATTTTTGCTAGACTGCAGCAGATGAGACTGATGGCAGAGCAGAGCTGAGGGATGCCTCTTCTGCCCAAGTGTGTGGCTTCAAGTTCTCTTTGTGTGCAGAATAAAGGAAACTTAATCAGGTCCAAAAGCTCTGACTTGGTTGTGTCTGTCATGTAATGGAGCAAGTTTTTTTGGCATCTCAGCACTCTCACTCTCCCTGGAACTGCCAGCACACTTGAAGATAGATGATTTCTGTAGGGCTTTACTGAATCTCAGTATTTATCAGGACTGTCACTACGTCACTGTCAAGCTTTCTGTGTTTCTGAAAAATTCCACCCTTTAGATGGATGGGCGTGTGAGGTCATCATAAATGCGTTTTTATGTAAATGCTTGCTATAGAATAATTTTGGATTAAATTATGTGTTCCTCTCCTGTTGGCAGAATATAATTTGTCTTAAATGGCAGCAGACAGTTGTATCTCTTTTCCTGGAAGTTAAATATTTTGATTCACAGATACAATTTATTGATTTTACATTGTTACCAAATGGCATTCCCAAATCAGCTCAGAATACATGGTTCAAAATCCTGTCATTCACATGATAAAGTTGTTTTCATGTAATCCACTCCACAAATGGGAGTGGCAAGGAAAGTGGAAGAGCTATAAAGAAAGAAATGGATTTTAGCAGGTAGTAGGTTTGAAAGCAATCCTAATTTTTATTATCTCTGTATGTTTTTGAGGCAACATTGTTTCTTTACTATTAAACAGTAATAAATCCCAAATTGGAAGGCTGTTATCATCTTGCCTTGCATTTGTTTGGGAATACTCACTCAGAAAAAAAAAAAATCTTGATCCTGATTGTGCAAACATTCTGTGTATGTAATCCAGATGAATTCGTGAGCATGAATTCTGTGTAAGTCAAGGCTTCTCAGCTTTGACAGAACACCTTATAGAGAATTACATTCACCAGAGAGTCGTGCTGGTTTCATGAGGTCACCTCTGTTTCTGTGCTGCTGACGCTTTTGACACCCTTAATTTGCTGCCTTCACATCTGCTATAGCTGGTGCTGTAAGAGCTTAGTGTAGGTTAGAAGAAACCTTTTGGGTCTGTGTGTGTGATAAAAATGCTTTGGCTTGCAAGACAAATTACTGGTGTGTAAACTCACCAAATCCTTCCAGTAATGCTAGTGTCTACAAAAAAACAGATATGAATGTGAAAGACTATCCAATATTCACAGCTCCCTGGCATATCTTATAAGGTGCATCAAAGAATTCCTGAATATTGCAGAAGTGAGATTAATATGATATTCTCTATTGACTTTGTCCTCTGCTGTTGTATGCATCTTATTGAATTTTAAAAGCTCTTAAGTTACAAACAAGTGACTGTATCTCCCATAGCCAAGCGTCTGCAATACATGAATGTATTTTTCTTATTTCTTCTTTTGTGTTTCTTTTTAACCCACAAGGAAAATGGGGGGTTTTCCCCGCCAAAGGACTGCATTTAAATAAAAGGACAGCTTATAGTGCCTAAGAATGGTATTGCTTTGTGCATATACAAACATGCATATACATAATTCAGCCTACCATCCTATTCTCTATCAGCACAAGCCAAAGCACTACTGTGTGCTTCAATACATCTGATAGCCTTTAATGTTTTATAGGTTTTCTTAGTGTAAAGTATTCCTGCCTTTCACTTTCTGTGATTGCACTGCCGAATTGTCACATGTCCTTCTATCACAGAATCATCAAAGTTGGAAGAGATCTTTGAGATCATCAAGTCCAACCATCCACCCAGCACTACCACTGTAATCCCTAAACCACATCACCCAGCATCAGATCCTGATGTCTCTTATACCTCTGGGATGGTGACTCCACCACGTTCCTGGGCAACCTATTCCAATGCCTGACCATACTAACAATGAAAGAAAAACCTTCTGATATCTAATCTGAGTCTCCTCTGTCTCAGCTCTAGGGTATTTCCTCTTGTCCTCTGTAGACAGAGTAGAAGAGACCAGTCCCCACTTCACTCCAATCTCATTTCAAGCAGTTGTAGAGAGCAACGAGGTTCCCCCTGGGCCTTCTGTTGAGACTAAACAATCCCAGGTCCCTCACTCATTCCTGTAAGACAGCTTTCTAGCTCTTTCTTGAGCCTTGCTGCCCTTCTCTGGACATGCTCCAGCACCTCAATGCCCTTTCTGAAGTGAGGGGCCCAGAACTGAAAGCAGTACTTGAGTTTTGGCCTCACCAGTGCCCAGTGCAGTGGGACAATCACGCCACACTATTCTTGCTGGCCACACTATTCTTGCTACAGGCCAAGATGCCATTGGCCTTCTTGACCACATGTGCATATTGCTGTCTCATATTGAGCTGCTTGTCTACCAGCATCCCCCTCCTTCTCCAAGACAGATACATACACAGTAATTTAATTTCTTAATGCAATGTACATTTTCCAGGCTGTTGGAATTTCTGATTTTTAACTGTCTCATCCTTTGATTGGAGGTATTTTCCTCACGGTTGTTTTAAGTACCTTTGGGTTTTGAGGGTAAATAGGACACCAAAACTCTGTATAGTAGTCTAAGATGTGTAGGTGAGTACAAAATATCTTCTGAGGAACCTCTTAGCCTTCTTGTTAGTGAGAATAGAACTTCCTACTGGTGAAAGATAAAGTCTTTTATAGCAGTGATACAGGATTCACTTATTCTCCCACTCAAAGCTAATGTGGCTGACAGGTAATTGTTTAGAGTAGGTAAAAGTAGTTGGCTTAGACATTCCTTTGTATACATCTGTTTGGACCAAAAGCAGTGACAGCTGCAAGAGCCTGCAGGCGAGTTTCTAAGGAAGTCCCAGGGCAACTTTGCTCTGAATTCCAGTGAGATATAGGAAAACCTGGGCGTTTTAGGGGAATTCATTCCTGTACACAATTGTAGCATGTCGCAGTAGGGTGGCCTGTGGCTTCTCTGGTTGTAATTTAAGCTAAGGAAGCTGAGTTACAACTGTAACTACACTGGTCATAGTTCCATGGAATTCCACTAAAAGTAGAGACAAACTCAGTTTAAATACCTGAAGAGGGGGGTTGAATTAGGTTTCTTTAAATCTATATCTGTTCGGGTCAAATTTTATTTTTCCCTACTTTGTTAATTCTATTATGTGGATTGTACTGCTACAGTTTTGTTTTGCAAATAAATGTTAAACTTGGAAAAGAATTGTCATACACAGAACTTTTAATTTCTAGATATTTTAATGTCAAACAGTTATTTAAATAAAAATATAAACAAAACTGTGGAAGAATGCAATTAAATGGCAGAAGTGATTTTTAAGAAACCCAGAAGACAGAGCTCTAGCCTTTGAGATTTTCTGGCCTTTACTTTGCAGGATCTAAAAAGCAAAGTCTCCTATCTGTATCTCACCACTTTTATTCTGCCTTTCCAAGGAAAAGGGAGTTGGATGCAGGCCTGAGTTAGTAACATCTCATGGGAATAGTGTTCTGTACCTTAAATTACAATCAGATGTATTTTACTTCAGATGAAGTTTTCAGCCTAAAATTGGTAAGAAGCCTAATTATTTGACCAGGTTACTATTTACGCAGACCACTGTAGAGCAATCTGTCTTTTATCCAGAGCTGGCAACACATCACCCTTGAAAGATTTTTGGTTTGTGTTTGGAACAGTTTTTTCAAAAATCCATCTCTCTGTTCATTAAATAAAACACTAAAAGATGGTAGAGATTGCTATGGAGATGAGAAGTTATATAAACTGTTCATTTTAATTCTTCAGAATGTAAAATTAGCAAAGAAGCTTGGATGTTTGCAGGCTTCCAATCCTTCAGGGTACTGACTAGCTCCACAGCATGCATAGGATTCTTGTGCCCTTTGGACTTTGATTGTCACCTAGCAAATCATGCCCAGATTTTGAAATCGGTTGTGTATTTTTAAGAATGGAGAGTGTGGAGTAAGGAGAAATAAGTAGATATACTCTCAAAGTAGTAATATGTAGACTTGCATTCTTTTTTCTAGTAATTAGAATGCCTAAAATGATCTGATAACCAAAGTATGCAGGATGAAAATACAGCTATTCTGTGATTCAAAGGCATAATCATATGGATGAACACTGAAAACTAAGACTGTGTCACTATTACATCTTTTGGAGTGTCATGGTGGTGATGTTATAGATAGGACTGAGATGGTGTTTTATTTGTAAGACCCTCCTCAAAGTTGTTTCTCACTGTGCCTTAGACTTTATCTCTGGCCTTAAATTTAACAGTTGCTGCTCATGCTTGAAAATTATTATTCACAGAGTTTAAAGAACAATTAGTAAAATAAGTTTCAGAATTATAAAAAAAAGCATGTAAAATTTGTTTAATTAGTGCAAAGTCTAAGCTTTTGCTTAATTAGTAAATTAATGAAACTGTAGGGGATCTTTACATGGCTCCTGGAACACGTGTGGTTGGGGTAACCATCTGCAATGCTAAATTCAAAATGGCAGCTTTGTTCTTCATAGGGTTGAAATCTGCATTCACAATTTAGTAGTCAAGTAGTGATTTGTGGAGGTTGGTAGTTACTGAAATGTTGATGTTCTGAGTAAAGAAAAGCACTTTTGGAAGAAGGGGCCAAATGAAATACCTATGTGGAAAAATGAAAACCCCTAGATTTTTTCCTGCAAAACAGTAATAAGTGCTATGAAATCAGCATTTTCAAGGCTTTACTGTAAACAAGGTACTAATGTTTAAGGTAAGGGATTTCATTAGTCTCCTTGCTGTATATAGAGCCATCAGACTGGACTTCGAATTAAGCAGCACAGTCTGATTAACTCTAGTACTATAAAGGGGCATTTAGAATTATAATACATCACATTTTAAGATATGAACATTAGTCTTAGCTGCCATGGGAAAGTGTAGTCTGTGGAATGCAGAGGTAAGGAGTTACATTTCATTTTGAAAGGCTGTGATTCTATGCATATGCAGATTCTTTGTCACCTCCTTAATACCTTAATGGAAAGGCAGTATTTCCCTCAAGATTTTATCTGTGTACGTGTATGACAAATGTGGGTTGGGAGAGACTTTACAGAAACAGCATGCTTCATGTGGTACCCAATATAAAATTAGTAACATAAATTGATTTGTTTTGATGTTTGCAGGGATTCTTCCTGACAGTGTCACCAGAAGCAGTATTAAAAGTGGCTACTCAGGCTTCTGCCAACAACAAGATCTTCAGCTTGAATCTTTCTGCACCATTTATAAGCCAGTTCTACAAAGAGCCAATGATGAAAGTCATGCCTTACGTGGATGTTCTTTTTGGAAATGAAACGGTGAGTCTTAACAGAGTAATGGAAGTATTTGTATCTCTTGCTGTGTTTGTGTCTCAGAGCCTGCTTCCGGGACATAGCCTCAAGCTGGGTTGATATCGGGAAGATATGTCTATCAGGGTGGATATCAGGAAGAATTTCTTCACTGAAAGGGTCAAGCATTGGTATGAACTACCCAGGGAGTCACCGTCCCTGGAGGTGTTCAAGAAAAGACTGGACATGGTACTTAGTGCTGCAGATCTAGTTGATGAGGTGATGGTCAGTCAAAGGTTAGACTTGTTGATCTTAAAGGTCTTTTCCAGCCTTGGTGATTCTGTGATTCATGGTGATCCTTTTTCTATAGAGGGAATCTGACCATTTGAGGTGTCACTAGAAAGTTAAATGCATGGTCACTGGTCTGGGCTCTTTCGGTAGAAGCCAAAGATGTCACTTGACCTGTTAGAGGTTTACAACTTGCTCATTGTAGCAGGAAACATCCAACACGTTGGTGCTTTGTAGTAACTGTCCACATAATGTCCTCACCCTGAATTTAACTCTGCTGGAAGATAACATGTGAGTTACTCCTGTAACTTGATTCCTTACCCATAGTGCTGCTATTAATAGCATTTTCTGTGATGATGACAACTCTTTAGGGAGAAGTTGGAGGAGAAAACTAAGAAAGAGAAAGTTGGTTTAAAAGGTTTGCATTGATTACCTATCACATAGGTATTTCATTTGGCCCCTTCTTTCATTTGGCATTGATTTTATGGTAGATGGACTGGCAGCCCATCAAAGGAAGGTTTATCTTTGCTGTGTAAGTGGGCAAACAGATTGCATGAAATTCTGCCTGGAAGTACATGTTAATAAACCAAATTAAACCAAATGATGGAAAAGCAACTTACTCCTGTCAGTGGCTATTCCTGATTGTGACATGGGGACTTGCACCAACACAAGTCAGTTTTTAAACTGTTGTCCACATGTCCACATAGGAGCTAGCATTGTTATAGATACAAGATCTATAAAAAATTTTAAAATTCTTATTTTTAAAACAATTGCCATTTCTTAAATGTAGTGGGCTAAGGGAAACCTTTTTAACTAAAGTTAACTATACAAAAAAAGTATTTTCCAGACATGTTCTTGCTGTTTCCAACTGTTACTTTTGCAAATCTTTCTTGATACAGTCCTCACAAAGATGGCATTGAGTTATATTTAATAGCAATATAATCTTGACATAAAATCCTGTCAGATTTCACAGATTAAGTAACACCAAATCTAGATAATTTTGTAGTAGAAGAGCTTCAGAGAAACTTCTGGGATTAAAACTAAATTAATTCTCTAATTAATTGTTTGTATGAATATTGCTCCACTGACCTATTAGAATAATCCAGATCATAGTGGTTCATTAGGTGCTATTTTTCATAGGTTGTTACTTTTTGTGTGTTTGTGTATTTTATAAGCAATACCCCATGATACAGGTGACACTTCCATTCCAAAAATTTTATTCAGACTAGGTTAATTTCCTCTGTCATTTTGGTTTGTTATGGTATTATTCACTTGCTGTTAAAAATATTGTGTAGTACTGTTGTGTTTGTTAAAGTTAAAAAACTCCCTGCATCTTCTGTATATAATTTCTGAAGCATTTTGGTGTCTTTGAGAATAAAACTGATTTAAACTGATCATCCTGAAACTTGGTAGTACAATATATATAAATACTTCAGAGCACCAGCCTTTTTGTTACTTAACTAATCATGAAACCCTGGTCATGTTTTAGTCTCAGCTTCCTGCTGGCTATTGCTGCTTTGGAGTTGTTGAAATGCTGCTTGCAGTAGTTTATTGTCTTGCCTTGCTGTCTGACTTGAAACCATGCTCTTGGCATGATGTACTTCTAGTTTTGAGTAGCTTCTGTGTCTTCTCATTGTCAGTATTTCTGCTCTCTGCGTATGGTTTTTGATAAAGGGTAGTTGCAAAACTCAAAGCTCAGTCTGACATGTTCTGCCTTCTGGTAGCTTACACCCTTGGTTTTGGTACTTGTTCTTTCCTCCCATATGAATTTCCGCTACAAGCACTTTTAGGGTTTTTTTGTGTTTGTGTATATCTTGATAGGCCATGAACCACTTCAGCTAGCCAACACCAAATTTTTTGTCCATTTCATGTGATTTCCTTTTGCTCTGTGTTACATTTTCCATCAGTGTAAATGCATAAGTTGACAAATAAACAAGGCATACTAAGTTGTGCAGTTGTTACTTCATTAGTACAAACAATACTCTTAGACACGATTTTATTCTTCCCTATATTTATCTTCACATTATAGTCCAATAAAATTCTATTGTTAAGCACTGAGCTGTTTATTTTCTGAGTAATACAAAAACATCCAAGTGCAGCAAAATTCCAAATTGCTGCCATTCCTAAACTAAAAACAATTGACAAAGTGATTTTAAATTACATCTTCTACTTAAAAATTTACATCTGAATGGAGATTGGTTATTTCAAGTTTCAGCCAGATGGTAATTAAAATGGGCAAGTTATAAACCTCTCAGAATAAATATTCTAGTTTTGAATGTAAATGCCAGCATACCCTTAACTGCAGTTTAGACACTGAATGCTGTGGTAACAGCTCAGTGTATGTATCAATTTCAGCATTAACTCAGTGACCACTGGTGTTTTGGTAATTTATTTAAATCTCATTTACAATCTACCTAAATATCTTGTCTTGAATTTTTTGTATTTATTAACAGTACTTCATATAACAAATTTAGTACAGAACATTCAGGAAAAGAATAATTATATGGTCATTGCAGCTAACCAAGTAGGGCCATTCTGCAGTCATTATCTAGCAATACATGACTGAAGAACTTGATTATTGTCATTGCTTTTAATTTTTATTAAATTAAGGTTTTTTTAATAGTGTCATTTTGCAAATGGTTCTTAGCAGTAATACCTTCCAAGCTACCATAATCACTGGATAATTAACCTGCCAGGATTAAGCACACTCTACTTTGCCTCAGGATGCTTAACTCTCAAATAAGGTCAATTATCTCCTGATGATAACTGCTTTGTCACAAGTTGCTGCTTAATTCAGCTGTAAAAGCTCACCTTAGAATACATATTTTACAACTCAGAGTAACTTTCAGTAAAGAATGGTCAAAAGAGTGAAAGCTTTGAAAGTGACATCTTCACACAGAGTTGTAGAGTTTCCTACACCGTAATTATTCTGGGTAAGTAAAGAAGACTAAATTTGTATGTATCACTTTCCATTTTCCTGGTTAGGGCTAAATGTTGATGTCCATGAAATATTTGACCCATCAAAGTCAATAATGGACACAGGAAACTGGATTCCATTTCCAGTCTCCCCAAAAGATGTGAGTTACGATGGCATCTCCTCAGGGATGGAACTACCTTGGGGGAATGGTCTGTGTGTTTTTGCATGTGCACCTGGAGAGCAGTTTCTTCAGGATTTAAGGGGCACTGCAAGGCTTTCACATGATTGATCTTCACACCTGGCACCAGTTCATGACTCAAAGGAATATTTGTTGATATTGATGTGGTAAAGATCTTCCGGGTTCTCTTGCTATGTGTAGGCAGGACATCACTGAAAAATACTAGAATTTAGAAACTTTGGAGTTATAAGCACGTTAAGCTTTTCATCTAGAGCTTTACAAGAAAAATAATAAGCCAATGATATGACTTGTGATATTCAGTGTACAGCGATCACTAGAGGTTGAGGAGGTTATGTAGAAGAGAAATCATGAATTTTTTTTTGAAGTGCAAAATAATGAAAAAAACTAAAATAAGAATTATTCTTTAGAAATTGATCTTCTTCCTCTCTAGTGTAAAGAGCTGTAACTTCTAAACAGTCACTCTCTGAAAAAATTAATTACAGGATTATAAACTGAAGTTTTGCAAAGACAGAACATCTCTGAGCCCATTGGGAAATTGCTGCTGGTGTGACAGCAAATGTGCTGAAAAGAAAGCAAGTTGTGTTCAAGACTTGTACATTTTAAGAAGCAATGACAATAGCTTTAGTGGTGGTTCTAGAGCTAGAAATCCTGAGCTTAAAAGAGATGAGTGCCTTTGAATAGAATAAGATGGATCTTGTCATCATTTCCTCTTCACAATTGTGCTGGAATACAGGTAGATTGTGCCTTCTTTATTTGAAATGTTTTCAAATGAGGTATCAAATAGTAACACAAAGATCCCTACAAATATAGGTGGCTTGGACAACAACCTTTAATACCCTTTGTAAGGCCTTATAAAGGCAAGTCTCTTCAATGACATGGAAAATTCTCTTCAGTGGCAATGAAAAACAGTAAATATAAAAATGAGGGTTTGGTGGGATTTTGATGAGATTAATGTGCTCCTTATTTTGAACTTGCAGGCAGTCTGTAGTTTTGTGCTTATTTTAACTGAGGGGGGGAATGGAAATACTGGTAAGTTTTCTGGCATAAGCCATGTTCGACACACTAGGATTTACACCTAAATGGCAGTTTCCAAACAAATTTGTCTGTTCCCTTGCTGTAAACTCTCACTCCACATAATTTGATATATTACATTAAGATATGACACTGAGAACAACCTTCAGTTCCACCTGCAAATTTCCTCTGCTGCCTTATCACCTGGGATCAGATTGATACCTGCAGGCTTAGGAATCTGCCCACAGCCCAGAAGAATCTTGAATGAGACATAATCACTTTTGTAAGATAAATGAGCCTCATGATGATTCCCTTTAAACTAGTGTGCATTCATAATGGTGTAACTGAATTGATTTGAATTTACATTGTGCAATTCCTACTGTTTCTAGACCTAGCAGATAGCATTCCCCAACCATGAGTGTCCTTCCACACTGGTGAGTTGTCTGATTTTGAGGAAACAATTAAGAAGTAGGAGTCAGGAGAAAATCAGGTGGCAAATATAATTTGGTGTGTGGAAGAAGGGAAATACAGTTTGACTTTCAATAAATAGTGCAAGGGAGACCAACATTTCAGTCTGTTCTTCAGTATCAGATGGGACTAAAAAATGAGGAATATAGCAAAGAATGGCTGGTCATGCCATAAATATCACTAAGTTGATGTTTCTGTTTGAAGTATTTTCAAGTAAGCATTTATAATTATTTTTGAATGTTGGAAATGATTATCGAGAGTCAAATAATAGATGTTATTTGAGTAACTTGAAGAGGCTCTTTTTAGTACTGCTAACTTGCATGTATGTTAAGTAAAGAGCCCTTAAGAAACATTTTCATTTTATCTTACTTGATCTGGTCTATATTGAGAGGTTATTTTCAGGCACTGGTTGTTGGCAAGCTATCATCCTTAAGAGTTCAGCCTTTACCTTCTGCATCTCTGTTCACTTGGAATTAAATTTTCAGAAACATTAATCATCTTAATGACATTAAGTTGGGTGCTAGTGTTTTTTGCATTTTAGTTTATATACAGGTATTTTCTTTTTCATTGTGCTCTCAGTTCTCAGAAACTTGGCCCACAGGTGAGGGTAATTATCTTCAGTTCCTAGGCTGGGTGAGAGACTGAGGTTTGCACAGTTCCCTACAGGGAGTCTGTGGTTCAGTTAAAAATTGTAGTCAGATATTCTGACCCAGTTTCTTAAATACACATGGGAAAAAATTTTGTAAGAAGACATCTCATCTTCCCTTCTATTTTAACAGGTAGAGGTTTTTAAGGTCAGCTGCTGCTGGTGTTTGCTTTTCTAAATGGCAGTAAACAGATAGTATTTCTTTTTATAAATCCTACGTTTAAGATTTCTGCAAAGTCTTCAGAGGGAGCCTGGGAATTAAAAATTGTAATTCTGAATGGATGAGAAATAAGTTCTATTTTTCTTTGATGTCATTTTAGAATTTTGATGCATATTTCCTGTGGTAGGTGTTGTGTTTTCAATTATAGGACAGCTATGGTGTGGTAATATTGCTCCTTAATTCTTAGAATTAACTTTCTTAGTAGTGGAATATCTAATAAATTGTGGCAATCTGAAAAATGAGAGGGTCTCTAGCACCAGGGAGGCTGATAATGTCAGTGGTGTGGTGTAAAGATGTGCTGTGGGAAGGATGCTGAAACAGCCCAAGGCTATTTCAGCTGCAGACACTGAATCTGCTGCTTCTTCTCTCCTCTCTTTTTTTTCCCCTTCTTTTCCCTCCCATGTGAACTGCAGTGGCTCTCTAAGATAAAATGCTTTTAAATCATTTCCCAGCCTTGCAGCCGTTTTTGATAAAAGCCCTGTTATCTAAAATGATATGAATCACTGTGGAGTTAACCATACCTTTTATAACAACATATTTTGTTGTGATTCATTCTGTCTCAATTAATCATCTTATTTATCTATATTGTCTCAGCTGCTGCACCAAAATTCATGAGTAATAAGCAAGTAATTATTTTAGTATAGTTTACCTAGTACATTATGAATGAAAGGAAAATTGAGAGCCAAGTATTTAAATTTATATTTAGTGCTGCTTTCAGCTAATGTCTAGCTATTTAAGCAATTTAGGAACCCTATCTCGAAAAATGTCTTTCTTGTTTCCTGTTATGGGAAACAAGCAGGTATTTAGAAGCAAAGCTTATACTTTCCAACAGACTTCACTGCTTAAAACTAAAAATATTTTCTGGTAGTCTCTCAGAATGCTTAGGGATATTTATCCTTCCTTATGCTATGTGCAGTGTTGAGATACTTTAAAGACTGTGAATACTGGAGAGCACACAGCACGAGACAGAACACGTCCTTTGAGAGAGGAAGGCAGATTCCACTGTATTTCAGCAGCTTGTGTTTTACTGACAATGATTGATAACCCTTTTCACTTTGTAGCACTTCCCAAAGCATCTCATAACACTTCATAAACATTAAAGCTCAGAATAAACCAATGAGGTGGGTGTGCAGTCTTGACTGTTTTACAGGTGGACAATTGAAAGGTTATTTGCCCAAGGTCATACAGCAAGACCAGAGCCAGGAACAAGCAAAATTGAATTCTAACTTTTTTCTTCAGTTAAGTGTCCTGAAATGTGTTCAGCTGCAGAATACATTTTGGACAAAACTCACCTGTCTGAAGGAAAAGACCTGCAGAACATGGCTTTCAGTTTTCAGTACAGTATTAACATATGTCTCTGAAAGCCTTTTGAAGGTAAACTACATATGCCTTTTAATACTCAGATCACTAGGGAAAAAATGTATAATATATTATAGCTAATATAGAATTTAAGAACTGCAAAAATACGAGTATGAATAAAATTGAGTTACGCAGTTGATATGAACAAGAATAGAAGCTGAAGTATTCACAAAAAACTTCATTAAATCAGTGTAAATTCAGAACTTTTTAATTTCACAGAGATATATGCATATAACAATGTAGGTGAAAAATACGTTACAATAAAGCTTTGTTTTCCAATCCAGCTAAGGTTAATTCAATGCCTCCACATTTCAAGCCCTGTTTGGGGCAGATGTAGCCAGTTTCTGATTCAGAGTATTGTTAGGTTATGGTAAAGCCTCTTTCGCCAACATGTGCTGGAGATTTTCCCCCTGTTACAGATATTCCTTGCAGTGGATTGTAAGGCTGCAGTGCCATGTTATCCCCACGGACAGCATCTGAGTGTGAGCCAATGCTCACCTGCCCTTATCACATGATGTCATCTGCCCACTTCACTCAGATTTAGCAATTTTATATCCAAAGCAAGAGTGAGTTCTGTGAGCCAAACTGCTGTTAATCACTGAGCTGGTCCAGCTTTCTCAGACAACACAATCACTGCATCTGATTAGATGAGAGGGTAATGCATGGTGGTACAAAGGGCTTTGAAAGAGAAAGCCTGATAACCTCTCTATACAAGCATATATAGATACAAGATATAAGATACAAGCAGCCAGTGCTGTTAGGGTCTCCCAGCAAATGCAGCAAAGAATCAGTCAGTGACTGACTTAAATGTTATTATGCATGGATAAATTGTACATTAGCTGTTAATGTTCTTGGACAGAGGTTTTTATATAAAAAAAGACCGTTTTCACCTAAAGAGGATGTATTGATGCTTTCATAGTACGTATTGACGCTTCCTGTGCTTATAAATTTGAGTCTGAACAAAGGGTTCTTGAAAGGGGAGAAAAGGGAAGGATAGTTAATGAGTCAGTAGTAGGTCCATGTTCTGAACATCCATTCTGATGTTCAGAATCTTGAAAATGTGGTTTGGGGGTTTTGGAATAGAATTGGCAATATCTTTATTATGTTAACCTATTTTTCTGTACTAATGCGTAGCACTGTTTTTTCAAAACTGCAGTTTCAGCCTTGTTCTTTCTCTCATGTTATCTTTCTCTGTCAACACCTTCCTTCACTCTGTTTATATAGCTCATATAATATTTTTATTCCCTCAAGAGAGTTTCACATCTCATTATAAATCTATTAGCTAGTTACATTTTTCTGGCTTGCTTCAACAAAGAAGAGCAAAATTAGGCATTTGAACCCTCTCTTCTTTCCAATTAGCTATATAATCTTCTGTTACTGGGATTCCTTCTGTAGATTTTATATGAATAAATTTAACCCACTGATGTTTCTTTAAGACTACTGGAAAGTTGCTGTGTGTAAGCAAAGAGATTTTTTCTTCATGCACTAACATACACATTGAGAGTATTTAGAATGGACTTATGCCAAACTATTACTGATTAAAATGTGTCTTTTATTTTTTAATTATAATTTAGAATTGACGCAATGACAGTAAATTGAAAGCTAATTGTGCACTATATTATGAAGTGTATGCAATGGGGCATGAATATATGTAAGGGTTGCAAAAGTATTTTGCTAATTTTAAATTTTCTTCAGAGTTTTCCTAAAAGCAGGAAATAAGCTTGTAAAAGAAGTAGAAAAAATATATTTCACCATACTTTAAATATTTGAAAGATAGATAAAAGCATCCATGGTTTTCCCAAAATCATTAATTGATCCCTAAAACCTTGCCTTATTTATAAACTTAAGCCACCCCCTTTATAACAGCCTTTGGGTGATAATTTTGCAGCCACATCAAAGTGTGTCCTTAAGCTGCATTTTCAGGTTTAATGGTCATATTCTCACTTCAATACCATTTGTGTAAGTACTGACCTCCCAGGGAAACTCTAAGTTTTTTGTTCCAAGTTAACAGAACTTATCTCTCCTAGTCATTATGTTTGATTTTTTTAGTTCTCCAGAGAAATGATCCATTAAATCTGTACTTTAGAAAAGCTACTGCAAATCCATATGTGATAAGTAATATTGTCATGTTGTTCATTAAGTCCTCAGACTCCTCATATTCTGTGTCAAAACCAGCAGCAGATGCAACCACATCAGGGAAACAAGCATCCATGAGTCACTTTGCTTTCTGTGCTCAAGTGGTTTCCAGGTGCAGGAGTTTCCCTCTAAAGGACAGAATTGTAGCAGTCTAATGACTGGGACAGTCAAACTTTTGAAATACAAAAACCTGTCTGTTGGTTGGTTCCATTTCTAGCTGTGTAGAGGGGTATCCCTGACTCTGAACTTGGAATTCTAGAAACAGTTGTGTCCATCATCTTCAATTTGTGTTATCTGAAGACTATAATTACACAAGTAGAAAGTTTCTTTCTTCACACACAGCTAAGGAGAAGGACTTTCTCTCCACCCTTGCAAAGGAACCGGCCATCAGCATCTGCTTCTGGTCCCACCAACTGAGCTACGCCCCAGCTGGGCTGTGCTTTCAGTAAGCAAAAACCTTTGGTACTGGAGAAACTCACTTGAAGGCAATGGCAAGGTGGTACACATTCCAGTGGAAGGAATTAGGAACATATTTCATAGGATCCCCAGCTAATCTGTCCTTTGTGATACTTTTCAAGCTGTTTTGTTGTCACCAAGGTATAGCCTTGTTGAATAAGCTGTTTGAAGTTGTCCCAAGTATTTCTGGAATTAAGAATTTTATTTTAAATTTTTCTGATGCTGAAAACTCATGAATCTCAGTTCAAGGGAAATTCAGTATTTTTATTGAGAACTTGAGAAATTTTGTTTCTTCACCTTGGTATTATTGTCCTGTGAATATAAGGCAGTCTGCGGGCACCAATCAACAACGTGTTCGTTTCTCGTTCTCTGGGGCTGCCCTTCTGAAGGACTCTAGTTTTGAAAATCTAAGAGGCCAAGCTATGGGCAGTATTTTTGATCCCTGGTGGGTAAGAGACCTCAGAGAATTAGCTTCTCCTAATAAAATGTATTTCTGGTCCGGAATTCCTCTGAGAGACCAGGGCATGTTTATCTTGTCTATTAGACTGTTGACCTCTCCAGGCTTTGCAACACTCTTTTAAATCAAAAAGGAACTGGAATTTTCTTGAGAAATTAAGTGGTAGCCATAAAATATGTTGCTGAGGCAGTCCTGATTGCTCTGCAAGGAGGACCTCCCTGCAACTGGAAAAATATCTGAAATTTCATGGAATTACAGGTATCCTTTACTATCAGTTTACCTGGTTATTCTTAACTTCTTTTGAAACGTGGATGGGCAGTCAGATGGTCTTAACACACAATATTTGCTGTATGTGTTATTTTAGAGCAGCTATGATTAACATGTCTTTTTCCTCTTGTTGGAATTTCTACTAGAGCAGGAAAGATACATCTGTGAGTGGTCTTGGACACATACCAGTTTCAGATAAATGGATCAGTCAATTTAAATTCTGCATATATAGTTGCCAAACACTATGCATTTGATTTGAACATCAAAGTAAATGCCAGATTTGGATGGAGCTGCATCTTGGTATATGTGAATTACGATAATGAGTCAAACTACTGAATCTCACTGCTCAAAAAAGAACACTCATCATCTGGAACCAAATTCCTTTCTTCTAGAGTCTAAACTCCTGAAAAGAACTGAAGAAGTACATAGCCTTATGCTGCCAGTTGTAACCCATCTCTGAACAAGCATTACCGAGAGGTGGGTGGGCACGCTTAGGAGCTTTCTAAAGTGTGGAATGGTGGGAGGTTGGACCCATTACTTAGACCCCATGGAAACCCTGTGTTTCAGGAATCCATAATAATGTTTCTTGCACATGAGTTTCTTTAATATTTTGAACAAGAACTCTGTGTCCCAGGGTGAGTAGTACATGTATATATTTCAGGTAGAACAAGCTAAAATCAAGATCCAAGTGTTAGGGGCGTTAATATCATCTTCATCGTCTTGGGATAATTTTCAAGTCTTCAAGGAAGTGACAACATAACCTGTCCCAGAGTTATCTTTTCATTTATGGTAAAGACTTCAAGTGTTAGTGGAGGGTCTTCATTGTAAAAGACCTTATTCAGGCCATATGGATTCATTTTGTACCTCTTCCACTGGAGTTCTTTTTTTAGGAACTCAAATGTCAATTATCACTTTTTGACCATACTTCATCTCTGCTATTCTTAAACAAGTTTCTCTTTATTGTTATATGAGCTTGAAAAATGCACTCTGTAAAATATTGCAACATAAATTAACAGAAGTTACTTACTTTGGAGGACATTTGCATAGGTTTAGTGGGAAGAGAACAGGTAATAGATTATTGAATAATGTTATTAGACCAGGAAAATACTTAATTCAGGAGTAAGCTATACAGACATTCTGTCTTGTGGATGCTGTTCAAGATAACTTTTGGAATTGTATCCAATGTAATGAAACACAAAGCAAACCCCCTAATTTTTCTATTTTAAAATCATGTACATTCAATGATATTGTAATGATTTTGAGTGTTAGTTGGATGCAGAGAATTGGGTAACTTCTATAATATGTAGAAATGTTTCAAATTAATTTTTTTTTAATTAGATTTGGCAAGTGTTTTCAGTGCTCCTGTTTTTTTCATTTGTTAATAAGATCTTCAATAAATCCTTGTTCAGGATTACAAGAAAAATTTTTCTTCATGTAAATGAAATTCAAAACAGCAGATTTGAAATATATCCAATTCATCCTGAAAACTATTTGAAATGTAACTAATTTTGTCTATGCTAAGCTGCCCAAACCCTGTTACTAATTTGACATCAGAGTAAGTTGCAATGCTTACCTTTTCATAACATTTCCTTAATGGCTTCTTCTTGCTTGTATATTTCTTGCATTTCATTTTGCTAGAACCAAGCACATCGTACCCAGCCACAGCCTGGAGTGCAAATTTTGTATAACTTTGCAAGGTTTTCCTATTTCAATTCTACATTTTAAAACAGTTGTGTGGATCTTATGTTGCCTGTCTCAGCTATGAGGAAAGTACACCAAGGTCTTTGCTAGTACTCATAACTGAGTCTGAGTTGTTGCTGTCTTTCAAGGGCCAGCTTCTGTGCTCTGAACCACCCCAACTTCCAGTTTTGCTTTAATAAACTAACCTGCAAAACGCCTTCCCATGTTCCCAGAAGCTCTCTGCAAATATGAAATGTCTCTTTCCCATTATACTGGCCAGAGCCACAAGGCATGCAGTGTTCAGGCCTGCATCAGCACCCTTGGTCCATGGGTGACTGTAAATGGAAGGCTGGCAGTGCTGTCCAGGGGAGATCCCCAGCTTGGTGCCATGACACACACAACTTACTGCTTGCCCATGGAGCCTCCAGGGAGTTAAGCCTCACATAAGAGTTTGCCATTTATCAGTAAGCTGTCATAAGATAACCTTTGAAGAGTTTGGAAACATTTTCCCCTGAGCCTCATACAACTTCCTGGCTTTGCAGACAAAGGCCCATGAGAAATTGTATCTATAAAATTTTGAAATTCTCTAAAATAGTTTTATTCTGAAACATGTCATGTACAGACTAGATGACAAGTTGGTATGTAAAATGGGGGTTTGTGGATCCATCTCTAAGGCATCTTGCATTACTGTCTTGTGAACTGACTATTTGTACTCTGTGTCCATCCCAAGACAGCTTTTCTAAGAGACCATCATGTGTTCTTTTTTTCTTGCCTGTCTCCTATCCTTATTATTACAGCAATTAACTTTATAGCTGATGTTTGCAGTTCTATACGCTGTGCAAAACAGAGTAAGAGGCATGTGTTGTCCTGAGAAACTTATATTTTAAACAGAGAAAACAAAGAAAAGACTGGGGAAGTAATGACCAGAGAGAGGTGAAATGTTATATATAATATAGATGATACACTTGTTCAGTGCCATTACAAAATGTAGCTAAGGTTTTTGCTTCGTAATCTCATATATCAATTTTTAAAATAAATGCAGTGAATGGAAAAGAAAAAAAGCAATGATGGTCTGTGCTAAGGTTGGATATAAAAGTCCCTTCACTATGGTTTTTGTAGAAATTCTTTTCCATTATGTATTTTTTGTTTGCTTTCAGTCTTAAATATCATGCAGAATTAAAGCAGTTCATGATCAGTTAAAATTTCAAATATTTAAGACAGCAGTATTTAAGATTAACTGTTTTCCATTTACTGACTGTTACTTGGAACCAAAAGAATCTTGTATTTTTGTAAGCATAGTAAGCTACACTGTTTTTCTTTAAACTTTAGGGTATGAATTATATTCCTATAATGACAGCTGCAGGGTGGAATGTTTTAACACACTGGAGTGAGATATATCTTGGACACATTCTTGGTACCTTAAGTTCAACATGCTCCATATGGTGCCACTGAGCCAGTGATTTTGAAGAAAACAGTTAAAGACTGCTGAAACAGCGTAAAATACAAATTAGTCTCTGCTATATAAGTAAAAAAATTCACTGTCAATCTTTTCAGCTTTCTGCATGAATACTTCCAGCAACTTTTAGTAGAAGTCCCCATGTTTTAAAACAACTGTTGAATTCTAGCAGAACAGAGTGAAAGCTTGTGGGCTAAGAATACATTAACTGAATTATGCCTAACTCCTATGCAGGGGAGCAAAGGGAAAGGAGATTGGGCTTCCCTGCATTTCCACATTAGTTTCTGAAGTGACAGCAGGGATTGTGTGATGCAAGATTTGTGTGCAGTAGGTGTCTGTTGTTAACTTGGTCCTTCCTCAGCACAAGAGCACCGTGAAGGAGCTGTGTGTGAGGGAGCTATCTCAGGCCTACTGTTGAGAGTACTAATGATAGGGTATCCTGCAGTAAAACTGCAGAATAACTGTTATTACTACTAAATATTTCAGTATTTGGAGAAGTAAATTAGCTGGGAATTGTGTTTTCAGAACATTCGACTTTTTTCATGTATGTTTTCATTCGTAGCATCAAGACAAGCAGGAGTTAATATATGAGTAACTTGCTCTTGCTTGTCTATCTTTTGTCTTAATGTAGTTGAATTTTTTTCAATATCAGCCTAACCCTGGATTTTCTGAGTTTATATTCAAGCAGTGGATTGCAAAATTCTTACACTATACTTGCAGTTCTTAATACTGAAGTTATCAGTTCATACCCTGATTCTTACCCAATATTGACTTGATGTAAATTTTTATCCTGTATTATTATTGGTACAATTACTATTACTATTTTATTATTATTATAAATATTAAACATTAAATATTAAATAGTGATAGTGATGATGTTGTTTTCATTATCATTATGGCTTTTTAAAATCACCATACATGGACTCCCAAACAAAAGACCAAGGATTACACAGCAATGCCAAAATTCTATTCTTCTCAAGTGGTACCAGCCTTAATTTGTTTTTTATTGGTGTTGGCTCATAAGGACAGGTTTCCAAATATAACAAACAAACAGCTACAGTGCACCAGCCTGTTAACCTGTACTTGTGTACCTTCTGTATCAGCAAAACAATGAAGTGAGAGCACTACTGGTGAGTGAAGCCTGTGAGGGAGTGATTTCACTTATATTAGTGTGAAGTTGCACATTACAGCCTGAGTTGATGTAGGAGTTTACTGCTGGAGGCATATGGAGATCTTGGTCTCTGTAGTCTCTTTCTAGGACAGCTTTCTTGGAGTTTCTGTCTCAGGTTCCCTCTGTACAAGTGGAGCTAAGGCATCAGAGATATGGGGATATTTTAAAGAAAAGAGGATGTTTTTGATTATTACATGATTTTTTTGATTAGGGATGTATTTGATTAAAGACAGTCCATCTAAAAGTAAGAAACCAAAAAACAGTCCTTGAGCTTCTTTCCCAGAGATAAATTGTTACAGTCTATAAAATCATGAGGCAAGGACTGATAGGTAACTACCATTTCAGTGATCCCATGTTAGAGCTCACTGAACTGCTGTAGTCCTTCTACTAAGTAATTGTGAATAATTTGTGTACAAATTTCCATCTTTGAATATAGCCCAAATGTCAAATTTCAAATGATAATTACTTATGACATTTGGTAAACTCTATGGGATACAGCCAATGAGTATCTGTGGTAAAGGACCTAGTTGTCAAAGGATTCATAAAGTTCTTGTACACTCAGAAAGTATATTTAAAGCATGTAAGGTTTTGATATAGTAACTGTCGTAGCAAACAGATATCTGTAAAGCAGATATAAAATATCTGCTTTAAGTGAAAACCAGGACTTAATATTGCCATTAGAGAGATGACCAGAACATTAATGATATATTAAATTGTATTCTTTCTCATCATACACGAAAGTAGCACCTTTTCTCTTTTTTCCTTGCAGCAGCAGGATTCTCTAGTTTAAAAGGGTGTCTGTTGGTGTTTGTCCAGTCACTGTGCATACATTGGTATATGTTCTGTAAAATACTTATTCAGCTGTACTTCCCTCATCACTGATAGCTGGCTAGGCCTTCCAGTGTCCATGGCCATCCTAATCCATTTGATATGATGATATAATGCAGCTGTTGTAGAACACTGTTCCCTTTGTTTCTGAGACATAAGACTTCCACACCATACATGTAATGTAAGCCAAGGAAATGATCCCAAGGGATCCACTTGACCTATCAGTGCCTGCCTTCATTCTGTGCCATGGGTAGATCAGTCCCTTGTTCAGCAGAGTTACAGTCCTGCTCTGAATTGGAAGACAACTGTGCTTCCTTTCTCTGAGTATCAGTTCATTGTCACTATGTGTGAGAAGCTTGTGCTAAGCTAGGTGTTAAGCTTGCACTTCACTGTTCCAAAACAAGTTTGTGTGTGAAAGACATAACAATGGTGTCATATTGCTCTGCTGGGACAAAAGGACCTCCTTAGGTCAAACATTCTTTATGTTGAAGAGCAGAACACAAAAGGAGACCAAAACCTTTTCCTGCACATTACTGCTGTTTGCTGAAGAAGGCAGGGTCCAGCCTGTCTTTTAATTCCACATCTCAGCCATGGGTTGATTATTTAGGGAGAGGAGGAACTAAAGAGTAAGGGGAAGTCTTGAGAAGATCCAGTGGAGCTCTTTTCCTGGAAATGGTTCTGTATTTCCCAGTGGTGGAGAAATTGCCTTAGCATTTTAAACCCACAACAGCTCAGTCTTGCCTGAGTGCAAACCTGGAAGTAGTTTTCTTTATTCAGGCCAGAAGCCTGTTCATACTTTGCTACTTACAGGCCAATAAATTACTTCTTCAGAAAGTTCCTATTTTGATAAATTGATATGCTTGTGTATTTGCACTATATTATGTACGAGGAGCCTTGTCATCTTATTGAAATAATAGGACATTGAGAGATACCAAGTATTTATGGCTAGATTTAACGATTTTAAAGGAAGGAAATTATTGCGGCCCCAGGGCAACAGTAACTTATATAGTGACAACTTATACATGTTTTATGTACCTACTTGCTTCAATGTTCACTACAAAAGTATAGTTACCATAGCAATGACCATGTCACCAGACTTCTTTGCTAGTTCTGAAGTACAAAATACCCAAATGCCACCTGAACTGTGATTATTTTCTGCACAAGTATTGAAAGTAGAAGTTGAGAGTGTCACACACTTTTCTAAAACAAACAGCAACACACTGATTTACAGAACATCTTACGCTGCAAATGTAACTTGGGTTGTTAGCATCCCTAGTACTGTAAATCCTTTGCCACTAAGCTTCAAGAAAAGCTTCACTGGCTCCTATCAAAAAAGACTCCACTAGTATATACTTTAAATGTAGTCTTCTGTGTAATATTGGTACTTACCTGCAATATTTCAAGAAAATAAAGTGTGGTATTCAGGAAGACATTTTCTTTGATTTTAAGTGTTAACTCATAAGTAAAACTATCCTTTGGCTATTTAGAGGATGTTAGTATTATATAAAATAGCATTACAGAAAGTGATTGATTTTTACCTGCTGTTTCTTTTACTTTAGAAATGGCAAATTTATGAAGAATTTAGGTGGTAACTTCTATACCTTGGCATGCAGCTCACTAACCAGTAGAATTAAGAAGCCAGGTACTAGATTTCCCAAGTCAGCATTAACCACTGGGGCAGTGGTAGATTACCTCAGTATGACTTGTGGGCAAGTAGAAGGTAAAAACTCTTACCACACATCTAGACCACTCCTTTTTTTAGCTAGGTTTTCCCATGTGTAGGCAAAGTGAGTTAACCTGAATACATATAACAATTACGATATGGATACTTGAAGAAAAGCAGTTTGCAGGACTGCAGACTTAATCCATCATTTCAGTCATTTTCCTTTAATAAACACTTGTCTACACTGAATTATTAATCTGAACTGAGAGAGCACATAATTTTAAGCACAACAGCTTTAACTCAGATTTGTATTGTGTCCACTTGTGGACAATCTTATGCTGTAACAGGAGAGGTTTTTTCTTGTTTCACTGAATAGAAGCATGGCACATGAATTACTGAGCAAACATGTCAACACTTGGAGTCAGCCTTTAACAATTTTGTGTGAAAATGTGAAAGTAAAATTGATCTACATTCATGTAATGGTTGATCTTGTCTTCCTTACATTGTGTAGTGTCAGAATTCTCACAAAGAAAGATTCTCTTTTTGTTGGGTAGGGATCTGGACATGGTGCTGTTAGATGTTACATTTATCTGTAGGAGATGTAGAGAAGAGTAAGGAAATCACTTTATGTAGGAAGTTTGAACCAACCTCCCTAAGTGCTTGAACTGGACTGTAGACCATGTGGTTCAGATTCCAGCTTTATTCCAGTGCTCTTGTTTAGACTCTTTAATCTGATCAGAGGGCCATAAAGGAAAATGAAGTCTTAAATTAGAAAGAAGGAAAAAACAAACATTTTTACACAGCTTCAGTGTTGACTGAGAATTGTGTAAAAGGATCAAAAAAAGCCTCTTTCATTGCATTGTAATTCTTAACCATTAATAATTAATTCTAGCTACTTCAGTTTTTATTTAGATTCTTTCCATTCTCCTATGTTTCCTTTTCAGAAAAAAACATCGGTGTTTTTATATATATCTAGGCAGCAAGTGGAATTTACAACTAATCCTTGAAGTGCATAGGTGTACTCTTCAACCAGTGACATTACCTAGGACAACCATTGAACTTACCTAGGACAGGCAACCTGCAAAACTAGGTGATTGAATTTGCTGGTACTTCAAGAGTGCTTTGCAGCTGTGTAACTCTGCATGAATTACCAGCTCAACCTGGTAGTTCAGGTCGTTCTGAAACCTCTGTGATGCTCCATTACCTGCTAAACATGCCCAGAGACCTGTATTGTGCCTGATCCTTGCAGACACATACAGCCACTAGTCTCTAATTTACCAGCTAGCCTTCGGCAGTGACCTATCCATGGGGAAGGTAAGATCTGGCAAATCAATGGACTGTGACCACCCAGCTTCACATTGATGGGCAGGTGTGGGGGAAAACTTTGTGCAGAAAGCCTCTCATCCCTGCAGCTGATGTGCTGTGTGATGGATTAGGTCACTCTGTCTATGTCACCTCTTTTACCACATACTGCTTTCATAGTCAGAGGTGTGTTTGTTCCAGCTGTGATGTTAAAAAGTGTAACTCTGTTTACATCTACAGGGACAGTCTGGCCAGACCGTTATTTATCATTACTGGCAAATACTCTCAGTACAGACTGAAGCACATGCATCTTGTGTATGGTTGAAGGTATAATGTACAATCATCGTTGTTGACACTGCAACAGGCTTAGGAATAAATCTGCCTTATTTTTTGGGGTGAAGGCTGTCTTTCTCCTGCTAAAATCTGACATCTAGTTCTTGTTCTGTAGCTAGTCAAGTACTGTATTTCTTCTCTGTTCTCTTGCTGGTGCAGCCACCTGGTGTGGGGTGGATTCCATTTGTGTGATGCTCACACACATGCTGCTCTGCTGCCAGGAGCAGAGGACCTAATCTTTTGTGACATGAAAAGAAACTTGCTGGTACAGTACATTACTAAATGCTACAGACTGACTTCATGAAATGGGAACACCGCAGGGGAATCTGGCAAGGAAGATGTGTTTATGTAACTGAATTGAGTGTTGCAACTGCCATCACTTAGTTCCCTTGGCTGCAGTAAGCGAGTTGTGAGAGAAAAACAATCCAAACAGAGATCTTCAGATGCTGAGGGCAGCTCTAATTGCATACAAATAATTAATAAAAATGAAATGCAATATTGTTAGAAAATACAAATATCATTAATTTTCTTCCATGATCATGTGTACCAAGATCATTGATAGAGACAGAAACACTCAGGCTTTTGCACTTTTATTTGAAGTACATATTGTTTGGGTGTCTTCAGCACATTCTGATATCCCAGGGAGATTCATGACACAAGAGTAATTGCACATAACATAAACAAGATCTGCATTAGTTGGCTCTTTTACTCAGAATCCTTTTCCAAGTCCAGATGTGTGATGTGTAAATGTTAGGAGAACAGAGTCCTTATGAAGTAGCTTTATCAAATGCAGCTAGTCTTCCAGCAAAATGGAGAAAATATAAATTAGCACTCAAGACCTTGGTCAAATCTGGTGCATAAAATTTTACGGTTATATTTATGTTCCATATGTGCTTTGGACAAGTGCCATGTTTGTAAAGAACTGCTTCAATATTATTTTTTAAAAGTGACACTTTTAGCACAGTATCCACTGCAAACTGTTCACTCCTTGCCATGCAAGCCATCCAGTCTCCAAATAAATTGTTTGTTTTCATGGTCTAAACCTAAGATCAAAATGCCTTTTAGAGAATGGTGATTTTCAAAACATGGCATGGGAGGTATCATATGTGGCTAAGCCCAGTTCAGAAGAGTTGATTAACCTGACTGAAGGAGGAGCATGCATGGTATACAAGACAAGAGGTAAGGAATTAGGAAGTTGTAGTATACATTTGTGCCAGTGCTGAATATCTGTTCTGACTTGTTTATGACATAATTAGGTTTTAGTGAGCACTACGTTCCTTGTAGCTCTTTAGAAAAAAAAATAAACCTCAGACCAAGGAAATTCTACAAATTTGTGCCACTTTTCAGAGGCCTCAGCCTATTTTTTCTTCATTTCCCTAAATCCATAAATAACTCTTTTTAAAAAAAACTCCAATGCAGCATCTGGTGTGCTGTTATTGCCACTACTTCTGCTCTGAGAGTATAGCACTACTGCTTTAGAATGTTCCCATTCACTTGTTATCTGGTATTTGGCCAAAAAATTTATTACCAATGTAAGAGAAAGAAGTAAATTTCTAGAGCCCAAATCAGAGTGCAGTCTGAAAAAAGAACAGCACTGAGCTGACCCTACAGCTCTTTTCAAACTTTGCATAAAATGGAAGAGACACAGCATCTTGGAAGAAATCACAGGAATTCTTTGTGTTGGAAAGTGTGAGTCAAACTAAATAGATTGAAATAACTGCTGTTATATTTAAACACAAATGTAATGCTAGAAGCAGAGGAAAAAAATAGATTATTTATACTTCGAAACACTCAGAGGTGTGAGAAGTCTTCAGTGAAGGGCTTGAGCAAGTACTTAGCTAAAAATAACCTGTCCAAAACTGAATTACTATTACTATTACTGTGAATACTAATTTCAGTTTCAGAATAATTTGTAGTCTTCCACTTGTCATGAATAAAATAAGAAAGGTATCGGGTGCAATTTCAGGTTCGTTTGCTTACATATACTAATAGCATACAGTAGTGGTTAACAAGTATATAAATGTATACTAAAATTTAATGTCAATCTGTTATCTCAGTAATTAAAAAATAGTTGTGAGACAAATCCTAAAATAAATGTAGTATTTTAAAGTCATAGAATTAGAGGTTAAATGGTAAGTGTTCTGAAGTATAGCTGAGGCTTAAAAAAAAAATCTTCCTTGAGTCTGGAATTATGTGGAGAATGCACATATGGTGGAATCAGAAATGGTAATTTTTTGTATCATTCTGTACCAAGTTTATAAAACTTTATTGATGGAAAACTATGATAGATTTTTATGATCCTTTAGAATATAAAACTGGTGCCACTAGGAGAGTGTCCTTGCTTAACAGAGATTTAGAGAACTGCTCTTGTAAAAAGAGCACAGCTGAAACTCAGAATTTTCTTTTATTCAAATGTTGACCACATCTTTCATTTCCTTTCTATGTGGACTGAGTCCAAATTTTATTTTTCAGCTTGGCTTTAAAAATTATCTATGTGAGTTTATGAACATAGCAAATTCTACAATTTCAGTCATTATGCTTAAAGAAAAATTCCTTTTTAATTTATAACTAGTGAATATATCAAATGATATCTTGAAGGGGGAACAGATAATAAGTCATTGCAATTATATTAAGGTAAAATAACTTCATAGTAACAAAAAGATCAATCAGTACTGTTTAACATGAATGGTGCTATAACCAGTAAATCTCAAATTATAGCTGTAGGTCTTCATAACCTTCAAGTGCTCAGAAAACTTGAAGCTTCCAATAAATTGTTATATTTTGTTAGCTGGGATTCCATTGTAGGCACCTTGTTTTTCCCTAGCTGGAGGTCCAGTGAATAAAATTGCTTGTGAAAACCACTGATTTAACAAGGAAGGGCTTGGAAAATGGGTGCTTTTGGAAAACTGAAACATAGGAAGTTTTAGAGAGGGAGGTCACATTTGTTTTGTCATGGTCTATGTATGCAGTTGTGAAAGTGATGTATGTGTATGTATATATGTGTGTGTACATAAAGTCGATTTAACAGGGGAGGCAAATACCAGCAGGCAGAACCACTATGAATTCAGCATATCAGTATTACTGCTGCATATCCAGTACATCTTGGGGCAGATGATCACATTGAAATAAAGGGATCTGCATACAGTTATCCATGGAGTAATACATTGCTAAACTATGGACTTTGGACAAATAAGTTGTCGTCGCAGTTATGTCGTTACGTATTAGGTGAAAGATTACTGATCTTCGATGCAGGAACGTAATTTTCCATAATTACAGTATCTAATTTCAAATTTTTTTTCCTATAGGAATTAATGCATATTCGTACACTTTTTTTTTTTAACCTCTTACTTTTTATTGTTTTCTTCTTTTTTTCTTTTTTTCTTTTTTCATAACTGTGGTGCCTTAAAAGTAAAATGGAATGCTCAGTATGCTTGTAGCTTCATTTGTCATTGGAATTCTGAACCCTAGTTCTTCAAGAAAAATCACTATAATATCAAAGACCTTGACAGAGGGAAGAAATGGCCTGATGGGAATCTCATGAAGTTCAGCAAGTGGAAATGGAAGGTACTCTTACCTGGGGAGGAATGTTGGTCCCAGGACAGGCTGGGTAGAAAGCAGCTTTGCAAAAGAGGACCTCAGAATTTCAGTGGAATAGAAGGGATATGAGGCAGTGATGTGCCTGCACAAGAAGGAAGGAAGAGCACAGCAGCAGAGGCAGCAGAAGGAAGAGCATTGCATTGGGGGGACAGTGGTCCCTCCCCTCTGCTCAGTCCTGATGAGATGTATCTGCAGTGTTGGGTCCAGTTGTGGGCTCCCAGCATGAGAAGACTTACTGGAGTGATGCCACCAAAAGGCCACAAAGATAACTGAGGGTTGGAGCTTCTGTTATATGAGGAGGGGATAGAGAGCCTCAAGAAGAGGAAGGCTCAGGGAGATCTTATCAATGCACACAAAGAAGAGGCAGTAAATAAAATGGAGGCAGGCTCTTTGCAGCAGTGAGCAGTGACACAACAAGAGGCAACAGGCACACATTCAACTACAGGGAATTTTCATTTAAGCATAAGAAAAAAGCTGTACTGTGATGGTGGTCAAATGTTGGAACAGATTTTCCAGAAAGGCTGTGGAGACTCCATCCTTGGAAATATTTGAATCCCAATGGTCCTGGGCAGCCTGCTTCAGCTGACCGTGCTTGAGAAGTGGGGTTGGACTCTGTAGAGGATGTGCAGAGGCCCCTCCCAAACTCAACCACTGCATTTTAAAATACGTTGGAATCATATCCCTTTAATTTCATTATTTGACTATTCTTTTGATGTCTGGTCTGTTTGAGCCTGTCTCAAGTTCAGGATGGCTTCTAATAGAAAAATTAATTTTACCAAACTCCCTCTTCCATAAACACTTAATGGTCAAAAGCAGTTAAATTCTAAGTTCTATGGATTTTTTAAAAATTGATCCAAGAAATTAACAACTTGTCCAAGCTGATAAATAGTGCCTTAATCACATCTGGAATTAGAGCTTATATTCTTCACTCAGGACCACAGACATCTAACTGTGGTCAGGTTGAAATGTTGTTTTTCCATGCAATGGCTGTGTTGTGGGAGAGCATTGCTGGTACAGACTGAGAACTGGGTTTTTCCTTCCATAAAGTTGCTAGAATTAGCTAAACCTGAAAATTTCAGAAAACAAAATTCATCTTGAATATTCGTATCTTGAATACAGATAAATGTGTAATTGAATTTGCATTAAACAGCGCAAGAAACTCCAGTAAGAATCCTAAAGTCAACTGTATTTAAAATTCATTGCAAGGGTAAAATACGTAATTTGAAGATCAATTATAAGGTTATTGTTGCTGCTGAAGATTGCAGTGAGCAACTTTATTTTTTTGCTAGAGTTAACAAGCAGAGCAAGCCCAGCACATGGAGAGGGAAGATTTCTTTTTTACAGAGTTCCTAATGCCACAGCCTCAGTTATAATTCTAAATGGCTGTGCATGATACCACACTAAACAAAGTATATAAAACAACTCAATTTCACTGCTAAAAATACATTAACCTTTTACCAGGACTAGAGACAATCCTGCTGGATCCTAGCACTTTTAGCAGACTATCTGATAATTCTCTTCATCTGAAATTGCTGGATGAGAATGTCTTGTCTGATTTCATGCTAGTTTGAGTGGTTACAATCATAGAAGGCCTCATTGAAAATGATGAAATCTTTTATTTCTATTTGTCACCCTCCAGCCAGAAAGTTAGCACTGGGAGCATTCAATGAACAGTATTGAAGATTTCAAAAGACCCGACACATCTATTTTTATATACAAATGAAACTCTTATCTTCTAACTATTAATATTTTTGGTTTTATTTTTGTTATGTTCTCCTGATTCAATGATATTTAAGGAATGGGTGTCTTTTTTTCTTCTTTCTCACTTCTGATCATGATGCATTTATTTTTAAGGTAGAAACAGACATTTGTATAGAGAAATGGTGTAAAGAAGTATTGTTCACTAATTTGATGTTTGTAATATGTGAGGAGAGAGACAGAGTCATAAGTAGTTCAGTTCTTTAGGTAAGGATGTAAGATAGAGATGTAAGTAATAGCACTTTATCCATCATAAAATTTCAAAATGGCTCAGAGGCACATCCCTGCTGCAGCCGTTGCAGACCCTGTAATGGCATTAAGCTCTGACTCAGGGTGATTCTTTCCACAGAAGATTCTGGCAGGAACTAGTTCTGGTGGTAACCTGAATAGGAGAATAAATAGCTTGAATATTAATGAATTGTACGTGATACAGACACTCCAGGGTGAACCCAAGCAAGACAGGAAATATGTTTCTTTCTCTTTTCACACTAGGCTTTTTCAGACAAAACCCTCTGGTACTCTGCCAGAACCCCCTCTGAACACTACAACTTTAACCCCATATGGTATTTGTACTTATTCTGATTATTCACTTGAACTGATTCTTATTTTTTTATATTTTCAGCTACTGGGTGAAGGCAGTGTGCATATATTTACCAGTGTCTTTAGTATTCCTGGAGCAAGCTGAAATAATATTTTAGGATATTGCTATCAATCATTTATGAAAAAAAACAACAATTTTGGGGTCTAGTACTGCTCATAAGAAAAGGAAAGTGGGGTAAAAAACACCCTCAGTGTTCCTTTATGATAATCTGCCCATCAAATTGATGCCAGCTGTGTTTTTTTCAGTAATAACCAGCGAGGGGTGGATATTTGCTGGTTTTCAGTGTTGATACTCAAGCTGTGTGCAGGATCTGTCCATTCTCTGACCGCTTTTACTGATCTTCTCTGAAACATGAACAGGTTTACACTACTGACTGAATCAAGGATTAGTCCTCTGTGTTGTCAAACAAAAATAATATTGAAGCGTTACATCCATGTAACACGTCCCCAAGTGTAGCACAGCTGAAGCAGAATTTCCCCATTTGTTTCAGAAAATATGCTGGGTGGTTCTTTTGTCTTCTGTTCCCAAACTCTTGTGTGACCCATATTAAAGCAACTATCTCTGAGGGAAAAAAAGAAAAGGAAAAGAGGAAAAGCATGAAATTGCATTTACCTTTGAGCCTTTAATGCCTTTATAAATGGCCACTTTTTAAAATAAAGGCATATGAGCTTGTATTGCCTTTACACAGTGAAATGTAGTAATAATTGACCTTAAAGTAATGCCTGTCTAAGTCAGACTACAATGACATAACAGGTGGGATAGGACTATCTCCAGTGTTTTGAGTAACCACTGATAGCTATTTAGCACTGACTGAAGATGTACAAGTGGTGTATCTTACCACTAACTGCAATAGATGTACTGTTGGCACTAAAGGTTAGTGATTCAGCTGGAGCTGTGTCCTGTAGACTTTTCATCCATTCATTTTAAGTAGCAGAATAATAGCAGCCGTTTGTTGAAATCATGTTTTCAACTGATCAGCAGAGTCTTTAGCAGAATCTACCTCTAATTCCTTAGGGAGGTCATGATTATCATTACCACAGCTTTGACATCACCCCAATTTGCATTGCATGAAAGTACTTGTAGTTCTTGTATGCTGTTAATTCACCATGTTAAGAACTGTGGATTTTCTGTGATATCTCTGTGTGTGTATGTGTGTGTGTGTGTATGAATCTATTTTTTTCCTAAAATTGGGACAGGGAATAAAATCAGATTTACCTTAGTTTGGCTTTGTGAATCATATACAGGAAAAAGTGGTAAAAAGACAGATCGTATTGGTGCGCATCCATGGGCTGCATTAAATACCTGGATTTGATAGAACACCCCACCAACTCTGCCGTGTAGTTAGTGGATGTATTTATGATATCTTTGTTATAATTCAAAGGCAACCACTGAAAATCCATTGTCCTCTCTGTGCCTTTAAGCCGCATTTCCAGGGTCACATTTAGTGTAAACTGACCTGAAGCTGGAAACATAGCATGGCACAGCTCACTAGGTCTCTTTCTTAAAAACTAACTTACCTCCTGTCACCTCCTGTGACAAGACTTTTAGGAAGGAAATACCAAAAGGAGGACACATGATGATCTCGATATTTCATTCTTCATTACTTATCTTCCAAGAAAATAAGAAGGGAGATTATAACAAAAGAGAGTATCTTTTTTTTTGGCTTATACTCAGATTTACAGGGCACAACAGATGCTATGACATATATAAAACAAGGGTATAGCTCTGAAAACACAGAATTGTATAAGAAAGCTCCTTGTTAGGGATCAGGGAAAGATGATAGACAGGACAGAGAGAGATAGAAGGACAAATGTGCCTACTTAAGGAAAGGTGAACTACAAGTCTTAGTAATTATATTACAATAATGACTCATGTCTCTATAGTGCAGAGAGACAAATAATACATGATTTGGGGGGGGTTGTTTGGTTTTGGGTTTTGTTTAACAAGTCTGCTGTCCTTTAGGAAATCACAAATAAAAATGTCTATTTCAGAAATATGGATCTTCAGCATCTACCTCTAAGAAAGAAGATTACCAGTCTAAACCAACTTTGATTTTTTGAGTCTGTGTTCTCCAGAATGAAGTTGTAGAGATCAGTGGGCATCACTTTTACAAAAATCTTCCCTACATCTTCATTTGTTTATTTCAGTTGTCACCCATTCCTTTTAGATAACAGGGTTTTAATGTTAGAGATCTGTGAAAGTAGCTTTGTTGCCACAAACAGTACAATCTGTAGAAAAGCAAGGGAGGACACAAAGAACACAAATTTACACCAGGATTGGAGATGGATTCAGGAGTAGGATGAAGGGTAATAAATGATTATGCTGAAGAAAAAGGGAATTACCTGAGCGAAAAAATCACAGCATTTAATGTGTTCAAGGTAACAATGTAAAGAGAAGAAAACTAACAATCCATACTTCTGAAATGTAGGAAAGGAAGGAAATGTTTAAGAGTCATTTTTAGAAGATTTTAGCAGTCTAAAAATGCTCCTAAGGTACAGGGTTGGAAGTACTATTCAAATTACAATCAAACGTGGTTGTTACCAGAAGGAATTGTCCCATCAAATGCAGACACAAAGTATATTGTCCTCATGGTCATTTCTTATTTCTCATTGAGTGAGTCCACACAAGTGTGTTTTTTTATTTGTTTTTGTTGTTATGCACTCTGCTCTGCACTGGGCTGCAAGGACCTTCCTCTGCAGTTACACAAGCTCTGTGTGTGTGCAGGCTTGATTCATGGGCCGGGCTGAACCCTCTGCATCACAAACTTGCTGTGCAGAGAAAAGAGGACAGTATTCCTGAAAATGTGAATAGGATATATTTTGGGCAAGTCAGGAAGTTTATAGTTAATGAAGTAGGAACTCCCTCAAAACCTGTCAGTAATCTCCCAATTAAAAACAGTAAATCAAATCCAGGGGGTGGTACTGTAATATGTGAGTTGAGGTTATCCTGTGAGATGTTTTCCCTACCAGGAAGGATGGTAGGGGAGGGATTAACTTCAGCGTCCCCTGCATTTGCTTTTTTGTGCAATTACGGGAAATGCATTCAGTGTGCAAGGGTATCATTGCTGTCCTGCTGTTTTATCATTTCTTTATGAGATAATGTTGATTTCGGCAATGAAATGCAAATTTAGTTTCCAGTGCTCCTTTTTTTTTCCATACAAAGGTTAAAATGCATATTGTAGATAATAATGTTTCTGGTGTTTTTGAAACAGCCTTTGTCAGCTAATTTTGGCAATACATGGTTTCAAATGCTGTTCAGTGCAATTGCATGAGTTTTATGTTGGCCTACATGAATTAATTTTAACCCACTATGCACGTTGTTACCATTTGGGCTGTAATTTGATCAAGTAATCATAAAACCTTGGTACTAACAAAAAAAAATTTTGGATGTGTCAAGAATATTCAATATATGGTGTGCCTTCTGTATCTCATGGCAAACTGAGCAAATTTTTGAAGCTGAGCCTCTTAACTCTATAAGCATAAAAGTATTCTAACACAAGAAGCTAACACAGGATTATATGTTACTCCTAGGATTTCAGAGGCTGATGGATTCTGTGTTTGGAGGGTACGTTTCTGTTTACTTATAAACAAAGAGTTTGTAGTGCTGCTGATAAAAGGGCTCAGGATTTTAACAAGTCCCGTTAAAATTAGCCTGTGTGTAGATTATAAACAGTTCCTTTTACTGATTGCTGGGACTCAGACAGCAATGGAAATAGTTTTCAGCTGGAACTCCAACAGCAGTAAAATGGAAGAATGGAAATAGTTTTCAGCTAGCAAGCAAATTCTAACATAACAGCAAGGCCAGCACTAACGGAAGTTGTCTTTTTTTATTGTTATCTCCTTAATTAATCTCGCTTTCCTGTGTAAACTGCTCACTATTGTGCAAAGAGAGGGTGTGTGTTAACTTCGGTGACATTGTGTTACTCCCATTAAGTAGCATTGCACACAGGTTTTGTCAGCATGAGTGTACTTAGGATTTTTTCCCCCAAACAGCATGAGCCAAATGACATTTCACAACTAAAAACAAATCTTATTTCTATTTTAGGTGGTGCAACAATAATTTTTTTGTCACAGTTAGTAAAAAGATTATATAGAAAAAGGAGTGTGAGTTTTTAATATATTTAGTATGAAACAGTGATAAGGTGGGGAGAGGGTTTTAAGAAATGTTCTGTAGGCAGTAACAGAAAACAGCTCTGAAAATGCTGAGTTGGAGTAATGAATGAATAATGTGTAAAGTTTATCAAAACTGAAAGAACTCCTGATGTGAAATGAAGCCTCCTAAGAAAATTCTGTTCTGTCGCTGTTTTGCTCTGCTGTTGTCGCATGTCACGCATGAATGAAAATGCTGCATTCTCTGGGGAGCAGTAAAGCTTCTGTGTAGGTTGTTTATTTCCTTAATCCCTCCTTCTTCGTGATTTTCAATGTCAGATATAAAATGGAAAGCCTGTAAATATAGTGATTATCATACTGATTATCACCTGCATCAGGGAACGCCCCGGCTGGCCGCTGTAACCCAAGCAGTCTCCACATGTTACATCCACTTAGACTTTAACCTGACTACTTTATTAGAGACGTGAAGCTCAGTATGAGGTGCCCTAGGGCTGCACAGATGGGTTCTGCTTGTTTCCTGTTCTCACTGCTATTGTGAATAGATACTAAAAGGTTCTCATCGCTTTTATCTGGTTAATTTACTTTGAACTGTCCCTGGCAATCAGGGGCTGCCTCACATTTCTCAGCGTTTCACCAACACCAAACTGTATAGTCCAAATGTGTGTTTTGAGCTTTTGTTTGTTTGTTTGTTTTAACTGGAAGGGCCTTAATTCATAGAGGGATCTCATTCTGAGAGGGGCTGGTTTTTGGGAGACTGTAGGCACAATCCTTAAGTGAAATAAGCTGCTCAGGAGTCATCCTGAGGTTCAGTTGATAGGAGAGAAGAAAACTAAGATTGCTGTTGTTCTTTGGCGTTTTCAGGCACCCTTAGATTAGAGGTCAACTGCAGGAAAATCTATGATTTTATGCTGGCTGCCATTATTCATGTAGCTGGGCAGCAGACCAGGCTGAAAGATGACGCTCTTGCAGGAGAATCTGAAGACGAGATACTTTTTAACAAATGTGCAATCATTTATCCTTTCTTGTGGAAGGGCCAGGTCTTCCAAAACACATGTGCTATGCATGGGTGCCCCAGTACAGAAAATTAAGATGAATTCTCTCAAAGTCTCCCACACAAGAAAGCGCCACTTCACTGGAACAGTTTTTATTTCAAGTACCGGTGTCCAATTTCCTGGCCAGACAATAGTTTAACACAGATGTTAATGTCCTGCTGTATTGGGATTTTAAAGAAATCCCTTCGGACAGATCAGTGTAACTTCCGATTTCAATTGCATGACCAAAACCTGAGGTTAAAGAAATTATCTGGCTACAAGACGTAGTTTTTAGTCAATTTTCTTATTCTCTTCCCCCTTACCACTCCCTTATTTCACTCTTTTTTTTTTTTTTTTTTTTTTTTTTCCCTGTGTGACGGTCCCATTTGAGGCTTTCTTGATTGTGTTGCAGTTCATTGTAAGTGCATCACTTCAGAGTGGAAAGCTTGCAAGGCTCCTTTTTTCATATGAGCATAGGCTTTGTTAATCACATGCTGGTTTAGGAAAACACTGCATGATATCTTTGAACCCTACACTCCTTCTTGACAGCCAGGCTAGCAAATGTCATTGACTGTGTGATGTACAAGAAGGGATTCAATTGTAAGTAAATTGTCAAAGTGGCTAACCTTGCCCGCACCCAATTGTCAGGACCATGATTCAGTTTTTCTGTCAACATCAGCTAAGGGTAACCCGGTCAGCCTTATGTTTCTGCAGTGAAGCAGCCTGAGGAGTTGTGCTTTTCAGCTTATCACATTTTATTAACCTCAACTTACTGTTGTTATAATCAATTGTACCCACTTCAAATTCTTCTATTGCCCCCAAATTGACAGATCATGTAGGTTCACAACTATGTGTTTTCTGAAGCACTAAAACCTCTCATAGGCACACTGGATTGGTTTGGTACAGTAGTTATTTCTGTTTAGTTTGATCAACTCACCATTTTGGCTCAAGATTATCCCTCTATTAATATCACTTGGTAAAGATAATCTGGAAGAATGCAAGTTAAAACATAAAGATTTCAAGGGTTTTCTGCAGTATTTCCAATGTTAAGATAGCAAGTGAGTAAGGGAAAAACATTGCTATTGTCTTCCATCCCTTGTTTTTATTTCAAAACAGATTTTTAATTGCAGCAATTAATATAAATAAGACATGAGGACATTCTGATACCATGATGTTTCCTCTGTTCTTTCAGGAAAAGAACATAGTTAAATTGCTTAAAGCAGTGATTAAGACATAAGAATATTTTTAAATGTTCATCTGATTCTACCACAAGGGTCTGAACACATGCAGTGATCCTGTTTTTTGAATGCATAGTAGATTACAAATGATTTTTTTAAAATGGCTTGATAACATGTATCCCATGAAGTGCCATACATAAATGGAGATATGATACAATTTCAATTATAAATATATTGGAGGGATGTTTCCTAGTTCAAGTCCTATCTGCAGAAGTAACTTTTCTCACTTGGAAAAAAACATATTGTACCTTCTTTATTTGAACTTGTGAAATGTGTTGACATTGTACTGTTGTTGGGCTTAAGGGAAGAGGGGGAAGCTTTTGGTGCGACTATCAGAATTGAACAACTGTATATGGCTATATTGAGATAATCGTGTAAGAGGAAAACTGGCTGAATGAGTTTCAAAATGTGTTATTTCTTCATTATCTAGCACTTTATAATTAACTGTTCTTTTTTTATTATTTCAGGAAGCTGCCGCTTTTGCTAGAGAGCAAGGCTTTGAGGTGAGTTAACCCACAATTGCACACTAAACAGATCCTAAAGGTTTTTTTCTTGCTGATAATGAAGTTCTTTTGGACAATGATTGATGTGCTATTATACTCTCCAAGCCTCGCAGCGGTTGCCATGGAAACTTGGCAGTCGTCATGGTTTCTTTGTTCTGCCAGCTCAGTGTTATGACGCACTCTGCTAGGTCTGCACCCAACATCGCCTACAGATGTTATTTATTGAATTTTGAAAAGCCTCTTGGGAAGCCGAGAGGTTGGGCACGGTTTCAAGCTGCCTCTGCAGATATGGGACCTGTCAGTTTGTTCAGTTAAAAAGCTACCTCATTAGCTGCATTACACTCCAGAAGGATTCACTGCTAAAGCAGTGGTGAAGCAAGACTAAATAGTGAAATATAACACCGCTTAAATAACTTAAACCGTGCCATATGCGGATTATCATTATGCAAATGAATTTTAGAAAGGTTGTATATAAAATTGTTAGGTACTGATTAATGTAAACCATGCTTCTACAAACAGCTGCTTTTTAGAAAAGATAGTGTGGAAATTGTGTTTCAAAACATATTCGGCTTGGTGTTTTCCATCTGAGCCCTAAAAATGTCTGATCCTCTACTTTCTTGAAGTAAATACTGTTGATTTTACAGTGTCTTTCAGAGCTTTTGATTTCATTTTCTCGAAGTATTTATTTGACTAGTACCTCCCATTGGCTACATTTAGATAGCTTAATCTGGAGAGCCATCAGCTATTGGTCTCTAACCAATTCAAACAGGCAGGTTTTAAATACTATAATTAATGTGACAAGGCTTGTGCTAATTTTGCAGATAGTAAGCGATCTTACTGAAATCTAAATTGCAGAACCGAACACACATGAATCCTTTTACGTGTTGTTTTTTTCACTGAAATAAGACCCACCTTAATTGATTTGTTTGCAGTGTAAAAGAATAGAGAGGAGTTTGACTGCTCAACACCCATTTTGCATAAATAATAGAAGCCGCGCAATTCAAACCACATCGCTTACAGAATGTGCCACTTCTGTGTGTGGTTGGTTGCATATAAAAAAAGAGGGAGAGACTGACAGCTTTTGTTCTACAATTTAGATTTCTTTAGAACCATACACCAGCAGGTACATCAATGCCATCACTGTTTTAGCTATTAAAACTGTGGGCTGTCCCATTTCATTTTATGTTTCCCAAATTCACGTGGCTGCTTTGTAGAAATCAAGACTTTATATCACTGTCAATTTTCATTTGTATAATCTGTATTGTTAGGCATAAAAATACACTTTGAGTTTATGCTAATGAATGAATTTCACAGATGCCTCCAAAATATGAAGCATAAGAAATTATTGGTACCCTCTGGTAGCTAGACAATAAAAAGAAAGGAAGTAGTGTATTAAGTCTACCCATTCTATATTTTTATTGCCCCCTTGAGCTAAAGACTTTGAATGTGCCTGGTTTAAATTCAGCTCTAGTGACAAACTGCTTTCGCTGGTGTCTGCTAACTACCATCATATTAACCTTTCCATTAGTGCTTGCTTAGAGATTTTAGCACAGTTCCTCCTGAACATCCTAAATCTGCCACATTTGATTACAGCATATCAGTAAAGTGCACAATGATTATGATCTTATCTCTTATTACTCCCTTGCTTGGCAATGACTCACATGTCAAGTTTGCTGACAAAGATGAGTAAAACTTGATAAGTGTCCACAGTTTTGTTTTCCTATTGTGCTGTGGAGGCAAAAATAAAATAAAAATAAAATCACCCTGATAATAAAGAGTCTTATGAAAAACTCAAAGAGCTTCAATTAGTCTTTCAATTAAAACCAAGAAAAATTTCCAGCAAATCTCAAAAGCTTGATTTTTATATTGAGAATAGAAAGCTGGTAACGCATGGCAAATTAAAGGAAAGGACTTGATTGACCAGGGCAAAACTCAGGAGGATGTTTTTCATGGAAGTGATTAAAAGTTGCTGGTGGCTGCATTTGAATTGCCACCTGGAAAAACTTTTATTTTTTAATCAGAAATCGTTTAGCATAGAGAATCAGTTGATGACTAGTTTCTTTTGTTTAGTTGTTTATGTTTTTTTGGTTCTGCCTCACAGTAATTCCAACAACTTTGTATGCTAAATTCATCTTTCACACATGGAATGAGTTTCAATGTATCTGAAACAGCTTTTGGAATAAAAAAGAAGTTACATTTAAAAGAACTTCGGTAAAAGACACCTTTTCTGGAGAAATGAAATCTTGTTGTAGGTAGGAGAAAACACCTCCATGACACAAATCTGGTTTTTTTTCTTTGTAAGGGCAATTCCATTCAAAGGAATTTTAATTTTTATGCTGCACCATTCCCATGGTTAGTTTTCCATTATACTTTTCAGTTATACTTCCATTATACTTTTTGAAATACAAAGTATTTTTGTAAAATCAGTCAGGATGTTTGAAGACCATTATTTCCTTCACTGTATCCCCTGACAAACACTTATCTCTAATAATTAAAAATAGAACATTACTTCTGATGATGTCTCTTCCTGAGCGTCCCTGTGGGCTTGAGGCTATTTTGTGAATTTCATGTTCTATGGAATTTTAAAACTATATATATTTACAGCGTGTATAAATATACATACTGTATATTTTAATGACATTTCAAATAATTTTCAAATCACAAACGTTTATGAGGTTTTGCTTTTACAAAAAGTCAACTTGCTGTTTTTTCTACATAGAAATTAGAAAAACAAAATACTACTTTAAACATAAAATTTGGGGTTCAGTTCTGTCTGTCAACCCAAGAAGTAAACTGAAGTGAATGGGACAGTAAGTATCTAAGGGCTTAGTAGCAGCTGCCACGCAAAATAACTTTTCTTGTTAGAGGTCTCCTCTAAGTCCATATTCATTGGGGAACTGTATTGGAGAGAGTTTTGTTGCTCTGGACCAGCTTTAGGTCTTCAAGTTAATGAGGTACACTGCACAAGTTCACTGTTTTCAAAGGATTTATGCCTGTTTAGGTCAGGGCTGTGGCAGTCCCAGCTATTGGGTATCTGTTCAGAGGTAAAAATCAGAAGACACAGTTTGATAGCAATTCTAGCTGGATGCACTTTGCCACATGCCTTTGTCTGATCCTGGGATATCTGATATCCTTTCTTCTCCTGCATAAATCCCACTTGCTGCAATGAATGCCACATGCGAGGTTTTTCAGGTGCAGCATCAACAGGCAAATCATGCTTTATTGAGATTTGTATGTCAGCTTTGTTAAATCAGATCCAAGTGTCTAACTGGGTATGTGGGAGCATCCTGTGAATTTGGGACATGTATAGGGGCTTTAGGACCACAACCCAGTACAGTCTCATTCAGCCGTGTCTGTAGGCACAGGACATGTAAGTAAGACCCAGTAAATGGGCAGGTAAAAATCACTGCTAAACAAATATTATACATTTTGGATATTGATTCTGAATGGAAATCAGAGATGGCAACATTTGATGATGTTTGCCTGACAGTGAAATAAGGGGCAACAGTAGGGGGGCTGCAACACTCTGCAGTGTTCAGCTGTAAATATTCACATATTATAAAATGTCGTGGTTGTACCTTCAAAGAAAAAAAAAAAAAACTGTGCAAAAGTTAAAGCCTCTTCAACACTCATGTTGAAGCTCTATATTATTCTCTTCCTTTGAAAAAATTATAATGAGAAGTAATTTTGCCTAAAAAAGGTCAAGTTAATTTTCACAGAAGCCACTATTCAGTTATTTCTAAAGTCTGCACAATCTGACAAAAGTGTCTAAACCTCTCTGTCTTGAAATTTCTGCTTAAAAAAAAAAAAATTACCTTTACGCCCTAAATATTTTCCTTCTGCTGTTACATGCTTATTATATATTTAATTCTCCCTGAAAACACATGTGCTTTTTAGGTTTTTTTCCCTGTCTACATTATTTCATCCTTACCATCACTCTTCACTAATCTCTTTCCTCAGGGTCCTCTTTTCTTCATCTAAGTTAATCTTTATTCTTCCTTAAGCTGAAGAAATCATCTCTTGATCATGCCATTTCTGCTATTATAACTTCATCATTCTCCTTTTAAAATTTATCATGCCTGTAAATACATTGTACAAATATATTCAAGCTGTTTGATTTCTCTGCCTGCTTTACTCCACTGAAAATATGCCAAATAAGTAGCCACTTTCTACTTAGCAAAAATGAAACCCCTGTTTTTTGTGATCTTCATGATGCTTTATTGCAATTTCTAGTTTGTGGATCTCCTAAGTGCCAAGGCCTGAAGTAGTTCAGAATTGAGTTTAACCTTCATATGGCAAGGCTTTGGCAAACTGGGGGGCTGCATTCTCCATCCATCCCATATGCAACAGCTTGTGCCACCAGCTGATACCTGCTGTTCATAAACCTCTTAAAAAACCATTTCAAAACAGAAGAACAATGATTTCAAGTTTTTTCTCTGGCATCTTTAAGGGACCTCTTGCCTTCTGAGAATTAGTGGTATGCTGGCCCCTGTTACTGTCCTCAGTTCTTCTCTTCCCTGGTAGCAGACATTGCCTTCTGAAAGCTTTATTAGCTGTCTAAGCAGGAGGAAGGAGGAAAGAGCACAAGTGAGAGTATCGTATATAGAAATGAAAAGTAGGAGGGAATTTTAAAAAGAGGTGATGAGACCAATAACTGACTACCCAAGTTAGGGGAGGAATCAGAGGGAGGCTGAAAGTGTTGCAGAAGAGATAGGTATTTTCACATCAAGGGGTGCTGTTAAGTATATAACAGAGGCATATTCTGTGTCTCTAACATTAATAGTGTTAAAACGTGAGTTTGGATTCATAACAAACAGTTCACAAAGCAATGCAGAACGTATTATTATGTTTTCATATATTCCAGGCTAGGCCCTTACTGTGTTTCACTTCAGTTCCTTGTACAAAGAGGAAACTGGGAAAAAAATAGTGTTATTTAACACAGATGTGAACAAAGTGGGGCACTGTAAATAGCACAGAGAATAATTACAGTCATACATACTCCTTTCCTAATGTTAGAAAAATAAAAGAAAAAAAATATGTCTATGGCAAGAAATAGATTACATACACCAAAGTTAATTTGTAGAACTTACTGACTTGAGATAAATCTGAGAACAAAAGTTTCTCATATCATACAGCATTATGAAAGGATTTGATGCTAATACAAATAACAGAAATATCTATTATAGATTAGCTTGAAATTAGAAATTGAAATCCTTTTCTTTCAGATCATAGGGCAACTGTGAGAATAGAAATTACAATATTCTAATGACAAGTGGTACTGTTAGAGTTTACTGCATTAATTTAAATATTCCAAACTTCTTGGTATGTGAGACACTGGATAAATGAGAGGTTTGGTTCAGTCTACCAGGTTCTCTGTTCCTAACTACCCGCACAGTGAAGTACAATATCCTTCTAAATCACAGATTTCTGAAACTTTTGCACGTGAGCCTTCCTTTAGAAAATTAGGTAATGTTCTGTGCCCCACTGAATACACCTTTTGCCCTTTGCTTCCCTGCATCTCAATTATGCAGCCAGGTAGTGGGAGCTAGGCTGCACACCCTCTCAGGGGTACAGTGTACAGCTTGCTTGATGGGACCAGTTACTGTAGGGAAGTTAGAGAAAATGTTTGTAAGCATGCTGAAGTCAGAGGTATTACAGTAGTATAAAACCTGTCTAAATTGGGTGAAAATCAGTCTCAGAGTTTATCCAAAGTATTCTCTTACCAATTTTATTTTTAATTTTATGATAGGTATGGTTAGAATCCAGTCAGCAGCAAAGAAACCCACTAATTGCTCATTAGGAAATGCTCTGTAATTCCTTTGTTAGCTTTGCAGTTTTGCAGTGGTTTGGAATAGCTGAACTATCATTATCAAGATTAAAAACAATGCTCTCATAGTACTACATAAACCCTTTGGAGAATGAAATATTTCTCCTTTTAAAACCTTCCTCTGCTGACAGTAAAGTCTATTTTATACCTAGCTGTAAGAAAATAAATCTTTGATCTGCTAATAAAGTTCCCTCCACTCCAGTATGCTGTAACAAGAATTTTCTTTCTCTCTCTTAATAGACTGAAGACATTAAAGAGATAGCCCGGAAGACACAAGCCCTGCCGAAGGTGAACACTAAAAGGCAGCGAATCGTAGTCTTCACCCAAGGCAAAGATGACACTATATTGGCTACAGGTATGTTTTTCAAATCTCCTTTGTCACTCACAGTAAATATTCCAGCTATTCAATTACAACTTATGGTTTTACAATTTTTAAATGGTAATCAGAGTATTTGCCTTTTGGTGTTGCTCCATATTTCTCATCTTTTATGCTTTTAATTGTTTCAAGAGTCTGATTTTAAGAGGCTATTATTTAACAAGAATGCCTGAGAATTTAGTTCTGAACATTTTTATAACATAGATTTAAAATATTGATCCAGTTGGTTTTACTCAGATTTTTATGACTTCAGATTTTATCTGTGTAGCCATCTTTGCTGCAAACAAGAATACACTGTGCCTGCTGAGAACAGCTGTGCAACACTGTAGTATATTTAAACATTTGCAAAGAGGAGGAAGTGAAATCCAGTACTAAGTGAATTACCAGGCTTTTTTTGCTTTGAGCAGAAAGTCTCACTTTAGCTTTTCTCAGCCGTCTGCTCTTCAATTCTCAAAAGAGTACGTGGGAAAAAGGTGTTCTAGCAGGGATACAAGTAGTTTCTCCTGTCTAAATTGATGATGTACGACACACAGATTTAAGCATTATAAACATGACTGCCTACCTTTTGACAGTCTCTTTAATTCTGTCCACCTATGCTTCTAGACTAAATAAAGCTATTAAAAACATGTGCTGTGGCCAGCCATTTTAGTAGTTCATTCCTTCACAAGGTAAGTTATTAGTCTGGTTTGAATTCCTCCTTTGGAAATCAAGAGAAGTAGAGGAAGCTTTGCACCTGAGGGACTGGTGCTTACTCATTCAATATTCGCCTCAAAATCAGAATTGGCTTCAGACTGTGGCTTCAGGGCTAGGCACTAAGCAAGTATGTCACTGCTATAAAGATCTTTCCTAGCATCAGTTTGAATGATTTCTTCAATAGTTTGCTCCTTCCCCCTATTTTGTTAGCTACAAACTGTTTTAGAGGAAATAGAAACCAGTCACTGAGAGATGAGTATGTGTATCTCACTGAATGATGATGAAAGTGTTCCTTCCAGAAAGTTACTGCCTAATGTGAATGGCCCATGTGGAGGCACTCCACTTGAGTATTGTGCAGTTGACTGAAAAATAGCAGCATAAAGATGTTTTTATACATGAGCTAGTAATAACGTAGTAAACCTAAATCTTATATGTAACCCTCCTGTGCTCTTATTTAATTTTCACTGAGTAATTTTTTTATTCTTCAAACTGGAGTTGTTAACAAATCCATTAATCCCTTCTTTGATATTTTTACAACCGGGAGCTTATTTGAGGACTGACACTTGCTAATCTTAGCTGTTTGTTCACTATGAAATGAACTTAAATTAGAGAATGCACTTTATATGCATGATAAATGTGAGATGGATAGAGACTGTGTGCAATGGTGTCAGCTACAAAAGCAAACATGATAAATGTTAAGGCAGTTTTGAGCCGTGGGATAAGCTATTCAGGGCACAAGCATAGCTGAATCTCTTTGCTATGTTGTTATTCATGGCAGCCAAATAAATGTCAATAATAAAAGAGAATTAAAGATTTTCATTTCCCAGAGGCAGTCCTCTAATACAGCTTGATCTTTCATTTCATTTGTAATTCGTTCTTGTGTCAGGATGCAATCATTCGCCAGGCTCTGTGTGTCATGTTAAGTCATTTAATAATGATTAAGAACATAAAAATGTTTGGCCTGTGGGGCAATTCTCGAAAGAGATATCAATTTGTTATTGTTTTCCCCCTTTTCCTTTGGTGTGGACCATCTTTTTCCCACCTCCTCACATTATAATAATAATGAAAGAAGGAAAATATGTCCCTTAATTTAGCATATGATGATACCACAGAATGGCATAGAGTGCTGCTATCGCACTTATTTCAGAACTAACTAGGTCTGGATTTAAAACCTGCAGTGGAATGTATAAAAGTTTCTAAATGATCTTTGAAAGAATTACAACATTTAGGAGTTACTAGCATAAAATTATTTTCTTTTTTCTAATGCACAGAGTACAGTTTTTGAAAAAGCAGGCTGTGTGTACTTGTTTATCTTGCCCTTCTGTGGGAATCGTAAGGTCTCAAAGAGCTTGTGCCTAGATTAAAGTAGTATTTGCAAAGTCAGCTATGGATTTGGGTATGCTTGTTCATACCTTCTGCTTTATATTTTGTCCAGGTTAACAGTAATAAGAACAACATGTTTATTTTGTTGAACAACATATTTATGCAGAGACCTTGACAGATTGCAGAGAGACCTTGACAAATTAGTGAAATGGGCAATCACCAACCATATGAAGTTTAATAAGGGCAAGAGCTGGATTCTGCACCTGGGACGGGGCAATCCTGGCTGTGTGGGCAGACTGGGGATGAAGAGGCTGGAGAGGAGTGCTGTAGAAGGGACCTGAAGGTCCTGGCCAATGGCAAGATACATATGAGTCAGCAGTGCCCTGGCAACCAGGATGACCAACTATGTCTGGCTTGGATCAGGCTGCACTCAGTGAAGAGTCACAGCCAGATGGTCACTCCCATCCTCCTCCCCTTTTCACCTACCCCCCATGCATGGCAACATGAGACAGGCAGCTCAGAGGCTGTGGGGACATCTGTAGCAGAGCTCTGTTTGCTCAGTCAAAGGCTCTGCTAAGGATGTTTCAAGGCAAGGCAGCCGTGGGGTTGGGTTGCAAGAGGAGGGTGCACCTCTGAGAAGGGTTACATGTAGGTCGAATGAGGATCTGGTTATGGAAACAATGAGGGGATGTACTTGGATACAGTTCTGGCTGGAAGGAGACGAAATAAGATGGATAAAAGGGGTGATAGCAGATTGCCAGGCCATTCTTGAAGGGGCATAGAATGATACATACTGAAAATTTGACACAGACTTTCTAGGGCAGGGTAGAGTTTTGTGTGATATGAAGAAGGTCAGATACAGCTGGTCATTACATAAGGAGAGGACTGTTTTCTTGATTCCTGGACATTCCAGAGAATGGAAATGTCAACAGGTATTTTAGGAGCAGAGCATAGGGCAGAAAAGCACAACTTATTACCAAAAGAAAAGATTGACCAAACAGATTGGAGAATATAGTTCTCACACATAAGAGAGAGTTTAGACTGAGACAGCTGAAAAAACATCTTCCTCCAAAAATCTGGCCTAGCCATACTACAGAGATTTTTAGTCATCTTATGAATTGCTGCAATTTATACAACATTGTTTCAATGTCAACCAAAAGTACTGGTGGCTCACCTCAAACAGACCACAAGCTGTAGGCAGTCGGGTATGGATTGACAGACAGCTTAGAGGCCTATGCAGCTGGAGCAGATCATGGAAACAGTAGGAAGCAAAAACTGCATCAGCAGTCTCAATCTTCCATTGAGAGCCATTCCCATTTGTCAGTCCACTTTCTTTGGCTGTCGGAATTATTTGTGCTTTCATAGGAAAAATTTCTCTGTCTTTATCATGGAGTGCATTGGGTCTTTCTGCTGTCTGTTCATATCTGCTCTGTCAAAGTACTCCAGCCCCAAGGCCACTTTTCTCTCCCCTTCCTTCCTGTTCTCTGTCATTGCAAGGAAGGGGCAAGCTCAAATTCAAGCTGAGTGTGATCAGTGTGTTTTAGAGAGAAGGAAAAGAGTGTTTAGGATTGGCATACAGGAGCTGTGGCTGTTTAACTGTCTCCTTCTAATAACATTCCACTAAGCACAAGCAAGCAATTGTGTTGTGAGGTTTTCCTCTCCATGTCATAGAATTGTAGAATGGTTTTGGTCGTAGAATTGTAGAATGGTTTGGATTAGACCTTTAAAGGTCACCTAGTCCTACTCCCCACAATGTGAAAGGACATATTCAACGAGAACAAGTTGCTCAAAGCCCTGTCCAACCGGACCTTGAACGTTTCCAGGGCTGGGAATATCTGTGACCTCTCTGGGCAGCCAGAGGTGCGTTGTTTGGTGATGTTGAATTTTATCTTTTTACTGAAAAACTTGGAGGTGTTGGACCCTCTCAGAGAACTTAAGAATGAGCACAGACAAAAAGATTGTAGTTTTCTCTGTCATTGATCCCCAGCATGACTGAATTTCAATAAAACTCTCGGTAAAACCAGCCTGTGAGAGACTCCTGTAACAAAACTATCCAGCACAGAGGATTGTGCTTACGGAAAGGGACTGGTAACTGAAAATGGGATCTATGGACTTGCTCAAAAAAAGTTTATTTGAGGAACAGTATTGGGTTAATTTCCTGTGCGGATGCTCCTCAGCTGTCCTGGGAATTACTTGGCTATCAAGACTGATCCCACTACCACAGCCTTGTTCCATGATATCCCTCTTAGCAGGCCTGAGAATCTGGATTTGACTGAGTTTTGAGGTTTGACTAAGCTTATAGGGTACTTTTCACGTTTCAAGACTTTCTTCTGTAGCTACAAGAAATGCATAAGGAGAGAGAGCAGGGGAAGTTAATGAACACGTGCAGTCTCCTGATTTCAGCAGCTGGAGCTTTTAAGAAATGCACCAAAGATCACAAACTCTGGCAGGAACATATATGTCCTATCTATATGTGAGCTCTAATGTTTGTCAGAATCAAATGCTATGAAAGCTATCCCTTTTACAGAGTTGCTCGTAGCAGTTTTAAACAAATTACTTTTAGTCAGATACATTTTATGACTGGTCTTGGCCCAAAGGGAAATCTTCAGAAAGTCTGAGCAAAATCAGTTCAGCAATGGAAAATTCTTTCATATCGAAATATTTGCATAATTCAAGAACAGCTGAAGCTACAAACTTTAAACTTGGCTTATTTTATAGCTTTAATAGAGGAAAGAAAAACAATCTAAATTTTAAGGAAATCACTTCAGCATTTTTCAAGTTATGAATGATGAAACCTGGCATGTTCAGGGGTGAACACAGAATTTTCCATTCTTTTTTCCCCGCGATGTTTGCAGGACCACCACTATTTAAGGGCATGTTTGTAATAACCTCATTTGCTAGACTATGACCATGAAAATGGATTTTTCTAAGTATTCAAGCATTAAAGCTCAGATCAGGCTTACTAAGCACTCAAATCTTCATTTTTTTGGGACGCATTACTTGAGATATTTCTGGGAATCTAATAGTAGTCCTGGAAAATGTGGTAAAAAGAGAGAGTTTTATCTTAAAACTTCATTAGTGCACCTACCACGTAGAGCATGCAGAAGTAGTTTTGTGAATTTCTATGTGTTATCGTTGTTGTTCAATCTAGTCCATAAATTAAAGTGAATGCAGTGTAGCCAAGTTAATATGTCACAATAAAATTACAATGTTACCAAATTTTGGAGCCTGTCTACCAAGCTCTTGATATTGAAGAAATAGTAGGCATTTGCCTTTACATGTTATCTGAAACAGAAGACTGAGCTGTATGAGTGTTGGTGTCACCCAGTACAACTGTTCTTATGGTAATATATGCAGATATGCTCATAAATTAAAAGTTTCTGTGTTTGAACGGAACTAAAACCTGATCTAAATTAGAATAATGACAAATGATAGTACATTTTGTGAATTATGAAATTCCTTTTACTTTGTAAGTATATGTTAGATCTTAAGTATTTTAGGAGGTTTTTTAAAACCCTTTCTTTAAGCAGGTTTATCACAGTTGTGGAAATCAGAGATTTTAAGAGCCGTTCTCATATCATAATAGAATGATGGTGTGTGCTTTTTGAGGGGAATGAAGACGGCTGATGTTCAAGCATGTAGCTCACTCTAAACAGAGGTCAGTAGGTTTTCTTTGTCAGGTTGTGCTGCAATCACAGGCCAATATGTTATTACCCTGTAAGCCTATCTATAAACAGAAGTTTTTAATACTATTGACACGGCTGACATTTTATGGTGGGTCTGTTTGCAGCTCCTCTTCTGTAAGTTACCGAATATAATGTGTTCTCTAAGAAGCAAGAAATGATGTTAGTTTTTTTCCTTGCTCTCAGCTTTCATGCTTGGCCTTCCAGACAGGAAAACCTTGACTGGACCTTTTTATATCAACTAGGCTTCCTAACATTTATACAAATCAGAGTGGTGCCTTGGATCCAAGGAAACAGTAGCTGAGTTTTATTAACATGTGCTCTCTTTTTCACACAATTATACACTTTCACTCTTCCCTATCCATTTATATTCACAAATGGAAAGGAAAATTTCAAAAACAAAAGTGGATTTAGAAAAAAAAAAGGACATTTTAGTCCCCTAATGGCTTAACAAGTGAGCCAGAAAGCCCAAAATAATCAGTTAATTTGTGTCTTAGGAAACCACAAAATCTAAATTAATAATTAACGTTTGTTGATAGGGATTAATGAATTGCAAAGCTGGTAATACCTTTTTGTAACTGAGACCATTCATGCTTTTATGCTGCATGGGAGTGAAAGACTGGGCATTTTACTAGACAGGTGAAACACATTATTAAAAGCTAAATTCCTGGATACAGGTATCTTGACTGGACTTAAAAGTGTGCCAGCTGTTGCACCCCAAAGAATGTATATACATGTATGTAAATAGGCATATGTGTGAGTTTCAGTAATTTTATATTGATTTAAGAAAAGGATAGCTTCTCTAGTCCATTGTGTCAATACACCAATTTAGCCCAGAAACTGAAAGTGAGGATGGGAAATCCCTTTTTCATGTATAATCACTAGTAGTAAAGAATATCAAACCTAGCTCCATTTTCAGGTGCTACAATGAGTTTACATTCTACAATTCTGAGGAAAAATTACCCCTTTAGGTTGTGGAAAAACATATGGACAATAAATGTGGGCCCCTACTCCATTCTTTAGAACTAGGCTGTATTTATTCTTCCACAGAAAAATTTCTGTATTTGTTTCTCAGCAACAGATCCATAGATTTAGGAATTCAGTTTTTTATACTGTAATTCTAAAAGGGATTCTTGGAGAATTCCTTAACTATTAATAGACAAATCCACTGCTTAGGTAGTAGAAATTTTATGATATTGGAGTGGCAATACAGAGTGAAAGAGTCGAAGCAGGACTGAAGTTCCAGACCAAAGGTCTGTCTCTAAAGTGATGTTTGCAAGTGTACAGCAGTGGGAACTTGGAAAAAAGGGTAAAACCAGAGCAAATCTAGAGTAATAGTTCCATGTTACAGTCCAGCAAAATGTTGCTTGGGGATTTGTGAACTAGAGATGTTTTTACTTTGGAGTTTTTTTGGGTTTTTTTACTTTGTGCTTAGTAGGCCAGGAAAGGATTTTGTTATACACATCTTTGCTAATGGGTGTCACAATCTGTGTTATGTAAAGAAATACATTCCCTCATTTGTTTGGATTCAGACACGAGTGTTCCTGGCTACCTCCAACTGCTTGTATTGCATGGCCAGTCCATAATCATTCCAATGTTTTTTTATTTTGATTTTGAAGAACTCTTACCTACCTGCCTGCCACTAGTCTTTTTTTCCAGGCTCTTTTTGTATTCTGTTTACGTTTTCTGTGTTTGATCCATAATTCTGATGCATAATTCTAAGCCACCCTTCGCTGCACCTTTTTGCAGGTCTGCTTAGTCTTTGTGAATGGAACACCAGAATGTTCAACTTGCAAGTTCCTGAGGAGCTTAGAAAGTGGCTTAATTTTGTTGTTTTCTTTGTTCTGTATTCCTCTCTTTAATAGTTCCTAACAGTTTACTTGCTTTTCTGGCTGCCACTTATGATTGATCTGACATTTTCATAGAATTATCTGTTATAACGTCAAATTTTCTTTATGGTGTGGTAATTTGTGGTTTAGAGCCCATCATTGTGTGTTTAAAGGCTAGATTGTTTTTTAAATGGGCACCTTTTTTACATTGATTGACAAAGAATTCTATAGCCTATTAATCTTGGACACTTCTGCCATTCTTCACACTCAACTTCTGTTTTTACTATCCCAAATGAATCCAAATATCTCACAAGAAGATGGTGCCCGCTGCACTGTAGAGCTCCCTCAGAAATGGTGTATAGAGGCAGGACATGCTACCCCAGAGCAGGTACACACAGCATTGAAACTGAACTTAGGCAGGGGCATTTTGGTAAGGCCACCTCTCAAATCACTTGAGGCCTTTCTTGCTTGACTCTGGAGAGAAAAATTGAACGAATTTACAGTAAGATACTGATTCAGGTGCCATTAAATTCCAAATATGCATTCTTTTTCTGTAAAGAAAGTACCTCTAAGTTGCAGTGCTTTTTTTTTTTTTTTAAGAAAAGAGACCTTCCCTTTGATATTATCCTCAGTTAGAGCACCCACACAGAATTAATTTATAATAAATTTCTGGTGCTGCTGTAATGGCTGTAATACTTAAAAACTTGTACCATTTTACTTGCAGCCTGAGTGAATTGTGAGTTATTTGTTCAGAAAATGTTACATCAGTGCATTATTATTCTGTCGGCTCAAACCATGAAGCAACAGAACCGCCTACCACAAATCTTGAGAAGGGAGAATGATAGTAGTTGAGCCTTGTAGTTACCAAAGCAGGCCCCCACTCTTCTGAGCAGTCATGGAAGAAAACAGGGTTCACCTGGTTTACTGTGGCTAGAATGGCTCTGTCCTCAGAGCCCAAGATTCTGAGACCTGGGTCCATGAAAGTCTTAAACTGAGTAAAATCAGAAGTCGATGGCTCCTCCTAGGACACGCATTTCCATCCCCTACTTTTCCTCCCCCCCCGCCAGCAATTCTGCAGCCACACAGGGCAGTTCATCAGCCTGCACAGCCTGACAGAGCTGCCTGGTGAGGTGTGGAGTGCTCTGGATCAGCCCCACACAGTGTCCAGAGGAGTGCTGGTACCAGCAGGAGAGCAGAGCGTGCAGCCTTTGCCCTGGGAGGAGACAAGGATGAGGCTCTGTGTCTGCAAACTGGCTGAACCTGCTGTGGAGCCTCACTTTGAGGCATAAAACATTGTGCTTTGTTTTGATTTTCCATCTAGCACCAAAGACTCTAGTTCCAAAGTTGGAATAGAAGTAGCTTCAACTCTGGCTGATAATGCTGTAGAATGATGTCTGCAAAGCAAAGAGCAAAGAATACAGGGACAGAGCCACAGAAGGGAAGCAAACTCTATTATCTCATATGCTGAAAGCCAACAATTTTATTATAGAACTTAACTAAAAGGATGGTGAAACAGCAGAATCAGTAATTGGGAAGCACTGGAAGGGGAACAGCCTTCCAAATTTAAACTGTGCTTTTCAAAAATACATGTGATTTTTGCAACTTTGTCAAGGTTATCCCTGTTCTCTGAAAATGACACCTGCATGCCTACCTACCTACCCATCTCCATATACACCAAGGAATTGCTGGTGACTTTGGGATTTTCAGCAACTGTTTCCATATCTATAGTGTTATGTCAGTCTAAATACATCTTTCTGAATTTTTAAAAAAACTGAAGAAAATCCGAATCTATAGTATTCTGTTTCATAGAAAATAATAATCCTAGACATTTTTAATTAAATTTGTGCTTTAAGTTTAAAGTTCACTTTTGTCCTTTTCTATGCTTTCATTCGATGTTCCTGCAATAATATTGGACATTAGCCATTTCTCCTTAAAAACATATGCTTTAATGAGTTGAAATCTGAAACTTTTGCTTTAAAAGTTTACAGTGCATACACTTCTCACCTCCCAACATTTAGAGTTGAATCATACTAACAGAATGTCTGTTTTATGAAATTAATCCAATAGTATTATTTTACCAATAATTTTGGAGAAATAGATTTTCTCTGTATCCTAATTTGGTGTGATTACTTTTTTCATTGTAAGGAATTAAATGTATGGCTTGTTCAGCAGGTTTCATAATAGATCAATGATTTGTTGGCTTAACTTTTTTTTTTCCTGTGGAGATGTAGGAAGATCAATGTCTGTAGTGCCCTAGGTCAGGATCAATAGTTTTAATAAAACTTCCCTTTTTTGTTGTTTTGGGGTTGTTGGGTTTTTTTGTTTTGCCTTTGTACCTTTGTATGGTTTTGCTTTTATTAATGAGCTTTTCCTTTAGTTTCAGACCATTAATGATTCTCAGATAATGTCATACTGCCCAAGGTCAAGGCCAGTTTGAACTAAAAATTCTACTTACCAATGTTTAAATCTATTGGTTTGGCTTACATATGTTAGAAGACATAAGAGTTAGAATCATTGCTTTCTAGGGCCCAAAGTTAAAGCAGAACAAAATCTCTACCTTTTGGGAGGATGACACATTTGGGCCTTTTTTGTGTTTCCTTAAATAAAAACCAGTTGTCTTATTTATGGATCTCATGCTGGCGTTAACAACATGGGTAACTACTGTGGCCTTGACTGCTCTTCAATTAAAGATACTAAATGCTCCATAAGGACCTTTATAATGGTATATAAATTCCACAAAACCAGGTCAAAATAAGATAGCATCTCTTGTTTATTCCTCAGGTTCTGGATGGGAAGAGGCAAATTATCAAAGTGCATGTTATCAGCTGGAGTGCTTGAGAGAATGCAGTGCTGTTGTCTCTGAGGCTCAACTCTGTGTCTTTTGAAATCAATGGAAAGATCTCATTAACTTCATTGGCTATTGATTATGGTCATAGAGAACTTAAAACATTCATGAATATTAATGGCTTATACTGATTCATGTGTCTTTTTGTGTGTTGTACCTTGTCTGGAATTTGCAATTCAATTTCTGTAGTCTACCCAGAAGTTATAGAAAAAGCAAACTTCATGTAAGCTAAAAGATTTGATAACACATTTTACCTGGAGGTGTCTTCTTTGTTGTATGGTAGAAGTGAGGGGCACAAAGAACTGCACCTTTTGACCACTGGCACCTAGGCAGATTATCTTCTGTAGGAGGGGTTTTTTTCAATTATTTTGGCAATGTTAGCCTGTTTTTTATTAGGCAGCAGTTCATAACAAATCGTCACAGGGGAGTTTGAACAGCAGAATCTGTACTCAAAAAGTGCCCTACAGACTCTGGTAGCCCATCATCTTTAATTTAGAGATTTTATTTCCCATCTTGTGATTACATTTGAATTAACATTGTAGAAAAGTTTAAATTGTAGCTATCCATGTCATGCTTTTGCCATAAATGAGGGAACTTATGTTTTCAAGCCTCTAATCTTCACCTGCTCTAGTAGTCTCTATAGAATAATTGCACAGAATGGAAGGAGAGTAAAATGTTGGGTATATATGGTGTCCTTGGATGAAAATTAACTGCAGGAACTGACCCTTTGATCAGAAGTTTCTCTGCTGTAGCATCCAATTGCAGACAATGAAAGTTGTGGGAAATAGATGGCTGAATGAAAGACAAATCCTTAGCTCCAGGAGGAACAGAGCAGAGATCCTGGCTAGTGGAAAATGCAGACAAGGGGAGATTTGAATGGGTCCTGCTTTGCCTGACATCGGGGACTTGGAATTTATTTTGTATAAGATGACAAAACATCTAGAATGAACATTGAAGGCGTGTGGGGGGTTAGTTGGAGTGCTTTGAAATGGATAATTGTCTAAAAGTGGAATTGTGAGATTTTATGATCTGTTTGGCTCAGTGATTTCCACAGTAGGTTTTAGAGATAATGCAATGTGGAAATTATTTAAATGCCATATGTGAAAATTTCGCTGTGCCTGTCAGTCCAATACCAATGACCTGGCCTTGACACACCTGAGCACATTATAGACTGTGAAATGGCAGTTGAGATATAAACCTCTGGATGCCAAAAATAATATTTATGTAGTTACACAGTTGATCCCATTTGAATGAAAGTAGGCTCTGTCTTATTTTCACCATAAGTGTTTTCTTTGTTATGAATAATAAAGGCAGTAAAGTAAGCAGACCTGTCATAGAGTATACACAGACAGCAGATATAGTGAATAGGGTAAACATGGACTGGTTTTATATTGTTGTGTTTTGGCTATACCTACTGAATTATATAATACTAATGTTTGCTCAGAAAGAATGCACAGAGTAGTCTGACACCAGATTTAAAGTTTGGGAGGCTGCATACACTTAGTTTGTTTGCTGTAGTCCGCTACTCTGTGCCCCCCACTGCTCTCCTAATCTGTCCCAATTCTTCTGCCTGCCCCAGTGATTAGCAGTCAAAACTAAATCAGAGAGGAGTCTATGGAACCAAATATTTATGTCCCTTGTAATGTGACACTGTGATATTGTACTGTGAACCTGAAAAGATGCCAGGCCATGCGTTGTGTCTAATAGCAATTGATCAAAAATGGAACTGCAGAACTCTGCTCCAAATTGTTGGCTTTATAAATTTGATAATAAGTACATTTCTTGACAGAATATAAGAGTGCAGTAAACTGTGCATGCCCTCTCTTCCCTCCGCACCTGTCCAATTGCAGAATGCTGTTTGTACAGTACATTGTCAGCGCTGACAACTGAATAAGAATTTTTAGGAGCAGTTGGCTATCAAGTGATGGCAAATTTAAAGGTTATGCAAATTGTGCCAGTACAGCCCAGCTTGTTTCAGACCTCTTTTCTCTATTATCATATCAATTGAGTCAGCTCATAGTAGACAAAGCAAGGTTATGGGAACCACCTAGAGCATCATGCACCATTAAACATCAATGCAGCACACATGAACATCTGCAACAACGATCTTATTAACAGAGGGTATAACGGAAGGCAATAAACAGCTTTCTTAGTCACCTAATTGTAAAAAATTTAATAATGTAATACTTGCATTATTTATCAACAGCAGTTTGGTCAAAAATTACACAATTGCAGTGGATTAGATTATAATACCAATTATCTGCTGTAAATTGGTACAAAAATATGAAAACCTTTTGTGAGCAGTAAAACACTTTAGTTAGTAGAATGCTAAAAATGCAATTTTCTTTAATTTCTGACACATCATGAAGTATCTGCTTTTTGCTCTGACATTTTTATATTTCGCTAAAACCAAATATTATTAAAGAACCTAAGATCTGGTTTTGATTTTCTGCTTGTCTAGATAGCTTGACCATTTCAAAAATCAGGGCACAGTTGTTTTGTTGTGAAAAATAACATACACTAAAACCTAAGATGGTCTTGTGTGTGTGCAGTCAAAACAGATGTTTGGAGGGACAAAGTAAAGCATATTAGATGTCTGTACTGTATATGTGTTGTGTGTTGGCTTCTGGAGGAGACACTGCGCTGATTTAGAAGATGAGAGTATGTGAAGCTGTGATCTCAAATAGCTGAGGGAAATGTATTCAAAAATTAAATTATGTTAGAAGTTGTTAACAAAGAGAAAGAAGGTTTGGCTCTTTAAGGCCAAGCCAACCTCTAGGAATAGTTTAGGCTTGAATCAGCACACCCTTTGCTGGCATCAGATACATTGGAAGGGAGGGGCAGCCCTCCGCTGCCTAGAGTTGGGGCCCTCCCTGTGCTAATAGGAGTGTGACAGAGCTACAGGAGGAGAGCACCACTCTTCCTGCTATATCCTGAATGTGCAAATGCACAGGTATTTAAGAATTAAAACAGAAAGAAAATAAGAGACTGGATGAATAAATCAATACATGCTCAAAGGTTGAGTTTGACAAGTGCATTCAGCAGAAAATCCTGCTCCAAACATTAGTCTGCTCCCAAGCAGCTTTGTTCCTTCCTGCCACCATCTGCTCCCGACTGTTGCCACTGACGAGCAGCGACCAGATCAGATTTGTATTTATGTGGAAGACAAATGAAGCCTTCTAAGTTTGTGTTAACATAAAAATCCAAGTTGTACTAGCATCACTGGCTACAATTAGCCTCCTGGTCAGCAGTAGACACCTCAGTCATGGCTTTAATCAGCAAGAATCAACAGGTGATGGCAAAGGATGTGGATAAAGAGGAAGAGTGATTAGACAAAGATGAGTAGAAGCTTGGTAAAAGGATGAATTTGGCAAGTTGATAGTTACAGGCATTAATTTTGTTACTATAGGAAAAGGAAAGGTTTTCTTTAAAAATTAGTATTAAAATAATAAAAATAAGTATTAAAATAATATTAATAGCCATTAAGTGTATGTTTTCTACTGAAACGCTTCTAAAAGGAACAAATAACAACCGTTTCCCATTTTTTTCCACACTTTTGAGTTGCAGTTCAAATGATCTCTCTCTGTAGGCTAACCAAAGTTTTTCCTGTGTATCTGCTATTTTTAAAGCAGTTTCTGTTTCTTGCCTTTCTTCATAACCTTTTATAGCTTAATTGTATCAGCAGAGTGTCCATATTTTTATATACATCTATGTACTTGCTTACCAACCTTGCTTTTCAGATTGGAAACTCTTCAGAGAAGAATTTTTTTTCTTTTAAAACATATCTTGGTGGTCATCTTGACAATACAAGAATAATACATACTACAGATATCATGAGTTGAACTCATCTGTATGCACCAGTCAAAGTCTGATTAAACTTAAAATGTTTTATTGCTTCTAAAAAGATAAGTGCATAATTTTGGAATGACTTAAATTTGAAATATTCAGTAAATTTATACTACTGAAATATTGATTTAAGGAAAAGTAACCAGGAGTGACAGGTGGTGATAGGAATCTGACAACGTTCTGCAGAGAGAGAGGCTGGAAATTATTGATTTTTCTGCTAGGTTACTAGTTTTGGTTTTGTCAAGCAGCCTGACTTTATAGCTTTGAGGTTTACAGTAAATGACAGTGCATGCCCTGTGAAGCCTGTTGGGTTACCTTTATGGCTGCACACATGGGACTGCCATGCTTTAAAGGCCTTCATACACAAACATGATCCAAGAAACTCTTTGTCAAAGCTGCTGTTACAGTAACTGTCTGGAAATTAATTTAATCCACTGTGTAGTCAATGACTTTAAAAATTCAGGGGTGCATAATTTACATCAAAATGTGCATGACTTTATTTTTAAAAGGTGGTGGATTTACCATCCTGCTTATGTCAATGGTTTGGTAATACTTCTAAACTGATAATGTGGTACTGCAGAGATGATAGTTTGGGGTATTTAATTAGCTAAGAAATTATCTGCAGCTAATGAAGGGAAAATAACCTCCTTCATTTTGGGCCAGATGTTTATCTTAGACTGGTATAAACCTTAAAGAATTCTATTAAGAACAGCAGAGTTTCTCTGTTTTAACTGGTATTTTAAGAGTAGGATATTTTCTCATTGACATTAGAACAAATTTTGGCCTCCGCTTCAGTGGCATATTCTAAATAGATTTAAAACCTGCTGAAGTCTGATAAAATTCATTTAGTAAGCATGTTTTATTCTTCAGAAATAAGTAAGTAGTCTTGGGATATCTTAATAAAAGGAAACATGGAGCTTACAAATACAGAATGAGAAGAAAAAAAAGGGTAAAATTCTAGAGCTGAGCTCTGAGATAAAAGGATGAAAATTTGAAATTTCTATATGTAACTTGGATTTTTAAAGGCAGTGCTGTAGAATTTCTGTGGTATAGCTACCTCATCAATGTTCAGCTAGTAATAAATTATTTTTTTTTTCCTAAGGAGAAGCAAATATATACATTAATTTATTTTTAGTACTATATCTAGGGAAGGCTGTCTCTCTCATTCCAATGGACTGATTTTATTTATGAAACTAAATATAAATTCTCCCAGAAGAAAAATCTCCTTCAGAGCTGCTCTGTAGTGACCTAATGCTCACTCTTTCTCTTTTCAGCCTTACTGATGCTCAAGTGAAATAGAAGTGCCTTGGGCCCATTTCTGCCTTCACTGACAACCCATGCTTCTCAGATTATCATGTAGCATAAAAAAAGCTGTCATGTAACATGGCATTTATTTAAATGATGTGATTTCTGTGTTCACCACTCTGAAACTGAGGTATGGCTAAGAAAGCTTGCAAGTTTTGACAGGTGTGTTTACCCCGCTAGGGCAATATGCTTAATGTATGAAAAATGTGAGGCAGAATACAGTTTTTGTCGTACTCAAAATCACATTATTATGTGTTTTTCTCTCTCTTTTTGTGGTTTTTTTTTCGGTTTTTAGCCAATGCCCTCATAAGCTTTTGAGCAGCAATTGCATTGGCATGATTTATAGGTTGATACTTGTCCGAGGATTCTCCCATAGGACAGTGTTTTGGTGGCTTAGCTGTGCAGTAAAACACATCTGTAGAACACCATGAAGTGGAGTACAAGTATACATGTTTCCTGTTGGTGTGTTGGTCAGTGCAAACTGTAAGTAAGTGAACACGGCCTGGTTTCTGAGCTCAGAGATGTTCCATTTTTGCACAGTCCCCATAGTCACACTTCAGAACGCTGAGGAGAGTGTGAGCCAAACGTAACCCAGACACACCTTTGTGATGTGTTTCTTACACTGGTCAGTGACATTCCAGCTCTCATAATCTGTGTGTGTTTGCACGTTTTGGCTACCAATTTACAAACAGAAATAGATTTGTTTGTATTTCTAATTCCCATACACAGCTCAAAAAGTAATGGCGGAGGGGTGTGGCTTGGGTTTTTTGCATGTGAGGATCAAATAAGATGTACATGCAATCAATACATCTAGGACTTACAGTGCCAGGAGAGATACTTATATTTGTTAATATCCAAGGCCAGATGTGGTTTTGTGTCCCCCTGTGCTCACTGGCTCACCTCACTGTGGTAGAGGTTGCTTTTCATGGAGACCAGGATCAAACCATTTATGGGCTTTGTTTATTGTAACCAGTCTCTCCTGTCTTCAGGACTGATTTTGATCTGAGCTCATCGTGGTACCTCCAGACAGTCATTGTGTTGTATCAGTGAAATTTTGGTACCTGTGGCTTCACACCCCTTGCCTTTCCTGGTGCTCAAGCCCTGTGTGAGCCCGGACAGAAGTCAGAGGAGAGGCTCGAGCTCTGAGCACTACCTTATGTCTCCAGCAGCCATGCCGAGCTAGAGCAGTGCATTTCCTGGCAGTTCAGTGGGCGCAGTTTCAGCTGCCTCTGAAATCAGTGCCTGGCGGGCAAATGGCAATACTCTTGTGTGCTTGTAAGGCTTTTTCAACAGAGTTCATTGCCATTCTAAACCTTAAACATTGTGACACATGCCAGAAAGATTCAGCAGCTTGTTCTTTAGGGCAGTTTTTCCATATATATATATATATATATATATGCACATATATATATTAAAAAAATGTTTTATTAACAACAAACTGAAGCAGAACTAGGATTTTCTGTTGACGTCTTGCTTCTCCATGTTTTAAGCAAAGTGTTCTGTTTACTTGGGCTAAAAATTATTTATTGTGAGAAATAAAGTAGAGATTCGGCTCTTGGCACTGGCAGTGATGATACAGAAAATAATGACATTTAAGTGTGCCCCACACTTTCAGTAAACAAAACACATCTTGCCTATAGAAGATGCTCATGAGCCATTAATCAATGCTGTTACATTTCTTACAATTGTAACTATATACAGAGTTCTGTCTCTAGTCTTGTGCTGGTATAAATCAAGAGTTACTTCAAAGGAGGGGTGTTGAATTAACAGGATTGCAGACAGAATCAGCTGTAGGTTCAGAGGATACACACAGTGTGCAAAAATAGTGTTTAATTTTACATCATTGCTAATAGTTGATGTGTATGAGTGTAAAGTTGATTCAGATGAACCTTCTTTCCCCTATTAACTCTAATCCTATGAATCACACTTCAGTGAGAAGCTACAATATGACTTCTGAATCAAAATGCTCTTGAGCAGATAATGGTACAATTTGTATGTCTGAGTAGAGCTATAAGGGGAAGACAAGTCCCGTTTACCTCTAGGTAAATCTACCTTTAGGATAGAGGACACTGTCATATCCCCTATGGGTATCTGTGAGATACAGGATATCCACAGGAGATTCAAAGTCTTTGGCATCATACTCTTTCTGTTTCTACTGAAAATGATTTGCATCCTGATCAACACTTTTGCTTAGCAAGCTGCAAAGTGAATTTTAGCTCCATTGCTAAAGAGACCAATTGATTGGGGTTTTTATTATGGAAATCAATTAATATTTGTATTACTTGTATCATACCACAGACATATTCAAGCATTATAAATGACAACTGCTCTATAACTTGTTTAGGGTCATTTGTTTATAATAGCAATAATAGCATAAACATAGGGGGAATAAAGGATAAAACAAATAATAGGATAAAAAAAGGATAAACAACTTCTGCATGACTAGTTATTAAGATTACTTGTGTACATATAGAATTCATTAGAATACAGCATCATTTGTTGTGTACCATTAAAATCCTTGATAGAAAGATCCCAAAGCATGTGGCTGACTTGAATCTTGCTTATCATGCTGTAACTCCCGTGGAATGGCACAAAGAGATTCCTTTTTTTTTCTGACAAGCCCTACATAGCTACAGCACCAGGCCCACAGTGCACAGGCTTAGATGGTGGAGGGAGGAGGTGTTGGCATGCCAAACAGGGCTAGCTCAACACACACCCAGAAAGTGCCAGGAGTGCCAGAGTGCCCAGCCAGAACTGGCATCTAAAAGTCCCAGCCTGGAAATGCGGGATCTCATTCTGTTTGCTTAGAAGTGACAGGATGCATCAGCTCTGCCAGGTTTGAAGTCCATAGTCACTGCAAGGCTGAAGGATTCCTAGCTGGTGTCCAGTGCCCTGCCCCACGTTGCCTTGCTGTGTTGATAGGGTGGGGGAGCTGTGGTCTCTCTCTGGTGTACAGTGTGGTATCGCTGTCTGAAGGACAGCTGCAGCATTATTTTACTGTCAAACAAAACGGGAGAAAGCAATTGCTGTATTGAGGGTTTGTAAAGATGTATTGATGTGCTGGAGAAGATACAGAGACTTAGAGCTTGTAGCCTTTTGGGGTTTACTTTCTGGAGACAGGTGAGAGCTAAAAATCATCCTAAGCAACATGGCCTGGTTTCAAATACTTTTCCCATTACTTCTTACCTTACAGCTGCCCAGAGACGTTTATAGGTTTGGAGTTCAGGTTTCTATATTCTGTTAAGTTCTTCCTGTCTCTTTTTTTTTATTTCTTTTCTTTTTATCTCTTTTTTTTTGGCCCCTGATCTAAAGAAAGTTAGAGAGGGTGGAGTGGGGAGAAGACAGGACTGAATTCTGTTTCACAGTTGTTCCTTTATTTTACAAGTTAAAGCTCACAAAAGAAACATGAATGTGACTCCATCTTGTAAGCATCTGTACTACCACTACCAGCCCATGGATCAAAAGATTATTTGAGGAAATAACTAGACCTTTTTTGTGTACAGTTTTGGTCTACCTTTTTCCTTTCATTTTATTTTAAAACAAAATTACGGACACTCCAACATGTTGCCCATAAGAGTTCTGTTACAGGTAATTAAATGTAAGTTTACACATTTAATCTACTTTTAAGAGCAAGAGAGACTGGTAAATGACCCAGTTAAGGAAAGTACTCAGCCTAATTGGATGTAATGATTGCTTGCTGGTGTTTATTACTGTACTAAGAGTAGACATGTAGTCTGTGATTCTAATTTGGTTTAGAGACAGACCTGTAGTATTTGCACCTATCATCGGACTTCGATTGTTTCTGCTAACATTGTGAAATGGGCTTGTATTCATTTGGGAGCTTAAGAGTATTAGAATGGAAGGAGCACTGAGTTTTTTTCTCTCTCCAGACTGTTTTACCTGCAGTAATATGTAAAGCTGGTTATGCTTGCATATATTTTTGCCTAGGAAAATAAACAGAGATTCCACCTCTTCATATATGTGATGTGAGAGATTAACAATAACTAAATTTACCACTGAGTTGTATCCTTCTGACTTACCTGTGAACTTACCTTGTTTTCGGCCTATGAAATCACATTAATGTCTGGGTTTGATTATTTCTGTGTCATTTTGAAAGAGTTGAATTCCTGGCAAATATAAAGTCACTGGAAGTTGAATCAAAGCCCCAAAATTTTAGATTTCATTAATGCTTATTTTCTAAAATTTCCCTAATTGTAGTCACCTTGTTGCAATTTGCACTCACAATTCTGGGCTTCCAGGAGATGATATCCAAGTGGAATATGTTGTGTCATAGAAGATATTTGTTACATAAAAATAGAACACTGGATTTTATGCCCAGAGCAGCGGAACTTGGACTTCAAAACACTTATGTAATTATTCTTTATTTCATAAGCTCTCAGAATGATGAATGAAATCAGAACTGACTTTGAAAAGCAAGGCCACTGATGACCAGTGCACTTAGCCAAGGTGTCTCAATGTTCACTATGATGGATTTGGAAGCTTTATAACATAATGGATCAAAAATGAAGTTAAAGCAACATTAAATTCACAAATACAAGGATACTCAGAGTGGAGACTTCTGCTTCATCGTGATTCATCTTGTTGTGTTTAGTTGCTACAAAACACAGATCAGTAAGAGAAATTAGCTCTTTTGGTGCTATTACACAGACATAGCAATGTAATTTAATGGCAGCTTTAATTCTAACCTACTTCATTTATTGTAAAGGAAAGGAAAAAAAATCCCCAAACCTCGGTATTCTTTTGTTGATCTTCCAGTATGTATTATTGTCAGTTGTAGTTTAGTTGACTCTAGTATGCTTGAAGTTCTCCTAAGGTTAAGGAAAGATAATTTGCCTATTGGATATGTGCAGATGGTAATATTTTGTAATTCAATATGTGCTCCAAAGCCATGCTGGCTCCTTCTTAAACTTCAAAATATGAGATTCGGTTGACAATATACAGGAAGTTACAGAAAGAAAATGTATTACCCAGGTAGATGTGGAAAACTCTGACCAGAAAAAAAAAAAAAATTGTACAGCAGATGACTTTGCTGATGTATTTGGGGGTTTAGACTAATTCAGTTACTAACAATTGTATCTACTGCAGCAAGAATAGAATAGGAGCTCCTAGTGCAATGCTTACCTGCACATACTAGAGGGAGCTGAGGGAGGGAGTCAAGACTGGGGAAAAGAAGGAAAAAGATGATGATGAGAACTTTCATTTGTGCTAATTTGCTTGAATCGAATCTTATTTGATGCCACACCCCATTTACAGCTTTCGAAATACAGTGTGCATTATTCAGTCTCTGTGCCCAAACTCAGACATTTGTATGCATATGCAATTGTCTGCTGTGCATTTAACGAAGAACATCTGTGAGTGCCCATGCACACTTGGGAAGGAGCAGGGTAGTTTATTACAATGTGTCTTCAACAGACTTAGCACATTGTTCATTGTTTTAGTATTATCTAGAGCAAATCAATATACCTTCTTGTGAAATGGATGAATACACTCTGCTTGTCTGGCAGAGTTTAGTGTAAGACCTCTCTTTCATGATTTCCAATTCAAATGAATCCTGTTAAAATTACTAAAAAACATTGCTCTTGAAGACTTATCTTAAGAGCACAACACAGCATTGAAGCACGTTTCTAAATAGCTTTCTTAACAGGGTAGAGAGTAGGATGCACTGAGAACTGACTGAAACCTGTTCTTTAATTGGAATATTCATCTTATGTTTTTCATTACCCTTTTTCCTTTGCCTCTCATGGATGGTTGTTGCTAATGCTCCCCTCCCCTCCTGGTGGGCCAGCCAACAGTTCCCTCTGGAGGCAGCATCATTATATCTGCCTGGTTCACTTAGTAGCAGATGGTGAAGAGCAGTAGAGCTGATACACTGCATTTCACAGAAACCAGGATCCTTCTGGTACCTCTGCAGCATACACAGACTTGCCTGATTTGAGACTGTGAATTCTTTATGTGCCTTCCAAACTAGGTTTCCTTGTTTGCTACTGTGTATGTCAGTGTAAGATTTTTATGATCTGCTCTATTGCTGGACAATGAAGAAACTACTCATCTCCAGGTTTCAGCTACTGGAAGCTGTTTTCCATTTCATTTCTATTTTTACCAAAAATTAAAAGAAAACAGCTCTGATGGTTTTTCTTTTCACTGGTTGACAGCCTTTTCTTCCCCCTCCCCTTTTTGTAATTCCTGCTGTCTGCCAAAGGACAATCTGTTTGCTCTGAGACAGTTTAATGCATACTGACTACCAGAGGCAGAACTTCCATTGGCTCTGTTACAGGGGTAATTTACACTTTAACAAGGTATTGTGACAAGGTGGTAATTATATTTTTATCACGTCATTATGACATTACCACCTGGAAAGCCATAGCTGATTAATTAGTGGCATATATTAAATTTATAACCCTGGAACTCTAAAGTTATCATACCTAAGTGGTGTAATTATGCTGAACTGTGGTGTGGCAGTGAATTGGAGGTGAAGATGCTGAGTATCCACGTATTGCAATACATTTAATGAGTGCCAGTAGAGGGCAGGGAGCTGAAGGAAATAGTTGGGGTTTTTAAAATAAATACTAAGGAAGAGAGTGAAATAATTGAAACCAAATCTAGTCAGATGGCAAGTTCCAAAGCTTCTTATATAAATGGATTTTTTTAAAAAAGATATAATTTGAAAGTACTTTGATTTGCATTTGGTTTTGCTTTTTATTTCACAGCTTTATTTCAATTAATTCACATCTATTTTGGTTTTACCAATGCAGCAGTTTCTGTTGATCTTTTGGAGGCTTGTACTGGCCATTCTGGAGGCTATCCCACCTTCCTGCAACTGATAGAATGCACTGTCTTTGGCAGGATGGATTTTTCTCAGTCTTGTCCATATGCCCAGGTTTATATTGTTCCTTCTGATTTACATTTTTTTTATTTTACTCTTTTCCTTACTCTTTTTCTCTTGTCTTTAGTATTAGGAGGTGGAGAAAATAAATGAAGCTGGAAGTAAATGATGAAAATGTCCACAACTTAGGGCTTGTTTGAATGTGTTCCCATATCTCTATGAAGTAAATACAGACAGAGTTATACACTCAATCTATTTTTACCCAAATTATCATGCTAAAGGTCATAGTTTTGAATTGGTTTGATTTTCCCTGTTTGTTGTGCATTTCAAAGTCAGATTCCCAAGTAACTCATGTTTTATTCTTCCCTTTCTCTACAGAAAATGAAGTGACTACTTTTCCTGTCTTGGTGAGTGATCAGAGTGAAATTGTGGATACCAATGGAGCTGGAGATGCATTTGTTGGAGGTATTTCTTACTTCTTTCTGCTGTTTGGAGATTATCTTATTATTCTCTCTATATGAAATCTACTGGTTTTTCATTCAGCTGTCCTTCAGAACAAGCTTCGTTCTTTTACAGTTTTTCTCTACATCCTGAAGTTATATGATTTAATTAAGTTCTGACTTCCAAAGGGAAAGTGTGTTCTATTACTTCAAAAATAATGTGCCATTAATGTGCTGTACTCTGGTCGTTTTCATGAGATTAATTGTATCTGTCAGACTGTTGCATAAACAAGCTGCATCAAGTACTATATAGTGTACAGAAATCCCTCCTGGCTTAAATGTTAACACATTGTTGTTCTTTAAAACAGGTTGTAGTGAATATTAAACAGTATGTTAATAAGTGAGCATAATGTCTCTGATCATGTAAATTTTGGTTGAACATCTGCTTCCAATACAATTATTTGGACATCAGAAAAGAACGCAAAGGGTTAATTTGTTAAAACAAACCCCAAAAATATCTGGCATTGCTTAATATCCATTTGCAAACTTACTATTTTTTTTGGCGCAAGCTCTGAGGAAAAAAGAGGATGTTATGTCTATGCCTGTTTAAAAAAATTATTCAATATAAGCCAAAACTCAATCTAATCCAAGATTTCTGTCATTTGTTGTAACCTTCATCCATGTAGTTCTGTGATGCACTATTGCATCCTGAAGGCTCTAATATCCAGTCTGTAGTAGCTGTAAGGAGCTCCATTAGTCACTAATTTACTGGAAATATTACAAAAGAGACTTTATAAATAGAATTGAAGGGCTCAGTCTTGTAGCTATGAAGGGGATAACAAGCAGTGTGTTACCAAATTAAAGCTTCAGAATTGTGTCCCACTTCAAGAAAATATTCAACATAAGCTTAATCTTAAGCACGTGAGTAATTCCATCCTTACTTAATACAGCATTTAAACCAAAGATAAATGTTCAGTATATACTTAAATCTGTCTGAGAATAGGAATGTTTTTACTCATTACTTCAGTGCTTTCATGAATCAAAAAGGACAGAAATAGAGGGAAGCACATTAGGTCGTATTATTCATACACCTTTTAGGGCATGCTTGTCATTCTCTATTGTTCCTAAATCACAAACAAGACTAAATTTGAACCAGTAGGTAACACTGACTATAACATAAATAAGATCATCTTCAAGTGCTTGTCCTTGTATACATTTGCTCTGCTTATCAGCTGTGCAAGAAAGCTGCTGTTCTTGTGAGAGGGGAAAAAAAAGAGAGACTAGGTCTTGCCTATTTTGTTTTCAAGTGTCTGCCATGTTTATCTCAGGTTGTATTTATTTTCCGTTCTTCAGTTTTGGGTCTCTTGAAATCAGGACTTTTGTTTTAATAATTCTAATTTTGTTCTTTCCTAGGTTAGCTGCAGGAGGGGTATTGCAACTAAATAATCAGGGCTTTAAGAACTGTTTCATAATATAATAGATCAAATTAAAAAATAGGTCTCTCAAAAGTTTTCCTCTTTAAATTACATTCTTTTTCCCTGGTACTGCCATAGCTGCTGGTTTTCTGTAGTAGGGCTAAAACATTGACTTTAATCAGAATATCCTGAATGGAAAGGCTGATATAAACCAGACCAGTCTCTATTCCAAACTCCAGTCTTCCACCAGCAGTCTAAGGAGTCGGGGCACATCCTGTCAGGCTGGTGGTCTTGAATCAGTTGTGAGATTCCTTTCTCAAAGGGCAAAAATTATGTGGACAATGCTCCACTGTGGAAAAGAGGGATGAAGGAACATATTCTAAAAGATTAGCTCTCCCTTATCCTTCTAAGTGTTAAAATAAAGCAAGCTCCTGTATATCTGGGATAATCTTCACAAAAGCCCTATATCACTGTTTATGGGTGTATATTACCTTCAGTTGCCTCACAAATAGCACTGAGGCATCAGATGCTTTTTCATTGGGCCACAAGTGCAATGCAGTCCAGTGCACTGTACAGATCTCCCTCACTATCAGGGGAGGACCACAGCTGGTTTTCCCTCAGTAATGAAAGTCAGCTCAGCCATGGCAGATCTGTCTGAGCTGTCCTTGCAGTTAGACACTTACCTGAGCATCGGTGTGTGAGCTCAGCCTCTTGTTGCACCGTGCTTCTCTCTCCTGTGACTCAAAGCAACATGAGCTTTAGAATATCCCTAGCTCTGCCATTGGCTTCTGGGATATCTCAGCTCTCCTCTGTCACTCTATAAATAATAAATTGATCATTTATTCTCCTCAGAGAATATATTTTCCTGAGTTTCGTCCAGATGGGAGAATTGGGACTCATAACATTCTAGATACACAGCTGATTCTAGTCTTGTGTGTACTGTGGCCTCCTTCTTCAAGCAGTCACTTCATTTTCCTTCCCATATGTAGGAAATAGGATACTGGACTGGATAGACTTTGATTTGGTCTGTGTTTCATTTGGGGGAAATGTCTGTATTTTATCTGTGTTACACTTTTCATGTGTTTTCAAAGTGTGTATTTGGAACAGGAGTAGTTCTGGTGTGTCTCCTTAGCAGCAAGCCCTGTGCAGTAGTGTAGGTAATACTGCTCAACATATCTATTTTCTAGCATGGGGTCTAGCACTGAGCCAGCTGCAGGGTTACTGTCCTGACAAAATTTTTAAAACAGGAAAGTTATATTCTCTTCTGTGCTTTTCTGCTTCTTTCTTTGATTGAGATTTTTATCAGTTGTTACTACCTAGGCAACAGTACATGTATTGTTTTGATTTTAGTGTCCTTGTAAAATGTTTCAAAATTAATCTCTTAACTAAAAAGTTCACTCAGAGTTACAATATCTCCTCCTGGAAACCTAGTTCTTTTATTCAAACAGCAGAGAACAAGACTCCCATGGCAAAGTTTCCTGTACTTCTGTGTAACCAGTATATTAGCATGACAGTAGTGTGGGTTTTTTCTAGAGCAGGTGTCTTGGCTGAGAAGGGAACATGGGATATAATGAGAACTAACCCCATCAAACAAGATGCATTTTGCAGTAGGAGGTCAGATTTGTTAGACTCTATCCTATTTTGAAAGGTCTTTCACAGAGGCACTGTCTTCCAGAGGTATAACTCACAGATTGTAAGGAAATTTCTTCTCAATAATTATGCCAACTTGGCAAATCACCCCTCTTACGTTTTTCCATGTAAAAGTTGAAAAAGGAAAACTGTGGGGTTTTTTTTACTAGAACCGGTCTAACTACTGAAGCTCCTGAGACCTTAAAGTCAAGAAAAAGTTTAAAGACATGAAGTTTCTGGACGCTTGTAACTCTGAGTTGATTCATGAGTTCAGCATTTCTGAACATGCAGCTGCCAGCCTCCAAGGAGAACTAGCTCACCCCAACAGCTAGCAGCAAGAAATAAACCACATTCTTCAGTTGAAATGTGGTTTTATTGAGTTGGCACCAGGAATATTTCTGAATTTCTTGCCTCTTACTGCAGGCATCAAGTCGTCTGCCACTCAGGCTGGTACAGTGCAGGAATAAGAAACTGGGTTTTAAAATTGCTGCAGGTATCTTTATGCTAAAAACACTTCTCTAAACAACACTAACACAGTTCTGGTTTTATTGCTTACCAGCAACACTGCTACCTTTTAAGCAATAGTGGTTTACTTTGTAGGATCTCAGCACCTCGCAGTTTTCAGGAGTACCACAGATATTTGGTTATAAATCCCTGAAATACCTATAAATTAAAATTGCAATTCCACTTCCAAATTCTTATGACATTGAAGAATCACTTGAGCTTTGCTGACATGGCTGATGTCACAGGAGTCCTCTTAATGGAATTACAGCCTTAGTTTGTAGAGTTTGGGGAGCATTCTTTTGCTCATTAAATTAACTTTTATTTATTACTAGTCAGATCCAGTTTGAACCATTGCAGTAATGATAATCAAAGCGTACTTAATGGCAATAAATAGACTGAAATATGGACAGTTTTACCATTGAACGTTTTCCTTTATGCCGTCCTGCTCTTTTTAGCCAGAGTAGGCCTGCCTTCTGTTTGAACTCCCCTTTGTCATTGCCACCGTAACTAATGAAAACAATAAGCATCTGTTCTGATAGTTGCTGCCATTGTTCCCTGCAAAATCTCCCCTTAGAATCTGTCTAGTCACTGGAACTGAGTACAGAGTTCATAACAAATGAATGGGAGAAGGTTTAAAATCGATGTTTCTTCAGGTTCCATCAATATAAATATATTGACTTAATAATCTGCTATGATTTAGTCATATACTACATGGAAAGTACTAGAGTATGAAATGGAACCACAAATCATTTTCAAGTAGCATGATAAGGCAGTGACAGAATGATCGCAGCAAGTGTGTATTACTTATCACCATGCTATAAAGATGTTATACCATTCTCAAGGAAAAGAAATCCCAAGGCAGAAGGAGCTCTTCATTAAGCATTGTACGGTGCCAGATAGGAGCTGATAGCAATTTGCCTCTGTCAGTATCAAAGGGGAGGTCAATGGCTCAAACCACCTGTCAATTTAAAAATGGCATTGGCAGCTTTCATGTGCTGGGGAATCTCATAAAGCTGCTAGCTAGAGTTTGAAAGCTACAGGCACAATTTTTTGGTGCATGTTCTTACAGAGTAAGCAGTTCTCTCTTTCTCATTCTTGTAAAGCCCAGCATGAGCCTTATGAGATGGCCAACTCCTGTCTCAGCTATCAGACAACTACTCTGATAGAGACAGGGAGAGCAGCAAAAGAGGAGTCATCCTCTTTTATGTGTCCTTGTGTGAGTGGGCCTCATGGCATGCTTATCTCCTCTTTAGGGACCACAGGGCTCACTGAAGGTACTTCCCTCGTTCTGATTCTGTTTGAGCCAAACTGTCTCAGTAAAGCTATTTTCTCATCTTTAATAGAGAGGTTAATTCCAAGTTTCCAATTATTTTTCCTTCTTAATCTAAATGGCTTTACAAATTAAATAAAGACCTTGGTCTTGTAGAAGTTTTCCTAAAAGTTCTCACATTGTTCAAATTTTAGCCTCTGTTCATGAGGTAAATGCAAATGATTTTTGATGGAGTGACATCCAGCTTTGATTTCAGAAATAAGTACTTCTACATTATTGAAATATTGAAATACTATCTTTCATGTGAAACATTCTTTGAGTATATTATGCATGTACATATGTATGTGTATCTATAAAAGCACAGTACAAGAAATAAAAATACAGCTTTACAAAGAATACATAGTGCACAGAATAATGGGTCATCATTACTGCTCTACTATTAAGAGTTTGATTCAGAAACCTCTTTGAAAAAAAGGTCTGGTTCTGTTTTCTGAACACACTAGGTTAGCTTTGGCTGAAGCTGGTGGATTTAAACAAGTATAATATTGATAAAAATGGAAACATAATTGAAACCAGTATAATCATTCTTATGCTGTTGTTCTGTAGCATCCATCATATATAGAAGGAATCCAGTGATTTTTAAAATTAAAAGATCTTCTTGATAGGATTTGACATCATCTGAGTTGACCCTGCCTTAAGCCAGGGGCTAGAGCAAGTGACCCAAAGAGGTCCTTTCCCACCTAAATTGTGTTATGGTCCTATGAATTTTAATCCTATTTGTATTAAGTTCCCAGGTGCCAGTTTCTGCTCCTCTGGAAATCCAGACTCAATCATCTGGGTGATGTTGGTGGCTCCAGAGTAGGAGCTGACCAAATTAAAAAATGAAGCTCAATGAGTGGGAATTCCATCTTCTTGCAATAAATCTGTTCTAGGGCAAAGGAGGACTGTACCCGTGACTCTGTCTAACAAGTCCCTTATGTATTTCTTGTGCAAGCATTGTGGGGACAGAGGCATGTGCACATGTGAGAAATTAAATAAGCTCTTATGAATAGTTCCTATATGGCTATTCCAGGAGTGCTAAACATGCAAAAAGATCTGATAATGCCTTCAGCAGAGACAGATTTGGATGTTTTTTCATAACACTAAATTATGAGTAAGCTTGTGACTATATTAAAAAGAAAGTTACTTAATGGATTTCTAGGGCTCTTGAAGACTGGGGAAGAATTTTTTTACAGTAAAAATTAATATTTTTCCTGTTTGTTGTATTTCCCTCTCTGTATAAATCTGTGCTGAAAGGGCTGCTCTCCCTGCAGTATTCACCTTCCCTAGAACATTCTAGATTTGTTGAAATAGGAGTACAGGGAGCTAGGAACAATTCTTTCCTGAACAGCAGGAGCATGATATCAGAAGCTACTTCATCCACTTATAGTGGTCTTTAATTTTTATAAGGTTTTTATACTTGTTTAAGATACCTTGGGAAGTTGTCATCATTTTTTAATCACTTTTGATAGAGAGAAATGCAGTGGATAAAATGTCACTGCTGTGAAGTACTCCCTTCTGATAACACCAGAGCTCTGAGATGCAGAGCTACTTGCCAGCTGGGAGCAAGGGATAATTTTTTTGTGATATCAATTAAATATGTATGTGCATGTAACTTGTAATGGCTGATTTTTGCTACAAAATTTATCTTCACCAGCAAAGAGAGAGGGAATACTACTTGTATTGTTCTGGCTTTTCTTTGAAGTAAAGATAACTGTTAAAACAGAAAGCAGCACTCTCTTGGTTTTCATTTGTACGACATTGGTGGCTAATTGCCTGTGAGCAATCCTGTTGTTACTGAGATCATGGTGGATGAGATAGGAAGCTTTGAAATAAAAATACTTACTTAGTGTCATCAGCACTTTGACTGACATCCCATTTTGCCAGTCTTTACTACTGCTGGTTTATAAACAGCATACAGGAGTGTAATAGCTGAGCTGCAGAGAGGGCATCAATCTTTGCTTGCTAGGGGATAACCTGTCAACATGTCCATGACTTACCACCCCTGTGTTCTGATGGCATTCAGGACTCTGTCAGATAAACATCCCACATAAACTCAGGCTATTAGATGACCATGTTATCTCTGTAACTGACCTACAAACTAGAAAATGACCAGATTATATGTTCCTAGTTGATTTTTTTCTCAGTCTCAGCTAGAGGCACAGCATTATTCTGATCAATAGTGTAGCCAGTTGCTAGTAATTTCAACATTAGTATTGGCTCGTTTTCGAAATTTGCCACAGTTTGAATTGCAGCTACTTAAGCAAAACCATAAAAATAGGTATCACTCAGAAAAAAAACCAGGAATAATTCTGTTTTCTTTTTAATTCCCTACTTCTTTGCTTACCAATTTCCATTCAAAATTATTGCTTTGGAAAGTATACCCTCTTCTGTGCTGACATTATACATAAACCTGTTTGCATGTTTTGTCCAAGTATAATTGTGATTATGCTGTTTTGGTTGTTTTAATTGCTACCCTGCTCTTGGTCTCTAACTGTTCCTCCTAATTTCATTACATATGTATTCTTATACATAATATACAGTAATATAAATACAGTAATTCACATTTTCACCTGTTCCATTTAATGGCAATCCAGAAAAAGACGTAGTAGAATAAAAGTAAGGGAAAATAAAGTATACTTGCTGTCATTTCTTAAATAACATGTAGAAGCCAAAGATTCACTTAAAAGGATCAGTGTATGGAATTAAAAAACCCTCAGAAGTTTCTAATTACACTGAAGCAGGACCTGATTCCTTTAGCCTCTGTGTATCTCTTCCTGTCAGTGACACCGTCAGTGTTAAGGGAGCCTCAGTACACAGCAAGAGGATTAATATTTTGCAAAATTGGCTCTTAAAAGGCCTAATTTACTTCACCATATATTCAGTGACATTCTGGACAGGTTTTGTGAAAAATAAACGTCAAATAGGTTGTGTACACTTTTAAAAAAACCCTACTGTGTTAAAAATAGATTTTCAAAACCAATTACGAAGTTCCAATTTTTGCTGTAATAGCTATGGGACAATTACAAATTGACTTAACGCCTCAAAGCAAATCATCACCGTTTAAAATACTTTGTCATGCCTACTATGCCTACCCTCATAACATTTCATTTTATGTTAATGTGTCATGTGTTAGAAAATCATGTAATGATAAAGAAAATGTTCATGTGGAAGGTTAGAAATTACTTTAATGAGTTACTATTACCTTGCTTGCAGACTGTTGGCAATATTTTTGTGTTATTTTAATGTATTCTGAGTAGAGACAGAGGCACTCGTCAGATTGGATCATCAAGAACATCCCCCTGGGAATCAGGGCAGGATATAGTCCCCTAAGAAATGATGTGTCAGATTAAGCTGATGCTATATTCACAGGAGATAAAACACCACACAATGAAATACAGAAATACACTGAAATAGATTGTCTGTTTGACATCTAACATGCCTCGGTGGGTGCTGAGGACGTGGACACAGTGACCATAAGGATACTTCTCAGGCCTTTGTTCACAAGCTGGGTCCTCTCTCACTTACAGCTCCTCTGTCATATAACAGCATGGTAAAGTCTCCCAGAATTTGTTCACTTCCCCCATACTGCAATGAGCTCGTACTTGCAGTGGGAAGGTGGCAAGATTGCAGTAAAAAGGAATTAGAAGAAAAAAATGTGGTCCCAGTTAAAAGCAGTGGTAGCAGCAGTTCCTGTAGGTTGATTTGGCACTGATCTCTGACCTAGTGGAAAGGGACATTACTGTTATTGGTGATCAGTAAATTTTTAATATCAATCTGAAACGGTAACAGATATCTAAAGAGGCAAAATATATTAAGTGTCACTGTATTAAAATAGGAACATTATGAATATAATGCTAGGGTAGGCTATTTCAGCCCACAAAAGTCAGGAAATTCACAAGCTGCCTAGCTCCTGTATTCCCACTGCACTGGGTGTTGCTTTTTGATTCTCTTTATATATTGCTGGCTTGGCTGTGTGGAAGCACACCTGCAAATAAAACTCTCCTGAGAGATGGTTGTTCTGCAAATGCAACTTCAAATCTAACTTTTGTGCATATGAATCTTGGCTATGAAGTTGCAGTCGCGCAACCTTGTTTGCACTTGAATATGTATTAAAAACTGAGTAGAGGATAGGACATATTATTCCATTTTATTATACTTAGAACTTCTTTTTATCTATAGCAAATTAGTGCAGTTCTCTTCCTCTTATTCCAAGCAGTAGGTGTAGTAATCAGCACCATTTAGTGTCAATGCAACAGATCTGGTTTGAGCCTCAGAAACTTTTCACAGGTACTAATAGAAGAAAGCTTATTTCACTACTCTGTCTCAAAAATTTATAAGAAGAATTTTAGATTTTGAAGAATACTTGTAGGAAATGGTTTTAGGAAAAGAAGAAAAACAAAAAAAAAAAAGAGAAATATCAGCCTGGAAAGTATTTTTTTTCCAAAGAGAGAGAAGATACTTCCAATGAAAAATAGCTGTTTCTGGCTTGGCACATGCAGTGTCTTGGATACTCCTTGTAAGCTTGGAGGGGTTGTTTTTAATCAGATGTTTCCCCTGAAGGCTGCCGGAGATGAGCCAAAGGCAACCAGATTCTGATCCTAAAGGAAATTTCCCAAAGCTCATTATGTGGACTTAAAAATAAAGAATAGGATCAAACCATGAGAATTTATAACTTTGTTATCATTTTCCTCTATCACATCTTTCTTGGAGCATATCATAGACTGAAACGGTTCTTTTCTTGGATAGTGCTGGGGAATTTAATAGAAGTTGTATGCAACAGCTTATAAATAAAGTCCACTGAGGATGATTAATGTGGAAGGACGTCAGAGTACAAAATACTTCTTATATTTATAACAAAATATAACAAAGGTCCAGCTTTGAGCTGTTCCCTCTCAGAAAGTGGACAGTATGCAGTCAAGACACAGGGCAACAATAGAAAAACTTCCATCAATCTAAGCAGGCTTCACCTCAGGGTCTGTTTTCTCAATCCATGGCACAGCCTTCAGGAGCAAACCACCACAGAGCTGCATACACCGTTCCTACTTGAATGAAAGCACCAAAGAAACAAGACTGCTGATTTTCCTTAGGGGGAGTCTCTGGTGGGCCCGAGCACACACAGGCCCTGTATGATGGCACCTTGTTCTCTGAGCTGCAGTGTGCTGGCCCCGTAAAGCCAAACAGTGGCAACCGTGTGCAATGCAATGAAATTATTCAGCCTTGAGTAACTGGTTCCTAATGGAGTAAAAGGGACGTAATGAAGTTTTATTTCTATTTTTTTTTTATTGTCACATTTCTGCAGAAATCTTTCATTAACATTTTCCGCATGTAATGCTTTAAAGCTTTAGAGGCTGCGTTCCTTTTTTTTTGTTTTGTGTATTCAACACCTCCTCTCCATTCCAGGAAAAGGCTGCTAAACTGAAAACACTCCTTTCACTTATTCATAGTTGTCTAGTAAATGCAAAGTTGTATTATTTGCATGTTTCCATAAATGACTGTATAACCTCAGTCTGAGGAAGATGTACACCCATCTGAGTGATCCTTACAGAAATTCAATGCATTGAAAATGTATCCGTAAATAAGAAGAAAACAAGAGGGATAGGGATAGCGATACCAATATCACTGCATTTCTTAAAACATGCTTGGTTTGGTATTCATGCTGCTGATTATAAAATAAGAAGTTTCTTGCACCCAGGCAGTGAAATGCTTTTAGCACATGACCATTTTATAAATAAAGTAAATATAGACTTCTGAAACATTTTAGTCGTGATCTCATGGTTTTATCATTCTCTGGAAGTAAAAATATTGACATTTACCAAGCTGTTTGTTCCAGCTTTCTGGTCTCCTGCAGTTTATTTATATAACAACCTTATCGATGAGCCTCTTACTCAGCTCTCTAGGTTTAACTGAGTTGAGTCGATTTGCTACCACAGCTTCAAGTCGCTGTTACAGAACAAGCAAGACATCCTAATAAAGCTGTAAACGTGTTTACTCAAACATGGTATTGATTTTACTTGGAGAGGGAGAAGCTAGTGCTTAGCATGGTGTCAGGGAGGATGAATTTAACTGCAGTTTTTCATTGTCATCTGTCATGGTTGTGAAACACTAAGTGAAGCCACAAGAGGATAATTAGAATTGCCAGAAATTTAGCCCCTAAAATCAGTTAACCACTTGAGATTTTTGTAGTTTAATTAGTTTTTATTAAAACTTTCCTCCAGTGTTATAGTCTGGAAGGATTTTCTAATGTTCTTTCCAGTGAGAGATTTCAAGGTTGCCACTTGTTAGATAAACATCTTAAATGACCATTTTTACAGAAGAGTTGGTAACCTTTTTTCTCTCAATTGTAATTAGCCTGGCACTACAGTTCTGTATAAGCACAGAGCCATTTCATTTTAAAGGAGAGAAAAAGACACGTGTTTCTATGCATATACATTTGTATTAATAACATATATATGCATGTATGGAATCATTTTTACAGTAAATTTTGAGAGAGAAAGTGCTAAAGTGCTTGAAGGTTGAAAGAAATATAGAGTGTTTGAAGATGCTTACATTTAATTTGTCTTATATACTGTAAGTCTGATGTGTCAGACCACAGTGCCAAAAGACATGAAAACAGAAGCCAAATCCCACCCTTAATCAAAAACGTTTCCATTTAGAATAGCCAACATTTGGTTTGATAGCAATGGGCAGGGCCTCTGGCTTACCACAGTTCTTGGCTGTAATATCCACCATCTGCCACAAAATTAAAAAAGGAGAAACCTCAGCATGTTGACGTACGGTCGTTCAGTGACTACATTGCAGAATCGACTGATGCCAACATCTTTTACAAAATCTGGGGTGGCTGCTTGGCTCTTGGCAGCAGCATTGCCAGCCACCTGATTACTACTGACCAGGCTCGTGCCTCAGCCTTGCCCCACTCCAACAGTGCTAAAAGACCTCAAAAAAAGCCCCAATCATATCAGCTACAAGGCTTTACATTGACTGTGTAATATTTCATGAAGACTCTATCTTCCCACACTCTTGGCCTGGAAATCTAGTGGGATCACATAAAAATAGATGAGCGTCCCAGCAACTGTGATAAATTCTGTGTATGAACAGGAGTGTGAAAAGGTGCTAACACCATTTTTTTAAGTGCAGTTCACAAATTAGGCTGTAGAAATTTTAAATACAAAAAAGAGGAGTCAGCTAAGCTGGTCATGATCCTTTTTGTGGCTGGGAAAATTTTGATGGTGAATGGCCTGGCTAGCATAGGTTATGTGCTTCAGGGTTCATCTGGAAGCAGAATTGTCTGGGAACATCACATAGCAAAAAGGATTTGAGGGGCTCTGACTCAGGGTCAGCTTGTAGTTGTTTATAATTGATGCATTTGATAATTGGATTTTTTCAGCTTTTCTCTCCTGCATTAAAAAAAAATTAATTTTGCCATGGGCATTTTATAAAGGTTGGAAGTGTGAGAGAAACTGCAGAAAGACGAGTAGTGGGGGAGCTGGGTGTCGGAGGCTATAAATGGATTTTCAGCCAGCATTAGTAATTAACAGTCATTAAAATTAATTGTCAAGTGTACAATTTGAAATGAAACATTTGGCTTCAATATGAGCTGTTTTTAAGTGTTGTTAAACCATTACTGGAGCAGACCAGAATTGTGTTAAATCTCCACTATCAGACTCCCACATTCCTGCCCAACTGCACTAGTGCTAAGTGTTCATTCAGAATTGCCACTAATAATCTAGAAATAAAACTTTCAAAGAAATCACTGATTTCAGTGAAATGGCCTCTGAAATATGTTTTGCTAGAAACTCAACTTGGTTCTCCTTTGATGATTTTTAAGTGATACTCAGCTCTAAGGACTAACAAAGTGAAGACAAGACCTTTTGTGTCAGTCAGTGGGCTGTCTTGCTGTGTCTTTTCAAGCTTATACTGACATCCCCAAATAGATTTGAGCTGGTCTCAGTGAGGGCCTCCATTTGGGTCTGGCTGTGAGACTCAAGCACCACTTCTGGCACCTGGCTTATAGGACTTTCCATTTGGTGGGGAGCACAGAAAGCAATTTCACTTTTCCATCCCTCATTCTGTTTGCAGATCTAACAATTACAAATGTCATCTTTGAGAATATGTAGTAAGGAAGCTGGAGATAATGAAGATTAACTCTCAATTATTTCAGGCACGCTTTTCAGAGCAAAGTGATTCCAGAGTTGCTTTTTTTCTACTGAGCAGAAAAGAAATAATTATGGGCCAAAAATAGCTATTGGTATGTTATAATCACTTCTATCATCTGAGAATGCAAATACGTTTTGTACCACTCAAAGGTTTAAAGCAACTTTTGAAGCAAAGTTGTCTTTTTCTTAAGAAGGTAAGTGGAATGAATTGGACACAGTTCCAAAGAAGTTCTCAGCATTAGTAGGTGCAAGGTGGTTACTTGGCTGTCCATGCCTGTGAAGGACAAATAACATCCAGTCTGCTCTGAAAGCTTACCAAGGTGGCTCATTACATCAAGGTGGCTTGCTAGACATCCTGCAACTGCCTTTTCTCTTACTCCATAAAAACAGTTAGCATGTTGGAGAACAGGGCAGGAAGCAGATGGGAAAGCCTCAAGCTTGGCTCTTGCCTTTGTGTTCTAGTGTGACAAGAGTGGTGCACAATGCTTGCAACACCATCCACAGCTTTCAGCAGTGCAGAAATGCTCCTGCAGAACAGCTGCAGTTAGAGCACGGTAAACAATATTGCCTGAAGTTGTTTTGGTAAAATGCTTGAAGTGAGGCTGTGTGATGTAGCCAAAACTTAGTGCTGCTTTCTGCACTCCTCTCCAGTGGTAGCCAGGGACCAGTTCAGACCACACAGAAATGAAGTAGATGCTGAGCTACTTTAGTATGTGCTGGGATGATCTAGGTCTGTGATCCCGGGCCAGTGATATCAGAGGATCAGAGTTCAATCCTGCCCTTTTGGTCTCTGAAGTTGTAGAAGGAGTGTGAAGTAAGTCTGAAGCCATGTTCACTTATCTTCTTGCATTTCCAATCATGGCACCTTAAGAGATTACAGCCTCCAACTGCTTCTCATCTTCCCTCCACCACCCTGCTCGCTGGTCTGGCTGTTTGAGAGCTCACTAACCCACTTCAGTTTCAGTCTGCTGGGGTAGCAAAGATCCCCTGCTCAACAGCTACTGTTTAAACTGATCTGGCTCATTTTGACAGGGTACCAGGTTATTCCAGCAGCAAAGCAGCATGGTGAAAAACAGATGGGGGAGTAACTTCTTCAGCTGGAACTCAGATCTGAATCCATGCCTTGAGAGTATGACTCATGGGGTTTGCATCACCATGCCTTATACACTGGGGGAGGCAAACTCTGAATTATATTCTGACCATGTTGCTTTTTACTGCATTAACTAAAAAGAGCATTCTGCAGCTAAGGCAGCCAACCTGATAGAGCTCTTTGCTTCTCTGCTCAAACAGCACTGCTTTCTGGTGTTCCCTCGGGGTCTGCTTTGCCAACTGCCTAGTCTTCCTATGTGATGTAGTTCTGTTTGTGATATGTGTGTTTGTATTGTCATTCAATGCGATATTGTGTCAGATACTGCTATTTCCATTTCATCTCTGAAACACATACCTTTTAAGAGAAACTCAGCAGACAAGAGAATGGTTTGAGGGCAAACTCCCCACTGCAGTTTCTACATATCTCATATATGACAGCCGTACTTAATGTCATTTCTGCAACATTCATAAATCACAGAGATCTCTCATTTCTATCCCCAATTAGAACAAGATGTTTCTTCACCTGACTCTGCTTTCACTTAGATCAGAATAAATAAGAAGTAGCTTCACTGAAGACAAAAGACTCATACTAACTTGAAACTACAATAAGCTTGGGAGGTGATGACAGTGTCAGTCTCGTTGGTTTTGAAAAGTAATTCATGTTTTATGGTCCTTTGCTCTGTTGATTTTCTCATTTTCATGTATGTTTGATGCCTCTCATAAATGTAGAGGATAGTTGTTCTTTCTTGTATAAACCTCTCTCTGAATTCATGCTCTGCACAAAACCTAGCCCCATGTTTGCCTTTGGAGACCTGCCCAGTGCATCTTCATACTTACTGAGTCAGAAATGGACTGTCTTAACAGCCTCATTTTACATATGGTTACAACTTGCTCTCAAGTTTTAACCACCCAGAAGCACACTGGCAAGCTCCTGCCTCCCAGGCAGTTTAAATTTAATGATTGACACCCTCCACATATCCAAGAAAGTTTCTCCTAAGAATGCATGTTAATTTAATGGAGAGCAGACCATTTTCATCTCGTTATTCAGAAATGATCTGATTTCTGCCAGGCATGCTGTTTGAATTTCTCAACTGTTACCCAACTATTGCAGCTGGACCATCCTGCCACAGTTGTGTTGTCTGTCATCCCTGACTGCCATCAGTGATAGCACTCACAGCACAATTTCTTCCTGTTTCAGATTCTTATCTTAGTATACTGATAACTCCGTCTTCTTCACTTGAGCTTATGGACTTACCTTTTGTTGGTGGAGGAGTCATTTTATCCCAGCTAGAGTCAGTCAATATCTGTAAAATTCCAGCCAATATGTAGTTCTCTAGAAAAGTATTGATGTCAGAAACATATGAGTTTTCTCCTTTTTTAACTAATCTGCCTACTCTCTATGGCCTCCCTACTCCAGTGAAAAGTGATGTGATGTATAGATTTTGTAGTTTCAAACTCTTCGCCAGTTTGGTGCAGTTTAGAGAAAACTGTATATCAGGCTTCTTATAAATTAAGTTTCTTTTCACTCTTAGTCATGACCAAGAAGCCAAAATATATATTAGTAATTCATGAAAACACGTCTTTTGCTCATCAGTATTATCCTTCATTAATCTAACTTTCTTTTTCTTGTTTTATATGATATTTAATCTCCAAAGAGCAGACATTTGTATAGGATGAAATATTTTTTTTATCTTCTAAAATTATGCTGTAGTGTACCACAAAATGAAATATTTAGAAACAGAGCACAGGTTAAATGACAGCATCACAATACATTGTGGAACCTTTTCCCAATAGTAACCCAGAAGAACAGAGAAAGTGAATATGGAAGCAAGCTAGCAAAACATATCAGCTTTGAATCAAAATTTGTAATATGTCAGAAGTTGGTACTTATGATTTTTTACACAGTACTTAGCAGAGACATGGTTTCAAGACTACATTTGTACTGTCAAGGCCCAAAGCTTGAGCATGACAGAAACTTGAAATGGTGGATGAAATCTTTAAAAAGAACATCTTTCAGCTTGCTAGAATTCTGATTTTCTTGGGCAAGTCTCACTTTGCTTCTGTGATTGGATGAGGAAGAGAGATACATCTGAAACATATTAAAAACAGGATAAAAGTGAATAAAATATTACCTCTAGAATGACAGAGTGGAGTTTTAAATTATAAGATACTAAGTTTACTTCTCACATCTTGAAAACCTCTTCCAAATTTAAAATACATATTTCACCTCTGCCATGAGTTCTGTCATGCTTTTGATCACAATAGCTTCAGCCAAGGCAAAATGCTTCAGAAATGAGGGACTCAATGCATAAAATTTCTGTTGCTGCTTGTACTAGACTTCTCCAAGTACCTTTTTAGGACTGCCTACCTCTGTTCATTTAGGAGGTGCTTAGGTTTTCAAAGCACTCAGTTCCCGATGATTCCTGGGTTTCCAAGCTGTGCATGCCAGGCTGTGGCAGCTGAAGCCATGAACTGTGTGCCCCAATTCTGAGAGGCTACTGGTTCTCTGCACAGTATGCTGTTTAGGGAGGTGTCTGCACATGCTCAGGGCTACCCACTGTTGCTGAAGTTTTAATGTCCCATTATCAAAGGCAACAGATGGCATCTAACTGTCCTCATCAGGTAAAAATTTTTCGCCTTCTTTGTAATGTGAGCACCTGTAACTGAATATAATGTTTCTCTATTACGCGCCTTTCTCTTTTTTGGAGAAAAGCTTGCACACAGCTGTGTTGGGGCTGTAGCTGTAGCCAATAAGAACAGAAGGAACTCTCTTCAGCAGGGAAAACTGCTTTTTGTTGATGAATCAGGGGTTATCTCTATAAAGAAGAGAGCAGGAATTCTGTTAAAATCATTTTTGGAATGCTAATAATGATCAGCCTTGAAAATCTTTAATTTACTGAAAGCTACCAAATGGAGACTTCACCAAGAAACAGCAGCAGCACCACTCCAGTCCTGCAGGTCACTCAAGTGCAATTCTCAATTTAAACTGGCCAGGCTGCAGGGTTACATACAAGCAGGCCAGTATTTCAGTGCTTTGCCCTGTAACAAACTGATACACTCAAAAAACTAATCTGACCGTTTTCTTCCTTCTTTTTCTCTCCCACTGTGTCCCATAGGCTTTCTGTCCCAGCTCGTCTATGACCGGCCGGTGACTGAGTGCATCCGGGCTGGACATTACGCAGCCAGCGTAATTATCAAGCGTTCAGGTTGCACCTTCCCAGAGAAGCCTGACTTCCACTGATAGTGGTGAATTGGAGGGATCAAGAGTAACTTCCGTGTTGCCATGGGATTGCTGCCTAAATTTTTCCTCCTTCCCTTTCCTTACCTTTCCAGTACCTGCATCAACGCTTCTGTACTTCTGTTCATTGTATTCTAAACAAAATATATATTTCTATGGTGTTTTCCATTTCATACATCTACCACGTCTCAGTAGTCTTAACTTTTGGGAACAGTGCTAAGTGAAGCTTATTATCTCATCCATCAGGAAAAAGTGTTCTATTTACACAGTTTCCAAGGAAGTCCGATTTAAATGACACTGCTGATTAACACCATTAAAATACTTCCTGTTGAATTATCTGGTTTGTATCCAGCTGTGGCCAAAACCTATTCAACTTACATGAAATCAACAGACCTGACTTTATTCGTAACTCAACCTTATAAACAGGGAGTTGTTCTATCTGTTTAGTAGAGTCAGACCTGTGTAAAGAGTGGTGTAAGTGTCCCAGGAATTTCCATACATATTGGAGTGTACAAGATCTGGCTATCAGATAGTCCAGCTTCCATGAAAGTACATCACTGTTTTGTCAGGAGTTTAAAGGCCCAATCCACAGTTGCAATATCTTGCATTCAGCCATCTTGCACTGATGGCAGTAGCTTTGGGTCTGGCCACTTCTATCTGTCAGAACATCTCTAAGTCTATAGGTACAGTCACTTTTATCTGTCAGGTGAGCTAGCAGATAGGTACTTTCAGTGATTTCAGGGCAGATGCATGAGTTGGTGATGAAAATAAACATACAGATAGGTCCTATCTCCTCCATGTGTGTTTTCTAGAGGCTGCATTAAGGTACACATAATGAAAATGAGGTACAGAAATATTTATGCAGGATATATTGACAGGATATGCCAAATGGAATCTCTGAAACGCACATTTTTAAACTTTTAATTTACTTTGGATAATTAAGCAATATGGTGGATTTTGTTTGTATTTACAGTATTCAAAAAGGTGATCTGACACTGCATTCATTACTTTGCTATGTAATTTGATACTGATAAATAAAAAATTGTCATACAGTAACTCCTGGTTTTGTTTTGGTATGTGTCTGTCTTTCTTCTGTGTATCCTACTGAAATGGGAACAAGAGTGGGTGCTTAACCTCCAGTATGTGCTAAATCTCAATGTTTTATACATGACTTCCAGTGTCCAGGTGGGTGTTCAAGGGTGATCTCAGCAGTAAGGAAGAGAAGGAACATCAAATTGGTGTTTGTACCACAGAAGAGATGAAAAATTAAAGGCTAGGGTTCACCAAAAAACGTTAAGTCAGTGCAGGGTTCACAATTTACTGCCCGGGATGGAACAAGGGATGCACAGAGATTGAATGCTGTTATTGCAGTTTGTGTATTGGAAAGAGCATGGAGAAGAATCAAGGCTGAGATCCCAATTCCCTTGTTTGGTTCACTGTCCAATCTGACACACTGGACAACAGGCTGTGTCATCTAAGAGATCACCTGATGTGGGATTTCTGCAAGTGCATCAACCAGCGGCTTCTGCAGATCCTCACGGGTCCATGGAACTGCACCACGAGCACAGTGAGTCCCCCCATTCTGGCCTCTGGCTCACACTTGCTGCCTGGGAAAGGCTCAATCCACAGGCCTTGTCTCTGCCAACCTGCTCGTCAACAGCTTTGTGCAAGTAAGAATGGTCTGGTTTCATCACAGTGCTACTCAAAAGAGCTTTAGGCTGTACATTTCTCATGTTCTAGCATAGGTGAGAGGAAGAAAAATTAATATCTTGGAGTGAAAACAGAATGGCAAACAAAACTAAAAATCTGCAATATGCACGGTCTTCAGGTTTTATGGGTTGATCAGAAGAATGGGTTTTTTTACATCTCATAGTTAATTTCTAATTTCTTAATTTGATGTATCCATGTGATATCAAGAAATCTGACAGGCTGAAGATGGATGTGTTGCAGTCCCTGCTTTTAATATATGGTCACATATGTCACTCTTACTGCATGAATTTGCCTGTCAGTAAGGAAAGCCCCAATGGTTTGGTGGTTAAATTTGCTGTTCCTCTTGCTCTACACCCATGACACTTTCCATCCTTTTTGTAATAACTTTACCTGGCCTGAAAATTATGGCTCATTTAAAACAAATATAAGTATGTAAACATTGTTTATCTTACCAATGAAACTACAAGACACTCATATACTGTGAAGAAAAGGAGAATATGTAAAGGCAAGTAGTCATATCATGGTGGAGACACTTTCTCCGTCCTTCCTGCCTGCCTTCCTGCCTGCCTGCCTCCCTGCCTCCCTGCCTTCTTCTATTCCTTGTTTTCAGTTCAGGATGCAAGAGAGTCAAATCAGAGGTTCTGTTCTGAGCTTTTCCACTGATCTGTTCAATGAGCTTGGGCTCCTGACATTTGGCTTTGAGTGTCAGCTACAAAGCATAATTTGAAGCCAGTGGGAGCAGCTGAGGAATAAACTACTACCCAATTCATAGAAGGGCATCAGAGTCTGACCTGTTCTATTTAGCCATTCATTATTTCTCCAATATCTGTCAATGGATATTTTTGGATGCTATATAGATACTTAGAAACATATTGCTAAATCATGCTGAATAATTTCAGGTTGTGCTGTCAGATTGTCTGATGATTTCATTCTGGATTTTTTGCAGGATTGTATTCCTTTCCTTCTTCTTACAGCTAAAGGGGGGGTTTATCTATACAATGGATAATGTTGTCATCCTTAATATTATCTCTCACAAATAGTCTTCCTCTGTCTTCCAGCTTGTTCCACACAGAGGTGTGTTGGAAAACTGGACTTTCTGAAAAACATAATTGAAAGCCTTGTCTGCCAGTGATGTGTGCCACAGTCTCAAATCCCAGATGGGATGACAGAAGTGACTCTGTCACTGAACTTGAGCTGTTATTCAAACACAGCATTTTTACCTGGGTTACTATCAGGAAAACAAATATTGGAAATCCATTTCTCACTAGCCAACAGCCAAAGCATCCTTCACTTGTATAAAACTTACCTTTTGCTGGAAATAAAACTGCATCTCCTGAGCCCAGCATTGAGCATTTTAGGCTTGTTTTAATACCAAGTGAGTAGCAATGCTGCTCAGATTAACAGGCAGGGAAACAGCTCCAATATTCCAAAAGCCACATGCTAAATAGCTGAATAGAATGATGAGCTGGGAATCAGGAAATAAAGGTTGTGCTTCTATTTCTGCAGGTGAGCCACTGTGTAACTTCGGACAAATCACTGTCCTCTCTCAATCTCTTTCTATCTGTAAAGATAAGCTCAATTAGATGGTAAACTTGAGAAGTGAAAGTGGTAAGAATAATTCAAGTAGGGTAATATCAGCCACATCTCTGTCTATGCTCTTTGCTGGCTTTTTGAATATTTGAATGCTCTGTTCTCTGTATGAACTAATGTAGAACTATTTGTTTACCCTTGAAAAATAGTGCTAGCTGTTACTGCTTGTGTGAGGGTTAAGATAGGAGAGGTAAAGGAGGGGAAAGGGGAAGTAAAAAGCTTTACTTATATGAAAGTGAAATAAAATATGCTACATGAAAATGACAATAGAAATGCACACTGTTTTAAGATGACAAGTCTGGGAACAATCTTTAATTTAAAGGGTCTTATCCACAGTTTTCATAAAGAAATGTTAATTAAAAGTGTGATGACATGTTTGGGATTTAAAGGAAATCATTCTGCAAAGGATTTATAGCAATCACAGCTCCAGAGCATTAGGATTACAGATCCTTGTGCTGTTCCTTTTCAGTGATCATGTGATTGGCCTGCTGTTAAATATAGCTCCCATTTAGCGAATTGAGACAGGCATGGGAAAGGTAGGGAGAGTTTCCCTTTAACCAGCGGGATTTCAGAGGTGTTGGAGATTATACAATTCATTAGTTTTTACATAAGATCAAAGGGAAGGAGGAAGTCTTAATTTGGGCACCAACTGCTACTGTCTGAAAGTCTTGCAGATTAACTGAGAAGAGAACATGTGCAGTGCTAACTGCTTGTGTTAGAGCATGAGACTATTGTTTTATATCTCACTAACTCATTGTTCTCTTCCCAGAGATAATTCTCACACTTAAGACCTTCAGAGGTAGTTATGTCTATTGTGAATAGTTCAGCAACCAGCTGGCTCAGAGGTTATTGCCTAAGCATCTTTCCCTTGGTCTAATCCCCTGCAAGGTTTTTTTCTGGGCAGTGTTATTAATCTAAAATGACTGCTAACTGACTCCTATGTCAAACATTATTCATTATGTGCTTTAAATGCTTCCTGCAGAGGCCAAAATAAATTTTGCTTTTTTAAAAGCAGACCACAAGGAGTGCCTATGTAGGATATTTCCTAAAAGATTAGACTCAAAATGGCAGTTTAGATGAGGAGGGGAAAAAATTGTCTTCAAAACAAAGCTTCATAATTTAACCAGGGACATACAAAATGGACAAACCTTAGTTACCAAAACCCACTTTTCATATAGAATTATCTATAAGTTGCTCATGTGAAAGAAAACATGCGGCTTTTCAGGGCAGGAGAGAAATACTTTTATGAAGACGTGGAATAAGTGACCTTATTAGAAAATGAATACCAAATAAACAAAATTCTTTAAAAAACCAGTAATTCTTTTGTGCCTGGGTTTTTTTTCAGGTGTCACTGGTTGGCATAAAGCATGAGGGGTTTTTTGTGTCAGTGACACTGACGAGCCTTGCATGTGTAATGGCAGTATGGGAAGAGAGACAGATAGATTTGAATAGCAATAAGGTGGGTTTTCTTCCAGTATGAAAAGAGCACAGGATTCATGTGTGCTGAGATGAAGTATAGCCTTGCTGCACAGTGCAAATATTTAATGCTGTTCTAACTACCCCCTGGTTATTGGAGTGTGACAGTTAATAGCCGTCAGCTGCCAAACGCAAAAGTTAAAAAATGAAGCCAAGTCAAACTCGAAACCTGCAAATCATAAATGTGCTGTAGCTTAGCAGGCAGATCATCTCCAAAGTTTAGAGTCTTGTCGACCTGAGCTGCCTCTCAAGTGAGAGAAGCATCAGGTACATCTGTCTTCAGGTCCTCACTTTGCCAGGTACACACAGGCAAGTTTTGGCTGAGCTTTCTGCCTCCCAAGGCCCTGGCACTCCCGAGTGACATTTGTAAAGGAGGTTGAGTAAGGGCTGGAATGAAGAAAAGCAGAGCATTATCATTATTCTGGATCAAATATCTCAAGTCAGTGGTGCAGTGTAAATGCATAGAAAAATGGAAGAGCTCCTAAACTGAGTGTGAGAGAAATTGTGTGCTTAGAAAACCTCCCTGTCTGTGGTGCCATGGAGATGGTAACATTGGTGTAAAATATTGCCCTAAAAGAAGCATTACTGTGAAATAATAAAAGCATATGAGAGAATACTTCAAGAAAGGTTCAGCCTGAAAATCACTTCTCATTCTACCTATTATTTTTCTTATCCATGCTAGAAGTAACACTTCACTGTACTTAAAAATTGTTCTACTTAGAACATACCTATTTTTTGGGTCCCTGGAAATAGTTACTTTCCTCATCCCCTCTATATTCGCTGGCTGTTCCTCTGTGGTGGCAATTACCAAATGTAAGTGATTAGAAGGCCATGCTGCCCTGGCTACACAGTGTCCCTCCAGAGGACAAGGCAGAGCTCAAACACACCTCCTGCCCCAGTTAGCTTTATAAAAGGAGTAGATTTGGGTTTTTTTAAGGGGTGAGGCAGTTACAAATCACAGTAGCTTTTTTCAAAAGATTAGATTGTTGTCATATCTGTGGGTCAGCGAATTATAAGTGAAATAATTGATCTAACTTGGGGATTCATTTTCAGATATATTACTTATTTGGGGGTCTATTAATGGCACTCAAATAAGTTGCAGAATTTTCAGGGTTCTTCTGTCAGGCTCTCACATGGACAGACCTATTTTAATCTGGCCTGTCCTAAAGCATAGCCAGCTGCTGTGGCTGTCTTGCAGGGTAAGGACAAAGCTTCCCTATTTGTCTCCCAAGGTCAGTACAATAACAAACACATTTTATGTCTGATAGTAAAAAGCATTTGTCAGTGCAACTTTTGCATTCCATAAATGGTGACAGATTTCACAAGATGAACACTCTGGATTTGGGGAAGGCTGTGCTTCAGATAAAGGGTGTTTTGCATGTCACATGAATACCTATGTAATATATTTCATTGCCTGAAATTAGCAGTAAAACAGCCTTTTGAGACTTGATGTTTATTATGCACCACAACATTTCAGGACAAAGCAAGAAATAAGATTTTAGCACATAACCCAGCAAATTCAGCTTGGGAAAGGAAGAAATTAATTTGGAATGACTTGTCATAGTGTGTTTACTATAGAAATTTATGCGAGCTCAGAAGTTAGCCCTTCTACCCTGCAGCAGCAGCAGCAGCTTAAATTGGGCCATGGGAGTCTCACAGAGTAGGAAGTTATTTGAGTTTCCCTGAGGCTCAGAGTTCTGCCCTGAAGAAAGCCTCACATATTGTTGTCTCAAAGAAAAAAAATAATTGTAGTGTGCTTGGGTATTAACTTGCACGGTATCAGCTGCAGCTTTGCAGTTTGTGTTGACATGCAGAAGTACTGTGTCATCCTGGGCATGACAGATTTGCTCACCTTTGTCTGACACAGTGTTTGCTTGTCCCTCTTCATCCTACCTTCAAAGTCCCAAGGAGTATGTTTTATTTATCCTAGATGAGGAACTTTTTCCTAATAACCTCATTTTTGTAAAAGAGATAAAGATGGGGCAGTGGGGAGGACATCTCCTCTGTATCACAGGAGAGAAAATCTGAGAAAATCAGCTTCCCTGAAGACTCACTCACTCTTTGATGAACTGAGAAGGGAAGAACTATCCTGTGCTAAGAAGGCCAGTGAGATTTCTAACAATACATTGTTGCTTATGTCTCTTCCTACATTTCAGAGTGAGAAATCAACTCCCTTACACCAGCAGGGAGCCCTAGGACTGGCCTCTTTGATTTAATTGGCTTTAATTCTTGTTCTTTAATTTTCCATGGATATAACCTACCCATCCCAATGCTGTGATACCGAGTGGGAGCAGAGCACAGGGCATTTGCCATTGCAGCCCCAATCACAGTGGCGTTGTGCAGCTGTTGGGTACCACACAGGCCAGAAAAGATCACAAGGGGCTTGCTTTACTTCCCCTCCAAACATCACTGGCAATAAGAAAACAAACACAAATGCCTGTTGCACAGACCTCTTGCCTCTCAATTCTGCTCATTTCACAATTCTGTTTGGCTGCCCCTTTGCTTCCAAATCCTAGCTGTGAATACTCATCTTTAAAAGCAAGGCGCTATGGAAGGGGCCTTCATGCAGGACTCCCACCGGCTGCCACTCCTGCTGAAATAAAAAGATTGCAAGAAGCAAGAATTTGAATGAAGGACAAACGTCACATATGCTGTGTGCTCTGGAGGACAAATGCTGCATACAAAATATGTTTAATTGCTGAGTTAATTATCCCACTAAAGTCTAAATGTTGGTTTTTGGCACTCCCCCCCCTCCCCTTAGTTGTTTACTTTTATCAGTTAGAAAATAAAAAATCAATGTCATGAAAAACATAATTATATTCCTACTAATCTGGAGTGTTTTCTCATTTGAGTACTGCAGTCTGATGCATTTTATCACTTTCCATCAGATTATAGCAGTGGAAACTGCCAGCTGAAAGCTATGGCTTGAGAGCAAAAAGGTGGAATAAGCAAACCCACCCCAAAGCCATGTGCCTTGCCAATCAAATCTTATTCCTAATGACAAAGCTTCTGCGATTTCCTTTTTGACAACACATGAATAGCTAGTGAATAATTGGTTCAACAGGAGCTTCATTACAGTCCAAAAGAGAAAGCAGGATATTTCATGTGAATAATTTGGAATTATTGGTAAAGATGAGGCATTATTATAGGATTGCCTTCTGCTCCACAGTCAGAAATATGCAGCATCTTCGTTGTTGAAGTATGAAAACATTTTGTAAATCGTACTGGGTACTCCCAAGTGGTGGATGATCTTGCTACTCAATGAAATGACTTTTTGGTTGTTATTGTTTGTGGATTAAGCACACTCATTCTTTACACAAATGGAAACGTAATTGAGCTTTGTCTGGGGATCCCAGCTGTGGACACATCCTCCCACTCCCAGAACTGGTTTTGTTGTAAGTTTTGGGTGCTTCTCCTCCACTGCAGCACACAGGGTGGTGATAACCTGCAGAAACCCAGGCCCTGTGCCTGTTCCTCTGCTCCTCCCACTGCTTCACTCTGTGCTGTCCAGTCTGGGCTGGAGAGGACAAATAAGTGAAGTGCCTAAGGCTGTCCTCAAGGGCTCTGCCTCTACAGTCTTCCAGCTGGGCAAAAGCAATATAGAAAGCTCAGCCTGGCCGGCAGAGTGACCCAAGGGCGTTTAGCAGAGTGGAGGAGCCTCAAACACCCACCTCACTGCACTGCTCCCTCAGCCCAGCTCCCCAACCCTGACCCCCACAGAGCAGGGCAGTGCTGTCCAGCAGGGTCCTACCAAGTAAAGCAGATATGCACAGCACACTCCTGTGTGCTGGGGAAAGGCAAAAGGAGCAGAGATAAGCTTTCAGGGAATTTCAGCCCTGGGACTGGGAGCTGACATCCTGTAAACACAGGCCTTTATTTTGAATTGCACCTCTGGGCTCCCTCCCTTGAGATGAAAGCCCAATCCTGCAAGCCCCAATATTTCTGATTAGAACCCATTAACCTTATGGCCCTGCTTGGGGATTTCATATGCTCCTAGATTTGCCCTATGGCATCCTAACTCTACATATACCTCAGATTTTAACAACCCTGCATGTTTTAAAAGGAAGAGACAGTTAAGATCCTTACTCTCCAATAACAGATGCTTCACTTCAACTAAAAATCATTCAGTGATTCTGGCTGTCCCTAAACTGAGTTACCTGACTCCAGCCATCTTGGATGGAAGTGAGCTCAACGTGGGAAACTCAGCAGTGGAGCAGCTGTCTCCTTGTCTGTACCCCTGAGGATAATGAAGCCTTCTCCAGTACGTCATCCTGAGACATCATCTGTGAAGCTTTTAAACAGTCAGTGAATGCATTAAAATATCACTATAAAGATAACCTCATAAGGTCGTTCAGTCTTGAGGCAGTGCTTTGTTAGTGATGCACAGTGTCGGGGTGTAGGAGTTCAGAGTTTCTTGCTGTCTGTTGAGTCCTTTTTAGGTCAAGTCAAAGAGGACCTTGAGAAGTACCAGTAAGGTTCTCAGTACCCCAAGGAAACAAACTCACATCCCAGCTGGACCCTTTCCTTAGAGGTTCAGCAGTCTGTGCCACAGCAGGACCATGGTATGAAGGCAGGTCTCACAGAGAGCTTATTGGGTGAGCATCTGGTGAGAGTGTCCATATGTGTGCCAATGGACACACATGCCCTCCTGCTCTGGCCTCTGCTTGTTTTGACAGGAGCCAAAAGCCAGGGAATTGACTTTTCACCCAGTATACCCACAATAGCACAGCACAGTTACACTGATGTACAGAGACATACGCTACCTGCCAGAATCTGGCTAATTCCTGCCAAATTCGTGACTGTAATAAATAACAACAGCAATGTTGAACATGATCCTACTCCTCCAGGCAGTGAATAAAACAGCCTTCCCAAATCAGAGGCTGTGGCCCAATGTCAAGTGGCTGCAACCCAGCCAACTCTGAGCAGCTGAAGAGGCTACGTATACCAGAGGAGATTCAGTGCAGGGTAACTTACAGAGGGGGGACGCAGGTTTCATTTGCTAGGGGTGCCCATTTGCAAGGATAACAGTTAATATGAGCTGTCCTTTACCATGCTAAGGCTCCTCACCCTATGTGTACTTCAAATGTGAGCACCACACTATCCCTGCAGGACTGAGGATCTCCAGAGGGTCCAGTGCTTTGGCACACCATTCTCTGCAGGTTTTGAGTTTGCAGACAATGCCCATGTTCATTTCCATTTGCAGCCTGCTTTTTAAAATGTTTACTCCATCTCTTTCTCTTTTCACAGGTCTTCAGGTAGCTGTTCAGCCAAGTGTGTATTGCTGGTGTTAAATAGCTCTGCCTGAGATGAGAACTCATAGCATCAGGATTGATATGTGAAATACATCAACAAATTCAGGACATGCAGCAACAGTGAGCAGGATTTCTGTGAACAGTTTGGCCATTCATTAACAAAAAGAAAATATTTGTCATCACTTTTCCCCAGAATGTTTTTACAATGGCAGCTGCTACCTGAGCTGGTATTTGTGTTGCTGAGCAAGTGAGCAGCATCCTAAGGAAATAAACACACAGGCAGGTGTGCAGCCATGCTCATTTGCTGCTTTTTGAGGGCAGGAGAAGGGTGATGTAATTAGCAGACACATGTTTAAATTTTTAATTAAGAGTTTTAATGGATTATTCACTGCCTACCAGAACACACATGCTCTTACTTTCTCACTTTTTCAGTCTGGGTTCCTAAGGAAACCAGGCTTAGTCAGTCATGCTGCCTGCCTGCCAGCCAGCCTTCCTTCCTAATCAGTGTTGAACTCTTTCGGGTTCATGGCAGGCGAACACCACTTTTCTGGTAAAATCATGACTTCATCACAACACAGTGGTAGGAAAAGGTCTGAGCAGCTGCTGCAGAGTTTAGCAGTAGGCACAAATAGATTTCTTCCAGGAACAGGGCCGAGGCTCCAGCAAAATCACCAGGGGCAGAGGGAGGAAGGCATGAGAGGAAAGAAGGGGAAGCAGGAAAAAAGAGATCCTGATGGTTTGGCCACAGCTTCCCCAGACCGCCTCTATCTTATTTACTGTTCAAAGAGCAATATTTTAACATTTTTTTTTTTAGTCTCATGCTTGCTGATGCAGTGATACTTTTTATGGCACTTGTGTGATACAAGTTGCAATGTTGGGCTGAAGGGCATAAAACCAAAAGACCCACTGGACTCCAAGAGTTCTAAGTGCCAAGACTCACAAGTTTTTTTTTTTTCTGCTTGTAAATTCATGTCATTATTTCTAGGACACCTCTATACTTTGTGTATAGAAAGGCTGGAGGTCTAAGAAAAAGAGTTCCTGTAGTGTCCAGACTGGCCTTCTTATCCCTGGCAGAGTGGAAACAATGTAAGGCTATTCATTTTCTCCTTCTGTGGTTCAGTATCGTTAATGGTAGGTTTGATTCTTGGGTGAATCCACCATTTCTGCTCTTCTGTGAAAGAAAATGGTTTAACATTTTTGCTGAGATCTTTAAAAATCTTTAAAAAGATCTTTAAGATCTTTTGCTGAGTCTTTAAAAGCTGTGGAGATTTTGAGAGGAACAGCCTGTCAGGAAGCAGCAAGAGCTGGTTCTCTGCAAGGAAGGGTGAGCTGGAAGCTGAGCACACCAGCACAGCTGGCAGGACAGGAGTCTCAGCAGTCCCCCAGCCCCCCAGTGAGCCAAGCCAGGTAGATCCAGTGTGGGGAGCAAGGATCAGGCATGGCCCTGCAAACACCAGACAGGTTCCTGGTGAAAAGGCAGGTCTGAGACCAGGCTGGAAGGCAGCTTCAGATTGGGGTCCAGATCCAAAGCAATGGGTCCAAAGGCAAGGACAGGCACAGCTGCAACACAGCAGGAGCTTTAGCTCAGGTGGGGCCTGATGAAAGGGGCTTGGCTTAAAAGCAGGTCCCACAGGAAGTGGTGTCAGCCCTGGCTGTGTCCAAGGCCAGCAAAGGAGTGGGGCAGCTCTCAGCTCTGCAAGCTCCAAGCTGGCCCTGAGCCCAGACAGCTGAACAGCCAGGAGGGGACATGCTCTCAGAGCCCTCAGACTGGGCCCTCATCTCCCTGTTTGCCCTTGCTGAAACTTGGAATAAGTCATTTGCTATGAGGTATGGAATGGTCCCTGATGGTTTTAAATCCCAGAATTTTCCCTTTTGGATTTAGGTTTGCCAGATGTAACTACTGCTTGTTTCCTCGTGGTCTGGCAAATGATTTTTCCAAACCTATGGGGTCTGACAAAATCATGAGGCTACTCAGCACCTGCTGGTGAAGCTTCTGGTGGATGTGGGATGGAGAGGACCCTGTGTTTGTGCACAATGTGAGGTGGATGACCACTTGGGGAGTCCAACTGCATAGTCATCAATATTAAGCACAGAAGCTGATCAGCCAGAAACGAAGCACATTGTTACAGACAAACAAAAATAAAAACTAAAAATAGGAAAAAAAAGAAAAAAGAAATCAAACCCAAACTAAACACCAAACTCTTTCTGTACATGCACAGTTTAAGGGGGGAAAGTGATTCCACTTCACCCATGCAGCTCCTGTGCCCTCAAGGCTGCACAAACACACCTGGCAGCTGGACTGGGGTCTTACTTGGGATCTGATCTCTCAGACAGTCCCAGCATAGTATAAAAAACCGGAATGTTGCAAAACAAACTGGCAGGGAACTCCTAGCAATACAATGCAAGAAGATTCTTGGCCCATAATTGAGATCTGCATATTTGTCTTGATTGTTTGGCTGCAAAGTACCTCAGTGAAACTACAAAGGATATATTTGACACCTATAGCTGACAGGCTTTTTCTACTTCATTTACCAAAGCAGTGTTTGGAGTGCCTTCTGTTTTATTTGCTGCAAGAACTATCCATGCATTGACACAGTTTACAAGCACTTTCATTTTCGTTACTGTTGCACTCTCAGCTCCTGGGTGAGGTTTTTTTATTAATTCCTTCCCCCCGAGGTGCCTGGAGGTAACACTTTGTTCTGCACTGGCACATCCTGCTGGCCGGCGCTGAGCTGCTCCAAGAGGGACCCTTCTGTTTGCTGCATTTCCAGGGTGGCCGAGGGAGGGATGGATGCTTGAACTGGGCTATTGGTTTGTATCAGGGGTTCTGCTTAAATTCCAGGGCACAACAGATGCCTAAAGGCCTCTCCCACACTGGTGTCTCTGTCAGAGCTGCTGTTTGAAGGGGTGCAGGGAGTCTCTCGTTCAGACTCGGCGAAAGGTGCGTTTACACGGCAACCAAACAAGATCCAGCCTGAATGTGGCTGGAGAAACAACCTCGGAGCCTTAGGAACTCTTCCCCCATCCCCCAAATCACTTCTGTAGATAAGGTGTTGAACACAAATGCTATAGGAGCAGAGAGAAATTATTCATATTATGACTCTTCTCAACTTACTTAGAGAATACAACAAGGATCTTAAACTTGTTACTGCACGTTTTGCTGGTAATCTGCTTTGTTAAGATTGTTTACATTATTTTAATAGCCTACATATAAACCACATATCACTGCACCAAAAATATGTGTGCAAATGCATGTGTGAGCCTGTCTCTACAGTTTTATAGAGATATGAAGTAATTTGGTTTTCAATATAAAGGTTGTCTTCTTAGATTTTTACATGTAGTGCCAGCTTTTCAAGGTCCTGGCTTAAAATAATTGTATTAATTTAGGAATAAGATCGCATTAGACTTATAGGACAATTTTAAGACAAAAATGCAAAATACAACATAGAATTGAAAATGTAAGATACATTTTGTCTTCTTCTGTCCATTTCAAAACCTATGAAATGGAAAAAATATTCAAACCTGAAAAACAACAGCAACAAAACTCACAAAAACCCAACAACCCAAATGAAAAAACAGCAGACTTGGAAATCAGCAGCTGGTAGGGAAAATAAAACTTCTTCCAGGCTTCCTTTTTACAGAAAAGCATATATCAAGGGTTGAAGTGAAAGAGAATCGGAATATTTGGCTGGAGTTCAGGCTGGTTCTAATAATGTTCCTTTCAAAAGATTATTTGAATTCTTATAGCCAAAAATATTTGCCAGTCATTTTCCATGTGAAATGTTATAAATCAAAAGGCAATGGATATTGTAAAAAGTCCTGAAAGTATATAGATGAGTTTTCCACTGAGCATCCCAAATCCTGGAAATGTCACATACCCTTTAATTCACCCTTGCTAGCACCTTCCATGGAGTATTGCCTTCATGGGAACTGCTCACATACTCAGATATTTGCAGTGGCATTTTTGTGCATGGCAAACTCTTGCAAAATGTAAGGTTTTCTTTTCCCTGGCAGTGCAATATGCAAATACACTCCACTGATGCAAAACTGAGCCCACTTAGTGCAGCTTATCATACTGAAATAGCCTCATCAGTGCAAACACCCAGCATCCTCTTAGCCAGGCTGTAATAAGATCTCAATGACATATACACAGGTTTGTAGGATCAGATTATTATTTGTGTAACATTAAAGTCCTGGTCTATCTGGCAGACCAATGTATGGTGCTCCTCATGACATTTAGTTACCAAGAAAACTTGAAGACACGGTGCATGTCTCTGGGAGAGCATTAACAGCCCTGACCTGTCTCAGCTGGAGTGGCCCCACCACCCCATTCCAGCTCAGCCCTGGGCTCTGCAGCAGGAGATCAGCTGCAGCCAGACCTGTGCCTGGCCATGGGATCTGTTTTTCCAGGCCTCAGCCCACACCAGCTCTGCAGCTTGGCCTTGACTTTGGCCCTGCCTCATCATCATGGCCCTGCCAAGGGTCACCGGACCCAACACAGATCCTGCCAGGCCTGACCTCCGACCTGCCTCATCACCACAGACTTGCCTGGTGAGTTGGACTTTTGGTTAAAATATTGGGGTCTGCCCTTCCCTGCTCCCTCACTGCCAGTCCTGGAATACCCTTTGGCTCTTGGGGTGCAGGGAGCCACTGACCCTTGCTGTTCCCTGACATGGTACCAACCTCTCATTATGTGTGCTCAGCAGCAAGAGAATGAAAATAAGGGATGAGTTACAAACTCAAAAAAGCTCGTTAATAAGGGAATCTATGTCTCAACACCCTTGCCACCATTAGGATGGGCCACATGAAAGATTTTTTTCTAGTGTGTCTCAGATTCTGCTTCAGCCGTATGAAATATAGATCATTCATTAATTAGGAACAATTCAGTTGCATGATCATAAGATTGTTTTTCTTTCTATGAATGGATGTAACTCGTCTGTCTCTGTCACAAGTGCTCGTATTTGTCTCTGGGGAGGGTTAACTCTGTCTAGCCTTAGGAAATAATAATCCTGCCTTCTTAAATACAGCCATAGGGCTGCCCATGTAACAGGTACATGCCTTGTACCTAGAACAGTGACAGGCTGCTGCTGCTGCCCAGCACTGCACCAGGGGACCAGGGTGGGCAGAAGCAGAAGCACAGGCTGGAGGAACCTGGCAGCTGCAGCTCTTACTGAGTCCTTCCAATGCCCCTCAGTTGAGCTGCACATCACACATAGCCTCCATTTTTGCCAAACTAGCAACAACTGCTCTGCTCCATTGTAATTCTTGATAAGAGAAGACAGACTGTCTGTCTTGAAGTATCTGCATAGTGTGGAGTGCAAATTTTCTGGACTTGTGCTAAAGAAACCTTTATCAGGGGATTCTGGTAGGTAGTGGTGCTTCTTGGTGTGTGTGGGGAATGATTTTATTTCTTCATGGAATATTTTGTGAACTGTCACATCTTCTGATCTTTAAAAAAATGCTCTACTAAGCCTCATCAGTTCATAAAGCACTGTTGAAAAATATAAGATGCTCCTGAAAGCAACTGTTGCTTAAGTCCACATGTATTTTGCAATGTCTGAAAGCTTCTTTCCCCACAACCTGGAAAAAATGTATTTAAAACCCAAACAAACACATACCCCTGCAGCTTCCCCAAGGTCAACATGTAGTCATTCAACTCAAGCAGTCAGTCCTGCCTGTAAAGAACAACACACTTTAATATTGCCAGACTCAAATGGAGATCACAGTGGTGACAGCTCTCAAATCAAAGAAATAAACGTTCATGTTTCTGTCCCAAGAGAGGGCAACTGGATTTGAAGGGTTGTCAGTCTAGAAGTTTCAAACACAAACATGTACATGTGCCTGCAAAGTCAGTTTTCTGGATGTATGAATAACCTTTCTCTAGGCAGGATGGTGTAAATAAAACCCTCTGAATGGCAGTCTTTGGCACTACTGAATGTGGTGTAGTTTGTTCAGATCTTTCAGTTCAAAGGTATTTCTAAACAGAAAGGAAAGTGGCTACAGGTTGCTTAATTGGTTACTACTGAGGAATATGGCAATTGCTTACCCAATATAACCATTTGCAGTAAACACTAAGAAGAACTGATTTAGGAGTATAATTAAGGTTGCAATTGCTTGAAACATATTAGAGAAAGATTTAGACTGAGCATCAAGGAAAAAAAAAAAAAAAACCGAAACAGAAAGGTGCAAGGTGTGTATTCTGTGAAATGTTGGGAATGTTTTGAGGGAATTCCGCCCATGTCACATTAAGGTAGCTCACTGTGAAAAGGACACAACTGAGTTACACATTTGTTCTGGACTTTCATTTGCACATCATCTTTAAATTTAAGCTCTGAAAAACACATTTTAAGGAGGTCCTGATGAAAGAAGTTAAATTTACCAAGCTTTCCTCATTTGGATCTATGTTCTCTGCTTCTTCTTTATGACCCTGTAGTTGGAGCACTTACAGAACTAAATCATCAACTCAAAACAAGTCACTGCTTTCTTCCTACCTTCTCTCAAAAAGGAAGGAAAAAAATCAGAGAAATTATGAAGAGATTTTTAACTAGATAAAATGAAGGAAATTTCAAACTGAAGTAGGTCCTTCTGTTTAAAAAGTAGTTAATGCTGTTACTGATTAGAATCACAGTAGTGCCTAGATGTCTTAGCTGAGATGGGGAGGGGGAATAATGTCATTTTCTTTATACTCTAGATCAAAAAGACAGCCAAAGGAGGTATTACTGTCTCTGTGTGATAGAAGATGAAACTCAGGGAGGTTAAGTGACTGCCTTACTGACAGGCAGCCTGTAACAAAGACAGGAAGTGGAGCCAAAGCTTCTGGGTTTTTAGTTTGGTGCTTCATTCCAAACTCTTTCCCTCTGCCAGGGAGTTTTGTTAGGGTAGGACTCCAAAAAGGTTTGCTGTTATTTCACCAGAATATCTCTGCCTGTGTAAAGCAAGAACTACAGTGCTTGGATCAGTCGGGCTTTGTGGCATGATTTGGAGCCAGCTAACGTAGCTGGCTGTGGGTTAATTCTTTATGAAATGAGATTGTTGTTCATGTGTGTCATGCAACTGCACTCAAGAGACCTGATTTTGATTGCTTGCATTACCAGCTGGGAAGTCAGAAGTTTGTAATTTTAGAAGCAAAAGGAGAAATGTAATTTCCTGGACTTATAGATGATTTTTTTAAAAGCAATTATCCAATGTCTATAGAGTCAACATGTAAACTCAGTGTTAATTCTTTTCTAAGAGGTTAATTGTTATAAGAAAAAAGAAACTCATATGCAGCAATTGAAATTGAGTGGGTTCATCACTATATTCAAAACCCCACTCCCAAGCTGAACATCATCTCTCTAATAATCCTCAACATTTATACAGACAGAGCATTTCTGAGCTTTGCCAAGAGGCAGGCTAATATCTTTCCTATTTTACAAACAAGAAAACTGCAGCAAGGAGCTTTTGGCATGTCTAGATACAATGCCATGCCTTTGAAACTCAAAAGATCCTTCTGCCCACTATTGTATTTCATCTCTTTACCCATATTATTTCCCATTAGACAATGTGTCTCTGATAGTGTGGGATAGCTGTAGATTTGCAGCCAAGGAAAGATTGAAAAAAATAAGACAAGTGAAACCCTGAAAGAAACAAAGGACTAGCAGGTTTATTTACTGTCCTTTCTGAAACACAGACATTCATTTCTCCTGGATCTATTAAAGTTGGAATTATTTTTCTTATATTCCTGAATATTCTCTATTTACAGATAACTCTTCAACTGTATTTAGGTTTAATTTTAAGCAAATTACAGCATTGAATTAAAAAGTCAACTTTTGCTAATAAAAGCATAAAAGTTTATCGTAAGTGATCATTCTTTAATATGCTGCCTGAATTAATAAAGAGAATTTCCAGTTTACCATTTAAGTGGTATTTCAAATTGTACCCCACCCAATTCTCAGATTAAGGGGACCTCTAGTATAATAGATAATTTGATAATATCTTAAAAAACTTCCAAACAGGCCAGCAAGTCCCAAAATAGAAAATGCATATGTCCAATGCAAATAATTTCCCACTTGCTTATTCACTTTTACTACTAATTGAACGGTCTCCTATGAGTCTTGGCATTTGCAATGATAGCATTTGTGAGAAAGTTAGCTTTATGATGTAATGTGGGAATTTATTACATATATTTGTAGATTCCTTTTCTGTTAGGTAATTCAGTATTTGCTTTCTTTTTGATTCTTTTATGTATCCCTTGCTTCCCAGAAAGAGCACCAGGGCCACAGATGAGCTCTTTATTTAACTTCAAATTATTTTAATTTAGTCCAGAGTTTCCAAAGTTTAATTATTTGGTGTGCTTTACTTCAGATTGCTTCATTTGCAGGAAATTAATGTTCAACATTACTTGGAAGTGAAGGAAAATGAACAGATCATTTATAACAGCCTGTCATTAATACCATATGCATATTTTTCTCTTCCTAATGGCTGGGATTTTAAATCAGCCATACAAAATTAAACCCAAACATGCAAACACTTAAGGTATGGTAGTCAGCTCCTCGTTTTTTATAAGATTTTGGATTATTCCCTGAAGCAGGTGTGTAAATCCATAAATGTACACATGAGTATCTAAATATCTCCACTAAAAACTTCAAGATTATTCAGTTGCAGTCACACACCTCGTTCAGACCACAGCAAAGCTGAGAGCTGATTGAGTTTCCTGGTACCCACCTTCTCTCCCCAGACTGTCTGTTCAAGCATAATAGCTGCTGTAATCACTTCCTAACCCGATACAGTTCAGCTTATACACTTTTAATGGCAGGTCATTTCTAGCATGTCTGAAAAGTTCTTTGCACCTTCTGTGGGGCTGTTTGTGTGTGGGTGACAATCCAGGGGATGACTCACTGGATGCAAGTTAAGCATCCAGCTCCTGTCGAAAAACAATAAGAGCTGATTAACTCCCAGCTGAGCTTTTGAAAATATCCAACTTTGCTCTTAGGCCACCCTTCAGCTGAAGATAATGCATAGAGAATGCTTAGGGTTGCAGTGGAGCAGAATATTCATCTTAGTTATTAGCTCAGGCAGCATGATATCTCACTTAGCAGCAATAAGCTGCGTTTAAAAAAAAAAAAAAAATCTGGCAGCGCAGAATTAACAGAGTGGGTGAAATGCTGTGAGGAGCGAGAGAGGCAGTGGTGGATGTTATGGAAAGACACAGGGTCTGATTATCCAGGCGTTGAGAGGGATGGGGGAAAAAAAAGAGGGGATGTTCTGCAGCTTAATTAATGGAAAGAGGCTTGTGCATCTGACAGCAGCCCCTCTGCAAGGTGAATTCTTTCATAAAGAGCCTCATTCATGAGTTGCCAAGACATCCACAACCTATTCTTGAATTCACACAAAAATTAAAAGAAAAACAACTGACTGGCTAATTTAGCGACTTGCAGGATGCAGCTGGTGCTACTGTTTTCACAAAAAAAAGGCCTTTTCCCTTCCACCTCCTAACCATTCCAGTCTTCCTCCCCACCCCCAGCTATTTTGTATCCTGCTGCACCAGTGAGGAGTGTGACAACTCCTGACTTAGCTGGCACTGTGGGATATCGAATAACAAAGGGGAATAATATCAGGATAACAGAGGGGATCTGGCCAGTGCTAAGGAAACAAGCTCACCGCTTGCCCAGGTCCTGCCATCAGCTGAGAAGTAGAACTTCCCTCTTTTTTATTTAATTTTTTTTTAATTAAATAAACAAAGGGCTTTGTTATGCTGGATAATGCAACTGGCACCTTGATAAATCATCAGCTACCTCTCCTATGTACCCCTGAGGAGACAGTTTGTGTCATTCTATGCATATGAAGAAGACCCTTCAGGTTTCCAACACTGATATGTTATTACCTTAGTTTTTCCTAGCTTCTACTTCACGTTTTCATATTACCTGACACAGAAAAACAAGTCTCTCCTGCCCTCCAAATCCCTTTTCACTCAGAGTTTCCTTCCCAAAGGATATTTAATACAAAATCCTTCTGTGCATGACGATAATTTAACAGCCAGAGTTAGTCAGGTTGGGAGCCCTAATTCAAGCAAGCCAGTGGTGACTTTTAAGGGAGCATTGAGCAGATCTAAAGGTTCCTGAAAGGGTATTTGAAATGATGTGGTGTATTGCCACCTGACTCTGACAGGCCTTCTAGTCTAGCTAACAGAGCTTGAGTTGCTGCAGTACCAGCAGCTATGGGAAGTGACTGAAATAAATTGTTTGTGCAGTCAGAGCTTTATTTAGCAAAGGAACCTCACAACTAATGCTGCCAACAAAGAAAGTAAAGAAAACATCATACAGACACCACTAAAAATCCAGCTGGAGATAGCAGTGTGGTCCTTGACAAACTCCTCTTAGTTCAAGCTCCAAAAAGAAAACACTAGAGTGGATGTTGCCCAATTTCCAAACATTGCAGAGCAGACCTAAGATTTTTCTAAGCCTGGGCTTAGCAGTTTCAGAGCTGGTTTGCCACATGGATTATTTCCCAAACTCCCACCCTTAGTGAGAATGTTGATGCTGAGCAGAAGTTCAAAGGGGAAGTACTCCAACCAGCTTTGCAGTAGGTGAGGTTTTCACTCTCCACTGAATTTGAAAAGTGGTCATTGTGCCTATCAGTCACCTTTCGTAGAGCTCTGGTGCTGTTGTATACCAAGAGTTGGGTATCTCCAGAAGTCTCCAAACTATGTGGCTGATAGCAGCCTCTCTGGTCATTACTGTTTCTTCAGCTTATTCATAGGATTTTTAAAAATACGTAGTGGAAACTGGGTGAGAATAAGGTTAACAAGAATATGGTCAAGCTTTCTCCTACCTTTTTCTCTCAATGTTTCTTGGCAATCTTTGATCAATAAAAAATTGCAACAACTACAGATCTGGAAATTTTCACCCAGCTAAAACTGAACTATAACATAGTACACCCATATCACATCTGGAAGTTGTAAGGATTCTTTCAGCTACTTTAAGGACTGTCAGAATCCTTTCACAGCTCAAAGTAACTTGATTTAGCAAAACTGCAGTCTCTTTTATTGACTTTTAAGTATTGAGGATGGCCCGTTTTCCATCTGAAGGGCTTAGCAAGTGTGCTACCTTCCTTTTTCAGAAGTTTCCTCCCTTCTCCCTCCCCCCTGCTTGTCCAGTTGGATCTGGAAAAAGTTATATAAGTCATATTCATTAAAACAGAGACCAAGAGAATATTCCAGCAGTATGGAGAACACAGTGAGCTGTTGGGAAGCTGTGAAAAGGATTTGGTGTGAACCTTAAAATGAATCCCCCGTCTCATAAAGTGACAACCCAATATCCCCAAAGGGAACAGCAGGAGGGAAACCTAAACCTGTCGACAAAGTCAACCGGTAATGATTGGAGAGTTAATTACTTTAAAGCTCACAAAGACAAGCTGAGGTGTTAAAATGGCCCCTGCAAACATCAGCATCCTTCCCTTTCACCAGACTAACTAAACACAGCAGGACAGTAGCAAGAAGGACCTGAGCAGCTCCTGATTATGGCAGTTTTCACTACCTCTTAGCAAACTGATCTTAATTCATTTTCAATTTCGTCCTTTATCTAGTCAGCTGCCCTCACAAAGAATTACTGTAAAAGTGTATAAAAACACAAGGCTGCATCAAGTTCAGTGATGCTGGTTGGTACAGAGTCCAGCAATATCCCAGCCCTCCTCTTGGGATTAGCCTTGAAAACACCACTCTTGTACTCAGCAGCAAAATGCTTCCTGTCGTATCAGTGCCTTCTACATGGCAAAAGGAGAAACTTAAATCCAGTACAGCTATAACTAATAATTTACTGTGGGGCCTAGGTGCTAATCCTTTTTTCTCCAGCAAATTTGTTTTGAGTCACACTTTATATTAAGATTCCATTTGTGAGGTTTAACACAAGATTAGCAGGTGTTTCAATGTAAAGCATATAGAGGTTAAATACATTGATAGGGTGTTTCAGATGATGATGAGCTATTGTTGTAAAAAAACCCCTATTGACCCATTGGACCTATAACAATTGATTGCCATTTATTAAGACATCTATTAATCACTTACTAATCCTTTAACATGCATAAATAGAACATTCACATCAAGTACTGTGAGATATTGTGTATATGAAAGACACCATCCTATAGACATTGTCATGTATAGGAACCACCTGCTTTTTTTTCCTTCTTTGTACTCCCAAATTATATCCATCCTATTGCTTCTTTAACATGTAGCATAGTTAAGGCAGCAAAAAGACATGTTCCTGCTAAGGTCTCAAATGTGTGTTAAGAGGCCAGCAGTTTCTTCTCCATGACTAGCGCAGGACCTCTGAAACTGGATCTCTAGTGGCCAGAGCAGAACCCTTAATACTCAGGTGCCCAGATTTTTCCTCCCAGCATCCTCTTCTAACCACTTTGCTTTATGCTTTGTATATCTCTGGTTGGAGAACAAGAAAAATAATACTCACTTAACAAAGCTCCTGCAGGAACTAATTCATTAAGGATTGTAAAGTCCTTTGATATAGCAGTGTGGTATATTTGCCAGAGCAGAAAGGAACATGTGGGATTTGTTATAAACAGTCACTGTCTCCATCCCTGTGGGATGACAGTTGATCTACCACAAACACTTATTTCCAAATTACAGTATTATGCCAATTACAACTCCTGAGTTGAAACTGCTATAGCATTTACCTTATAATCTGCTAGTTTCAGGAATTAAAAAGCACCCAAATAAGTAAAATGGCAGCAGGAGACTATTTTACACTATTATTCAATTTTACTAAATGTAATAGATGAGACAGAAAGTGATCAGAAAATATGCCCACAGATTGCTCACTTTGTGTGTATATAAATATATGAGTGTATAAATATATTAATATAATCTATAGTGCTTAAGTTAGGTGGCAATGCTCTGTTGTGTGCAGCAATGCATATCCTCATATGTAAGCCAAGAAGCATTCTGCTTGTGTTCAGAGAAGTAGATTTATGATATATATTATATATATCATATAATCATATAATTATATATAATATATTAGATAATATTTTTTTCATGGATTAATCTTTCAGATTAAATTAAAATAGTAAAGGCTGGGGGGAAAAGAAATCACAAATGGAAAAACAAAAAAATAAGAAAAGGCTGTTTTGGTCCAGAAGGAATATGAGGTTGAAGGCTAGGGTCGCAGGGAAGCTGCTGGCAGGTGAGCTAAGCAGAGGAGGTGGTGCAGGTAAAGAATTTATGCATTCAGCTCATAGGCAGGGACATGCTTGGGATGACTGTAGAGGCTGGGACGAAACTCTCTGCACTCTTAGGATGGCTTTTCTCCCCAGCATATGCCAGGCAGGGGACGCAATTTCCAGGTGACTGTAGTCAAATATGTGGTTATGTGTGGTAATAATAGAAGGAGCATACTGGCTTGGTTGAAGTCATAGGACCTTTTGCCAGACTTTGATGGGGGCCAAGATTTTACCCTCCAGCAGCTCCAAAGATAAATAGGGATCTGTCACCATACCAACATGGACAACTACATAATTGTTTCTAAATATGTAACAGCCCCACTAGTTCTAATGGAACTGCATCAGTGATTAAAGCCCTCACAGGGAAATTCTTAATAGGGCAGTAATTTCATGCACAAGAATTTTCCTACTGATTTCAAGCAAGTGTTCAAACTCTAATTTGGTGTTCTTTTTTGTACACTGATGAATTTGTTCTGCACATGTCTGGGCTTCATTTAAGCTGTAGTCTCCAGCATGTCTTACACCACAGCCATACATACAGAATTTTTCAGATTTTAATTTTTGAGAACTGAATTTAACTCAGACCATGCAGAGCCCTTAACTTCTTGCTTTCTCTCACTTGTGATCCAAAAACAGCAGTGTTAGTGCATTGTTAGAATAATTCTAAGGACTTTTGAGGAGAATCATATACTTACTACATACTCTACAATGCAGATATGCAATCATATATATTTTTCCATGGGGGGAGTGTACAGGGTGAAAAGTCCTGCAAATAAGATTATATAAAATATAATAAAAGCAAAGAGGCTAATAGAACAAAGTGAAATGGGCCAAAGTAGTTATTTCTACAAGAATACATGGGAAAGTTACTTTGATTTTAGATACTCTTTTTTTAATATTAAGGACATGTTTTTAGCGTGGTGGAATGGGTGTATTCAGTATGTATAAGGGTTTACACACCTGTTACTCCCTGGGGGAATTAGTTGTACTTCATCAGTTTGTAGGAGTTACGGGAGAGAAATCCCACAAAGTCTGCACATAAAAGGCATACTAAAGTGTCAATTGTATTGCTTGTGCTAACTTCCTTGATGGGCTTATTACTTTTCCATAGATATTTTTAATGTAGGCTTGAGGGCATTTTCATACAATAAACCAAATATTTCTTATCCATAGATAAGATATAAATATATATGTATATAGAGAGATAAGATATATATAGAGAGAAATATTTCTCATCTAGATGACAAACCAAAATGCACACAAGATATTAGACATTCTCAGATCCAAAGAATTCCAGGTACTTAGGTTTCTCTGTGTAACATGCACTATCTCAAACTGAACTGCACTGAATTGCCATGATGTAGCTCTTTTGAAGTTACAATTTTGGAAAATAATATCATTTACAGTGACAGTGGATCTGAGTTTGCTGGACGATGATTCATGTATAAAGAGGTTCATGTGCTTAACTTCACAGTTTACATAGTATCGGGTACACCTGTAAATGTCAAGATCCATAGGAGTCTCTCTGCAAACAAAAGCTTCTTGAGTATGTTAAAAACTGGAACACAACACGCAATGACATATCATCCTATAAAATTTATCTTTAGGGAAAGAGTCAAATTGAGAAGGAAGAATGGAATTATTTAAACCAGAGACTTTTATGATTTTTTCTCTGTGCTATTACTTACGTCTTCATGACACACTCATAATTTCAAAATGGTGAAACAGATTATCGAGTTTTCTCCAGTGTTTTGTTTCCTGAGCTGGGATGTGGACATGCCAAGTTTCAGTTTCAAAAAATTATTTTATGTTTTTACCACTAACCAAGTTGTAAATTTCCCGGAAAAAAAAAAAAAGTTTCTGATGGAAATGTTGACACAACATTCAGAATAGTGTTGCAAATGTGACGCTGTGCTACAAATTGTGCTGAAATGATTTATAACATTTCCAATAATTTAAAAACTATTTTAAATCACAGCCAGGTCCTGCATAATACATGAACCTTGACGGATTCTCCAACAAGTATTAGGTCACTACACATTTCAATTTCCCTCTTTCTGTTTAAAAGGCTGCATGTGGCAGTTAAAAGACTAAAACTTCAGTCAATGGTTATGGTGTGATAGATACATGCTGGAATATTATTTTCACCCAGTAGCTTTCTGTAAGTAGGTCATACAATTTTACAGTGCTCTGAAACATCACCAAAGAGCTTCTTAACATACTATCTCCAGCAACTGACTCTGAAAGAAGTTGCACTAAACCTTAATGCCTTTTTTTATTATTATTATGGAAACTTTGTTTCCTTACTAGTCTACATGCAGTTCATCATCAAGAGAAAACCTTCATAATTTATTGTAGGTCATTTCCCACCTACTCTAAAGGAGATTTTTTAGAATTTTACTTTTATATTTTCTTCTTCAGGACCAGATATTTTTATAAAACTTTGCAGACAGGCACCTAACCCAACATATCCACAAGATATGGAACAGAGGATGTTGAGGAGACCTCTGGAACAGTCACATTTCAAGTTTAGGAAGATGGGGAATGTCTAGCTGTGTCTGCTTGAGTAGATGATCAGGTAGGGTAGACTGCCTTTCCCTCCCTTGTGTGGTACCCGATGGGATGTATCCCATGGTATTTTGACATACTTGGGTGAAAAGTGATGTTTTGGGTAAAAAGTGCTGTTTGCTGGCCATAGGTGAGAAAAACATCACAAGGAGTGTTAAAACCCAGGAGTAGGACTCGATGGTTCTGATGGGTCCTTTCTAACTCAGCGTATTTTGTGATTACTGAAAACTTTGATATGGTGAGAGGCCTTTGGCAGCACCGGTCAAGACAGCTTGGAGAATACCGAGCTTTAAGTCCGAACGTGTTATCACCTTGTTCTTTAAAATATATTCCTCGTAACATCTTGTTACATGTACAAACTCAATGGGAGGACAACATCTGTGATTTGTTCACGCTGCTTCCATCCCTCAGACTAATTATGGTAGGCTCAAGCACATCGCTCTTCCCGCGGCCCGGGGGAGTGTTCCAGCCCCAGGGGCTGCTTTGGGGGTTCTTCCATCCAGACAGTTCAAATCGCCCCGATTTGAAGGGCCGAGAGCCCGGCACGACCCCCCGAGGGCGGGTGAGGGCCCCCGGGAGGCGCCGGTGGCCCCTTCCCCTCAGCCGCCTTCCCGCCCCGGGGACGCGCCGCCCCCCAAACTTTATCGCCTTTCCTTTTTTTTTTTTTTTTTTTTTTTTGAGGGAGAAAAGGTGGGGGGAGCTCATTTTCCCACTTGCCAACAGCAGATAAAAAAGTGGGGAGGGACCTCTTCTGTCACAGCCTATGTAGATTAACCTTTCAATTAGCTGTTATCAGGTCCTGTGTCTTAGCACCAGTCCTCGCAATCTGCGTCCGCCCGCACCAGGGAGGCTGGAGGTCTGGGGTGGGTTTCTGTTTTAATTTCTAAATTAATGATAATTGCTCGCGTGGCTCCCCTCCCCCGCCGAGAGCTGAACGCGTGTGTCTGATCTGCCCGTCCACCTTTTAGTATTTTGGAGTGAGAAGAGGAGCCCCGCGGAGGAGGAGGAGGGGAGACAAGGTATTCTCTCTGTATTCATCTTCTTTTTTCCCCTCTCGCGGAGGGGCTTAGGGAAGGTAACTGGTGCAATCAATCCGCTGGCTGGGGATTCCCTCCACCCCCTCCCCGGCTCGTCTGGCTCTCCTGGCTGGGTCTCTTCAGTGTGTATGTGTTTGGGGAAGGGGGTGGGGGGAGGCTGTGTTGTTGTTGTGTTCCTGGCTCTGCTTGCAGCCAGGAGAGAGAGCGAGCGGGCGAGCGAGAGACAGAGCGGAGAGAGCGAGCGAGCGAGAGAGAGAGAGGAGCCGCGATCGCGTTTCAGGGGCAGCACATTCCGCAGGAAACGCTGCTGCAGAAACACACACGGGCAGAGAAAGGAGGTCATTGCAAGCAAAGGGGGGAACCTGCATCGGAGGTTAGATTCCCAGGAGTTTATGCGGGGGATAACAGGGAGCATGCGATGGGGTTTGTTTTGCATCGGGTGACAGGCTGCAATTTGCCATAATAACCCCCTTTCCCTCCCCTCTCCCAGCGCAGGGGGCTTGTCACTAGGCTGGGTACTTTTTTTCCTTTAGCATCGGAGGCTGATGCACGTGTTTGCAGACACTCGCGCTGGGTAAATGCATTGCAATGCTCTGCGTTTTGCAGGGGAGGGGGAGCAGCAGCAGGAGGTGATGGCTGGGTTGGATGGGGTGGGGAGAAGGGGAATGGAGCGGCGGAGGGAAGCAGGGGATGGCTGAGGTTTTTGTGTTGCATGTTCCCACCCTGTCTTTCTGAGGCGGCAATTGTTCCTTGGCAGACGGGGTGACAGAGAAGTCCCTGCGCTTCGCATGGCGAAACTTGCAGAGACCTGCATGTGGCTGCAGAGCTGGGAGTCATTGTCGTCGTCCCCGTTCCCACCCCCTCCTCCCTCCCTCGGCGGTGCGGGGTGTGTGTGTGTGCGATAAGCGGCTGCCGGTGCCAGGCACCTTGGGAGGGTTATGCTGGGAGCGTGCTGCTCCATCTCGCCCGCCCGGGCGAGTGCCAGGCTCTGAGGCACGCGCGTGACGCTCAATATTTAAGGCTGCTCATTAGTGTGTGTCGCGCGCCCGCCCGCCCGCCCGCCCTGCCGAGCTGGTTCAGGCGGCCGCCGCCGGTGTCTCGGCAGCGCTCGCGCTCCCGAACAAACTTCGGGAGGGAGCGGGTGGGGCGGCGGCGGGGGGAGTGCGGGGAGAACCGGGGGGTGGGGGGTTCCGGACGGGCGGCAGCGGCAGCCAACGGGAGAGCGGGGTTGCGAGAAGTCCCGCCCCCGTTCGCGGAGAGTGGCCAATCGCTGGGCCTGAGGCCCAGCGGCGAGGCGGGCGGGTGGGCGGGGCCTGCGCCTGTGTGGCGGCGGTGGCGGCCAGTGTCAGCCGCCGGCCCCGCCCCCTCCCGCTGGTGGGCGGTGCTGAGCGCGCAGGGAAGGGGCGCGCCGCGTGATTGACAGGTGCCGCCCGCCAATGGGAGCGCCGGGCCGGTTGCCGGGCGGACCGGGGCCGGTGTGGGCGGGTGACGGACAGCGCCCCCCCGGCCCGTGAGCGCGCAGCGGCGTGCGCGGCGCCGGCCAATGGCGGGCGGCGGTGGGCGGGGCGCGGGGTAGGTAAGGTTTTAATGAGCCTCCATTGGGCTGTAATCAGTGTCATGTCGGATTCACGTTAAGTACAACAGGGCGAGACAAAATGGCGGCGTAGGTGCGCCGAGCCGCGCGCGGCGGCAGCGGGGCGGTCGCGGCGGCCGCGGGCAGCGCGGAGCGGGGC